>JAODLM010000063.1:0-116088 GCA_036937905.1 Salvia rosmarinus
TATATCTCGTGTCCCCTTATCTCATATATAAGTTAGATCATACGATTGTGTAGAAGATCACGAAGTCCGTATGATTGGTCGAAGCTTAATGAGATATAAAAGTTTCACACCGAGACTGACTTAAGGGCGAGTTGTCGGTTTGAAGTGCGATATAGATAAAGTGACTTGACTTAGTTGCTTGTCTATCTTTGGCACGTCTCGATTTATTGAAGGATCACACAGTGAGATGTGTTCTTCTTTCCGACCGTCGTGAAGAACCAAGATCTCGGTGACTTCACGATGATCTAAACCTCGATAAGGTATTAGGTGAGTATGAGTTGTTGTCCATCACTTTGACTTGTTATGGGTGAGGTTATATGTTCTAACCCAATTCTCCGCATCTTGGGTGATGGCGATCTTGTATGTCACGCTAGTTATACGTGTCGAGTCACCGTATCCGATTAGGATGATGGCGTCCTTAAGGAGCTCAAAAGGTTTATTGTACTAAACCCCGCGGGTTGAGTTAGCTTTCGAGTACAATAATAAGGTTGAGTGGTACTAATTAAGAAATGAAGTTATTAATCGTTTTAAGCGATCCAGCTATAAATGATTAATGGACGTTCGATATCTTAAATACGGGGATCTGTAATGTCTAAGTGCAAGCCCGACTCAACTTCGGTAATAAAGGGGTAAGTCGGCATTCTTTCTCTAGTGGCATGATCGAATGTTTATAAATTAATTTATGTTGCGGTGAACATAAGATAATTAATTTATTTGAGGCCCATCTTTATTCCTCGCATTTGATCCTTGGTCGGCCCATCCAGGGCCGTAGCTGAGGAAAATCAAGGCCCCCTTAAGCTCTCTATGGCAAGATTTTGTTCTCTTTATCCTACAAGGATATAATTATATTTATGGTATATGCATAGATCCTTTCCATATAAGATTATGGTAATAATCACGAGAGTATGGTAATAATCCTCAGATTATGGTAATTTCCATATAGGATTATGGTAATTTCCATATAGGATTATGGTAGTGCATTATAAATATAAGGTATGAGATAAAGTCTGGTTAATGCTCACATAATTAACCAAAATTTTAGGATATCTCATGAGGTTTTGAGAGAGATTTTCGTGAGTTTTGGTGAGAGAGCATTGGGTGATTTTCCCAAGCATTCTCCATAGATCGTCCTCACCGGCGTTGGAGATTGGGCAACCGGATACGATC
The DNA here is from genome assembly GCA_036937905.1 of Salvia rosmarinus. NCBI lineage: Eukaryota > Viridiplantae > Streptophyta > Magnoliopsida > Lamiales > Lamiaceae > Salvia > Salvia rosmarinus. Next base: position 1,207 of record JAODLM010000063.1, read on the forward strand.
GTAAGGTCGGCACGAGTCTCGATCCATTCATCTCGTTCCATCGATTCCAAGCGGATCCAAAGGTAAACACGTGAAAACCCTGCGTGTTGCGATTAATTATATAGACGCACGCTGGTTTATAATCAATGTATGGTGAATTAAATATCCAAGATAGATCCTCGGGCGAGGGCTAAACATATGTTTTCCTACTTTGGTTTGGTGGCGGGGTCGATGTTGAGTCGATGAGTGATGAGCTCGGGTGAAACTCGGTCATATCGAGTGGGGACCACGCGAACACGTCCTGTATTCCCTCGTTTGTTTAACATGTTGTCGAATGTCGGTGGGACCACAGGTGCCGACCTTGGCGACTCCTGCGGGATCGTCGTCATATAATTGGAGGTCGTCGGTTAGATCATCCGGGTGAAAACTTAAAGAGAGGTTCTGAATTGCTGTGCAGCGGTAAGGCCTCATCTTGAGTTGAAATCCTTGGGCATTCTTTAGCATGCGCTCGATCACCCCGATACTCAATACTCCAATCGAGTGGGTATTTTGATGGTGAGGTGGTAGGCCGAGCGACGGCCCTTGGTGGCGTATAGCAAATCCTTCCGGGGATGATGTTATATGGAGAGGAGCCTTGACGGGAAGAATTGAGCGGCTTTGGTGACCGACACAGGAGCACGTCCCACGGTGACCGGAATGGTGATGATGCTTTCGGTTGTATTCCTCCGAGTGAAGCTCAAGTAGTTTGGGCGGGGTGGATGGATTTGAATCCTCCCACCTCGAGTTTGTCGAGCAACTACGAAAGATGATCTTGTGAGAGGCACCGATGTCAATGTAGACCCCAATGGACGTTCTTATTTCCATCCACCGCCAGTATGGTAATAGCATCTTGGTGGGGCATGATTTTAGTATCTTGGGTCGTCGTTGGAAAACACGATGCTCTCACCGTCCGAAGTCGTTTGTTTTTGGCCTCATAGGATCGGTCTCGGGGCTTCGATTTTAATAACGACCTCGTCGTACCTATAAGGAGTCCGGTGATGGCGTAGACTTGCTCCATTACGTTGGGGCGTCATCGCGTGAAGTGCGTCGTCTTTGGTCAGCCACAATTGTTGCCACCTCCGCTCTTTCCTCTGCGCTTCTTGTTTCCCGACCCGCGTCGTGCGTAGGTCAAGGTCTTCTTAAGCCCCTTTTCGACGAGCTCGTCTATTTCCGAGCTCGAACCTGCGATCATCAGTATTGTGACCATACCCCGATGGTAGGCGTATCACGATCCTTGACCTTTCTTGGATCCTCCTTTCATGGGAGGTGGTTTTAGTAAGAGCTCGGTGTGGGCTCAATATCTCCGCCTCGACTTGGCGGATCGTATTATTGCGAGGTTTGGCCGAGGTCCCAATCTGGACTCTATTGGTCATTCTTGATTCAATCAAAGGCACTTCGCGATCGGTGCCCTCCCCGATCATCCGGCCTCTTCTTTTCGACTTTATGCTCGTCCCATATCTCTTTTTTTTCGATCCCACTAGTCCCTTCGACATAGTTATCCACTAGGGTCCAAGGCTACTCGCCTCTTGAACTCCCACTTGTGATTTCTTTATTGAGTGCTAGGTCGGATCTCGTTCTTGAGCGCATTAATGATGTAGAGATCGTTACTATCATCGATCTTGAGGTTCCTTGATAAACCGTGAGGCGAAATTTGACATCGTCTCGCCTCGCCCGGGCGGATGGTGGCAGGTGGGATGATGGTTCTTGAGGTGGCATCTTTTGGTAAAGCGCCACTTGAATCGATCCATGAGATCTCCGGCCGTGTGTCTTTGTTACGGGCGGTGGGGTGAACCATCGCCGCGTGCGTTGGAGACCATCACCTCGGGAAGATCTTGCACATGTGGAAATCTTCCATTCCTCGATTTTCCATGTTAGTAGTATGGCAAAAGAAAATCATAGGGATCTCCGAGGCCATCGTGGCGGCGATGTTGGGTGCCGATATCATTGCGGCATGGGTGTATCCGAGATTTCCGCGAGAAGAGATAATCCTTCCGCATGCGGTCGAATCACGGGAGTTCGTTGCCGTCCTCTCGGGAGGGTGGGAGACCGATAAGCGACGTCTATCGCCCTTCATGTGAGAGATCGACTTCGTCTCTCCTCTCTTCGATCCCGCCCAGCCATGTGAGCGTGTCGAGGTGAATGACTATCGCGGATGGCGCTGGGGTGAATGATTACGGGCGGTGGCGGGTGATCGACGAGCAAGATGCGAGGAACGCTCGCGGCTACAACCGAAAGTGAGCGCCTCGGCTATCTTGCCGAGGTGAAGCGATCTCGGTCATTTCGGAGGCGAGCGACCTCGGGCACCGTGATTGCTAGTCAAGGCGTTCTTGAGGTGCCCGCTCCATTCGCCCTCGACTCGGGAAGTTTTGAACCGGCCGATGTTGGCGTTGAGAAACTCGATATCTGACTCTGTAGAGACCTCGTGGGATTGGTGAATTGCTTGTTCACCGGTGTTGAGGTTGACATCTCCTCTTCAAGAAGGCGGCGATCACGAGTGTGTATAGAAGGTCCTCTATGTAACCTCGTGTGTGTTGTTATCGGCAGCCGCGATCTCCTTTCCCACGCCACTGCGTTCTGACTGGTGGAGGTCTTGACGTCGTCGTTGCAAGCCACCCGGGCGTTAAGATTTGCACGAGTTCTTGCCATTGATTTTGTGTAGAAAAGCGAAGCTTTTGTAAGATTTTCCCACGATTGCGTCAATGATAAATCTTGTGTGTGCGAGATTTATGAAGCAAGAAAAGAATACGAAGGCTTTTACGTGGTTCGATCAAAGAAGATCTCGTCCACGGAGGTGATTCCTCAATACTTTCACTATAAGAGATTACAATGAGTGTATCTAAAAGCTCGAGTATTCAAATGGTTGCTAATCCCTGTACCTTTAATCTAACTTCTATTTATACATGTTGTGGATCATTCTAGATTACTACGGATCCGATCTCAGAAGAGATATTCACTCCTTGAATATCTCCTTGAATATCTCCTTCCATATCTGAAAGGATATGGTTGATCTTCAAAAGGGTTTAGGTGTCGGGCCTTGGGCTGAACCACGTAGGCCGTCTATTAGGTCAGGCCCAGTTCATTTGGGACTTGGGCCTGCTATTGGGCCTGAGTGGTTAGACCATATCCCATCAATGGATGATGTGTTTTATTGGACTAGAAAGTGGCGGCCTACATAGTCACTTTAAAATTATAGTTGATTTCTATGATAAATTACAGTTAAGATTTGAAGATACATGGCTTTTACTTTTGAGGTTTTATAGAAATCTCAGACGCTCGCATTGTCACATTCGTTTATTTTTATTATAAGCTTTTCTTTGTTAAAGGGTGTTTAGCTAAGCTTATTTGAAAGAGCTTATAAGCTCTAATAACTCATAATTAAGATGTTTGAAAGTTTATAAGATGCGATGTTACAATAACTTATAACTTGTTTAAGTGTTTTGAAATTAAGCTTATAGATTAGAGAGAACTATAATTTGGAGAAACAATTGAGATGTGAGGTTGAGATCCACCAATTGGATAATTATTAGGTCATGGATGGTACGCATGAATAAAATTAGATATGAATGAAATGGATTTGGGAATGGAATGGAATGAAATATGTGATTCTTATTATTGGTATGTACAAAGAATGAATGAATATGAATGAAATAAAATAAATGAAATAATCACTACTTTTATAAATTATCTTATTTTTGTTATAATAATAATAATAATTTATTAATTATTTATTATTTATTTTATTAATTAATTAATTTATTACTATTATTATTGTTGTTGTTGGTGGTGGTGGTGGTGTTGTTATTATTATTAATTAATTAATTAATTTGTATTAATACTATTATTTTAATAAAATGTTTATTGGTATTATTTTTTAATTTAATATTTTTTAAATATTATTATTAATTAATTAATAATATTTATTATTATTATTATCATCATCATCATCATCATCATTTTTGTTGTTTTTATTTTTGTTATTATTATTATTATATTAATATTATTAATAACTATAATTTTATCACTATTATTATATTATAATTATTTATTGTTAATAATTATTATTTATTTATTATCATAAATATTTTACTATTAATATTATTATTATTATTTTTATGAGATAAAAAATAAATAAGAATAGTTTTGGTAGAAAAAATAAATAAATTTGGCTAATTTCATATTCATGGGAATAACTAATACTATAGGGTAATGGAGGAATAGTTAATCTCATGTTTATGAGAATAATCATTCCTTCAGCAATTGTGATTTCTACCGTAAAAATCTTACAAATCATAGATTGGGGATGAACGCAGGAATAACCATTTCATTCTCATTCTATTCATGTATACCAATCGCTACCTTAATGTCATTAACATGCCTTTTGCATTAATATCACCTTCTTAACCCAATCTCATCCCCTTGAGCTGCATATCAACTAAGCTGATCATATGGTCGATCGAATAGCTCACACATCGAGCATTCAAACCCTCCTCCAATCACACAATTAGACGTGGAATCGACGTTAAAATTTCCAACTTCAAATTTTGCAAGGGTATCCCCACAAAAATCTTACCAATTATATACTTGTTTATCCAATTATTTTATCGTTCAATACTCAATCATTAAATTGAATGTCTCACCGGAAATTCCATGACATATCTCCCTAATGGTACCCATATTCGTAAGTATCTTCACTCAAGGTGGACTGAAATTTGTTAGATATGTCACACTCAAATGTGAACATGTGTAGCCAGAAGGGACGAGATTGCTTCAAGAAGATAATTGTGCAAAAATATTGATTAATGAACATTAACGACCACCCAATTTGTGAATACAATTGCACCACTAGTTTATGATTTTGGACTTAAATTTTTGCGCCCAATTATAATCTTTAGGGTATATCACGAACTATTATAAACATTGGCGATGTTTTAGCACCCTTAATTTAGAAGAATAATTTATCTTTTATCGGTTTATATAGATTTATTGGCGCTAAATACACAAATCTTGGATGCTTATGGTTTCACTACAAAATCTGATATGATCAACGACGGATTATCGTTCATATGCATGTCGTGGATGTTTAAATTATGCGTTAGCATACTATGTATGTTTATATTACGTTGACAAACCTTTAAGTGTTTCACGTGGTTGGATGCGCATAGTAAGCATGCTAGGTTTATCGCGTTTATCAAGCATATTTTAGAATTACTGAGAGCATGTTTTACATGTTGAGTTCTATAGAAAAGCATGCTGGGATTACGTGATGCATGGACAAACCTTTTGAATAAAAGACTAAGCAAGCAACCCGACAAATTAATTTTTAAATTAAAATGTCGAGACCTCCACTTTGATCTCTAAACAAAGTGAGGCGCATTGCTGTGATGGCGTCCACCAGCGTGGCTTGCTTGCCTTTGTTTATCATAAGTTTGTTAGATGAGATTTCTAAATAAAACTTTTAAATCTATTGAGAGTGGGAGTTTCATGTGTATGCCGATCCACTCGCGTGGCTTCATGTGCGATTTTCATAAGTTCTCTAGAGATAGATATAAAAGAGATAACAAAAGAATTTGAATTGGAAGCGGTATGGTCAGGGTGGTATGCCATTCTAAGAATTCATTTTCTTTGTTAAAATTGTGGTCGATGCTTGAACATCGCCTCAGTACAACTTCCATGAAGTCCCTTCTTGCGATAGTGATGTGGTCTAGTAAGGTCCAATCGTTAATTTCATTTGTCATAAGGATAAGTTGACATCGATTGAAATTAAGCGACTAAAAGGTATATTTTAGTCTCAGTGGGGGTTCGTGTATGGCGATCCACACGCGTGGCTTGCATGTGGGATTCCTTGGGCGATTGGAGGTTTCAATTAATATTGTTTTATCAAAAGGTTACAATATTATTATTCACGAATTATATGCGATCGTATGCTTATGTGTTTACATTATCGTTTGAGATATGTCTCTTACGCCGATAATCAATATGCTCGCACAAAATCCGTTATCCGGTCCAAATTTTATCGAGTGAAAGCGAAACATGGAATATGTTCTTATCATTGAAGAACACATGTTTGTTCTCACTACTCCTAAACTCGATGCCCTAGCGGCGCATCGACTAATGAGTGGCAGTCGAAGACTTTGGAATAAGTCGAACAATATGGCTAAATGCTATATGATGACTACTATGTCCAAAGCTTGCAGTGACATCGATCGATGGTGAAGCGGACGATATTTGGTCGAGTCTCGAGAGTAAGTTTGGGCGGTCGGATCGGACGATCGACTTCCACACAATGAGAGAAATCTTGGCGTGTAAGATGGAAGAAGGAAGTTCGGTCCATGAACATGTCTCCATGACTCGTCTCATGGATAGTCTTGATCGGTTGGGAGAAGGTATTGTGGCGAAGCGAGGTCGATATCATCCTCAATACCTTGCCCAGTCTTTTGAGAACTTTCGGCGTAAATGCGATCATGAGCAAGACCGAGTTTACACTTAGTCGGTTGCTTAATGATCTCGTGGTTGCGGAAGGAGTTATGGGAAAAGGAGCACATGCTCTTGCTAGCACATCTAAGGCCCAAAATTTTGTTGCAAAATGGAAATAGAAAAGGTGCAGAAGGTGGAAGAAGCGAGGCAAATAGTGAGAGTAATGGGAACAAGAACGTGGTTGCCACGGAGGCTTGAAGAAGCGAAGGAGAAGGGCAAGTGCTTGAAGTGCGGTGGGCGGGCATTGGAAGGCTAAGTGCCCTATGCTCGAGGCTCAAGTGCGCCGTTTGCTTTAATGCGAAACATGTTTAGCGACTTGTTCTACCCATTCTTGGGTAGTAGATCTGGTATAGCGATCATGTTTGTTACACCTTGCAGGGGTTCCTGCGGACAAGGAGGCTGTTTGATGGCGAGATAACGATCTCCATGGGCAATGCGAAAGTCGAGGCCGTTGCGGTTGGAGATGTTACTTTATGTTTTGAAACAACAGTTTTAGTTTTAAAGGCGTTTTATATGTGCACGATTTTCGGTGGAACCTTGTTTCGTTTGAAATTATTTACTCATGGATATTACATTATTTTTGATAGTGGTGTTTCTATCATAAGAAATGGCGAAGTTATCGTGTTGTACGTTATATAATTAAGCTTTATACTATTTACGCCAAACATAATACCTATAACTATGTTGCATCTTCATCAAACCATAAAAGAAAGTTTTCTTCAGAAGATGACACTACTTTTCTCTCGGCGTCTTAGATTAGGTCACATCAATCTAAATAGGATCAGGCGGCTAAGAATGGGCGTTAGGTAATCTCACGGTTACTCTGTTCGGTCTGCGAATCTGTATAGAAGGTAAGATGTCGACCGGACCATGAAGAAGGGTTATAGAGCCAAAGAAATGTTGGAGTTAGTCCATTCGACTGTGTGGACCGATGTCCACACAAGCTCGTGGAGAATGCAGTATTTTGTCACTTTCATTGGCGATTACTCAAGGTGCGGATACGTATACCGCTTCACCGTAAGTCACGAATGCTTTGAGAAATTCAAAGAGTTTAAAGGCGGAAGTGGAGCGAAGCTAGGTAAGAGTATCAAGTCATCGCGTTCGATCGCGGTGGCGAATACCTCGATAACGAGTTTATGGACTATCTAGTGAAGTGTGGGATTACGTCCGGCGCGCTTCAACGGGCACACCACAGCAAAATGGTGTGTCGGGCGAAGAAATTGGACTCTTTTGGAAATGGTTAGATCTATGATGAGTTATGCTACATTGCCTATTTCATTACGGGGTATGCCTTGAGGCGGTGGCATACTTGCTAAATCTAGTACCGTCCAAGTCGATCGAAAAGACCCCTTCGAGTTGTGGTTTGGTATGAGCTGGTTTAAGCCACATAAGGATATGGGCGATCCGAACACGTCTTTGAACAAGAAGGTGACAAGTTGGAGGCTAGATCGATTGAAAGCTGTTTATTGGCTATCTAGAGGAGCGAAGGTGGTTTATTCTATAGTCTGAGGATCGGAAGGTCATTATTAGTACTAATGCTCGATTCTTGAAGAGGACTACATGAAAATCATAAATCCAAAGTTGAAATCATTCTTCAAGAATTAGAAGATGATCGTATTCCACCACCGATTAGGCGAAAGTGCGAGATGTCGAGTCTAGTGGGAGGATCGACACGAGATACTTCAAGAAATTGAAGTGGGTCGAGTTCCACTGGAGATACCGACCGTCTAAGTGGTACATACACGACAAGTTGTGCAAGTTAGAGAACCACAAGTGTCTGCACCCACCGTTTCCATTGTGCTGTAGAACCTCGTCGTGGTGGGAGGGTTGTTCGTCGACCCAAGCGATTTATGTTAGTGGGTGAATCTTGGTTTAGTCGGCGAGCGAGCAGGCAATAATCGACCCATGGACATACAAGAGGCGTCTGAGATATTGATGCAAGATCATGGCACACGCTATGGACTTAGAAATGGAGTCCATAACGGCTATGGATGTATATGAAAGACACCTCTACCGGATGGCGAGGAAGCCGTAGGTAGTAAGTGGATATCTGAGGAAGAGATTCCGATGGAGGTTTCGACTTTTAAAGCCGGGCTTGGCGAAAAGGGTACACTCAGTTGAGGGCATCGATTTCGATGAGACCTTTTACTCGGCAATGCTCAAGTCCATCGAATTCTTCTAGCCATAGCAGCCCACTTGAACCTAGAGGTTTGGCAAATGGATGTTAAAACCGCTTTTCTAACAGTTACCTTGAGGAAGGTAGAGACATCTATGCAACAACACGAAGGTTATGTGGTAAAGGTGAAGAGCATCTAGTATGGAAGCTTAAAGTCCATTTATGGACTTAGCGAACCTCCCGATCATGGAACTTACGCTTTGATGAGGTAGTAAAGTCCCATGGATTTACCCGGTTGCTAGCGAGAGTTGTGTGTATCGGTTAGATGTCAGCAGTGATGTGGTATTTCTTGCACTTTATAGATGACATCCTTCTAGTTGGCAACAACGTGAAACTTGTTATCGAGGCGTAAAGAGTTGGTTATCCGATCGGTTTCAAATGAAAGACGTAGGAGATGCGTACATTCTTGGGATCAAGGTTTACCGAGATCGCAAGAAGAAAATGTTGAGCTTATCTCGGGCGTCTTACATTGATCTTGTGATTACTCGTTTTAGTATGCGCACCGCCAGGAAAGGATTGCTACCTTCGGACATGGCGTTCCTTTATCTAAAACGCAGATCACCTATGCAAAGGAGATAGAGGAAATGAGACAAGTTCCTTACGCTTCGCCGGTAGGAAGTCTCATATACGCAATGCTATGCACGAGGCCGATATACGCTATGCGGTGAGCATAGTAGCTAGATATTAGTCTAACCACGGACAAGCTCATTGGATTGCGATAAAGCATATACTCAAGTACACGAAAAGGACTCGAGATTATAGGCTGGTTTACCATGCGAGATAGTCTAATGCCTTTGGGTTATCTGACTTCGGTTTCAAAGGCGACCGTGATGAGAAAAAGTCGACCTCGGGCTATGTGTTTACCTTGGGAGGTGGAGCCGTATCTGGCGGAGTGCAAAGCGGCGATGCATTGCGGACTCCACCATGGAAGCGAATATGTAGCGGCCTTGAGGCTTCTAAGGAGGCTGTATGGTTCGAGAACTACCTCGTGGATCTAGGTGTGGTACTGGTTTGCCCAAGAGTATCATAGTTTCTTGTGATAACTTTCGTGTGCGATGTAAACTCGAAGGAACCACGGACCCACAAGGTGACCAAACACATAGAGAAAGTACCATGTCATACGAGAAATCGTTAGGCGAGGTGACGTCTTGATTGAAAAGATTGATCGACGGAAAATCTAGCGGATCCATTCACGAAGAGCTCGCCGCAAAAAGTCTCGATGGACACGTTAGAGGACTTGGATTGCGCTTGATGGCACCCACTTAGAAAGGAAACTTTTGTATAAGTGGGAGAAGCAAAGTGATGGTTGTTTGTAATAGCTAGTAGAGAGACACATTGTATACTAAAGTTTGCTTTAGTATAAGTGGGAGATTGTTGGTTTGTATCTTGAAACCGGTTTGGTTGAGCTTGTATACAATGTTTCTGTTACCACTATTACAATCTCTATCTGAATTGAATACTTGATTGCATATATCGTGTCCCTTATCTCATATATAAGTTAGATCATACGGTGTGTAGAAGATCACGAAGTACAGTATGATTGGTCAAACTTAATGAGATATAAAAAGTTCCTGGTGAGACAACTTAAGGACGAGTTGTCGGTTTGCCAGCTGCGATATAGATAAAGTGACTTGACTTGGTTGCTTGTCTATCTTTGATGCGTCTACGGCGTATTGAAGGATCACGATGAGATGTGTTCTTCTTTCGACCGTCGTGAAGAACCAAGATCTCGGTGACTTACGATGATCTAAACCTCGATAAGGTATTAGGTGAGTATGAGTTCTTTGTCCATCACTTTGACGTGTTATGGGTGAGGTTATATGTTCTAACCAAGATTCTCCGCATCTTGGGTGGTGGCGGTCTTGTATGTCACGCTAGTTATCTCATGTCAGTCACCGTATCCGTTTAGGATGATGGCGTCCCTTAAGGAGCTCAAAGGTTTATTGTACTAAACCACGCGGGTTGAGTTAGCTCAAGTACAATAATAAGGTTGAGTGGTACTACTTAGGAAATGAAGTTATTAATCGTTTAAGCGGTCAGTTGCTATAAATGATTAATGGACGTTCGATATCTTAAATACGAGGATTCGTAATGTCTAAGTGCAAGCCCGACTCAACTTCGTAATAAAGGGGTAAGTCGGCATTCTTTCTCTAGTGGCATGATCGAATGTTTATAAATTAATTTATGTTACGGGTTGAACATAAGATAATTAATTTATTTGAGGCCCATCTTTATTCTTGCATTTGATCCTGGATGGCCCATCCAGGCCGTAGCCAGGAAAATCGGCGCCCTTAAGCTCTCTATGGCAAGATTTTGTTCTCTTTATCCTACAAGGATATAATTATATTTATGGTATATGCATAGATCCTTTCCATATAAGATTATGGTAATAATCCTGAGAGTATGGTAATAATCCTAGGATTATGGTAATTTCCATATAGGATTATGGTAATTTCCATATAGGATTATGGTAGTGCATTATAAATATAAGGTATGAGATAAAGTCTAGGTTAATGCTCACATAATTAACACAAAATTTTCGGATATCTCATAGGTTTTGAGAGAGAATTTTCGTGAGTTTTGGTGAGAGAGCATTGGGTGATTTTCCGAAGCATTCTCCATAGATCGTCCTCACTCGACGTTGGAGATTGGGCAACCGGGATACAGTCCAGAAGGTCAAAGCACGAGTTCGATCCATTCGATCCATTCATCTCGTTCCATCGACCCCGACAGATCCAAAGGTAAACACGTGAAAACCCCTACGTGTTGCGATTAATTATATAGACGCGGGCTGGGTTTATAATCAATGTATGGTGAATTAAATATCCAAGATAGATCCTCTGGGCGAGGGCTAAACATATGTTTTCCTACATTCTTTAGGCGGTTTGGTGGCGGGTCGATGTTGAGTCGATGAGTGATGAGCTCGGGTGAAACTCAATCCCTTCCGAGGATGATGTTATATGGAGAGGGAGCCTTGACCAGGAAGAATTGAACGGCTTTGGTGACCGACCTGGGAGCACGTCCTACGGTGACCGGAATGGTGATGATGCCTTCTGGTTGTATCGCCTCCTGAGTGAAGCTCCGTAGTTTGGATGGGTTGGATGGATTGAATCCTCGACCTCGAGTTTGTCGAGCAACTACGAAAGATGATCTTGTGAGGCACCGATGTCAATGTAGACCACATGGACGTTCTTATTTCCCACCACTGCTTGTATGGTAATAGCATCTTGGTGGGGCATGATTTTAGTACTGGGTCGTCGTTGGAAAACACGATGCTCTCACCGTCCCGAAGTCGTTTTTTTTGGCTCCTCGGGGATCGGTCTCCGGGCTTCGATTTTTAATGACGACCTCGTCGTACCTATAAGGAGTCCGGTGATGGCGTAGACTTGCTCCATTACGTTGGGAGCGTCATCGTCAGGGTACGTCGTCTTCGAGGTCGGCCCACAATTGTTGCCACCTCCGTTCTTTCCTCTGCGCTTCTTGTTTCCCGACCCGCTCGTGGTGAGGTCAAGGTACTTCTTAAGCGCCCCCTTTTTGACGAGCTCGTCTATTTCCGAGCTCAGACTTCTGCAGTCATCGGTATTGTGACCATACCCCTGATGGTAGTCGTAATACTGGTCCTTCGACCTTTTCTTGGATCCTCCTTTCATGGGAGGTGGTTTTGGTAAGAGCTCAATGTGGAGCTCGAATATCTCCGCCCTTGACTTGAGCAGATGCGTATTATTGCCAGGGTTTGGCCGAGGTCCCAATCTGGACTCTATTGGGTCCTTCTTGATTCTATCAAAGGCACTTCGGCGATCGGTGCCCCTTCCCCGATCATCCGGCCTCTTCTTTTCAGCTTTATGCTCGTCCCATATCTCTTTTTTTTTACGATCCGACTCGTCCCCTTTGACATAGTTATCCACTAGGGTCCAAAGGCTACTCGCCGTCTTCGGCTTCTCCCTGGTGATTTCTTTATTCAGGGCGCTAGGTCGGATCTCGTTCTTGAACGCATTAATGATGTAGAGATCGTTACTATCATCGATCTTGAGGGATTCCTTGATAAACCGTGAGACGAAATTTGACATCGTCTCGTCTCGTCCTTGGCGGATGGTGAGAAGGTCGGATGATGGTTGCTGAGGTGGCATCTTTTGGTAGAAGCGCCACTTGAACTGATCCATGAGATCTCCGAGGCGTATATGTTGTTACGGCGAAGTGAGGTGAACCATCGTCGTGCGTTGGAGACCATCACCTCGGGGAAGATCTTGCACATGTGGAAATCTTCTATTCCTTGATTTGCCATGTTAGTAGTATAGGCAAAAAGGAAATCAGAGGGATCTCCGAGGCCATCGTAGGCAGCGATGTTGGGTGCCCGATATCGTTGCGGCAGGGGTGTATCCAGGATTTCCCTTGAGAAAGAGGAGATAATCCTTCCGTACCGGTCGAATCCTGGGAGTTCGTTGCCATCCCTCTCAGGAGGGGTGGGAGACCGATAGCGACGTCTATCGTCTCTCTGGTGAGGAGATCGACTTCGTCTCTCCTCTCTTCGGTCCCGTCCAGCCATGTGAACGTGTCGAGGTGAATGACTATGCGGATGGCGCTGGGGTGAATGATTATGGGCGGCTGGCCGAGGTGATCGACGAGCAAGATGCGAGGTGAGCGCCGGCTATACAACAACGTGAGCGCCGGCTATCTTGCCGAGGTGGCGATCTTGGTCATTTCGGAGGGGCGAACGACCTCGGGCACCCGTGATTGTTAGTCCGGGCGTTCTTGAGGTGCCCGCTCCATTCGCCCTCTGACTTAGGAAGTTTTGAAACTGGCCGATGTTGGCGTTGAGAAACTCAGATACGGCTCTGCCGAGGACCTCGTGGGATTGGTGAATTGCTTGTTCACCGTGTTGAGGTTGACATCTCCTCTTGAAGGGCGGCGATCCCGAGGTGTATAGAAAGGTCCTCTATGTAACCCTCGGTGTGTTGTTGCTATCGGCAGTCGATCTCCTTTCCCGACGCTGCGTTCGGCTGGTCGGGTCTTCAGATCGTCCATTGCCGGCTCCACCGTGGCGTTAAGATTTGCACGAGTTCTTGCCATTGATTTTGTGTAGAAAAACGAAGCTTTTTGTAAGATTTTCCCACAGACGGCGTCAATGATAAATCTTGTATGTGCGAGATTTATGAAAACAGTAAAGAATACGAAAGGCTTTTACGTGGTTCGATCAAAAGAAAGATCTACGTCCACGGAGGAGTGATTCCTCAATACTTTCACTATAAGAGATTACAATGAGTGTATCTAAAAGCTCGAGTATTCAAATAGTTGCTAATCCCTGTACCTTTAATCTAACTTCTATTTATACATGTTGTGGATCATTCTAGATTACTACGGATCCGATCTCAGAAGAGATATTCACTCCTTGAATATCTCCTTCTATATCTGAAAGGATATGGTTGATCTTCAAAAGGGTTTAGGTGTCGGGCCTTGGGCTGAACCACGTAGGCCGTCTATTAGGTCAGGCCCAGTTCATTTGGGACTTGGGCCTGCTATTGGGCCTGAGTGGTTAGACCATATCCCATCAATGGATGATGTGTTTTATTGGACTAGAAATTGGCGGCCTACATAGTCACTTTAAAATTATAGTTGATTTCTATGATAAATTACAGTTAAGATTTGAAGATACATGGCTATTACTTTTGAGGTTTTATAGAAATCTCAGACGCTCGCATTGTCACATTCGTTTATTTTTATTATAAGCTTTTCTTTGTTAAAAGGGTGTTTAGCTAAGCTTATTTGAAAGAGCTTATAAGCTCTAATAACTCATAATTAAGATGTTTCAAAAGTTTATAAGATGCAATGTTACAATAACTTATAACTTGTTTAAGTGTTTTGAAATTAAGCTTATAGATTAGAGAGAGAATTATAATTTGGAGAGAAACAATTGAGATGTGAGGTTGAGATCCACCAATTGGATAATTATTAGGTCATGGATGGTACGCATGAATAAAATTAGATATGAATGAAATGGACTTGGGAATGGAATGGAATGAAATATGTGATTCTTATTACTGGTATGTACAAAGAATGAATGAATATGAATGAAATAAAATAAATGAAATAATCACTACTTTTATAAATTATCTTATTTTTGTTATAATAATAATAATAATTGATTAATTATTTATTTATTTATTTTTATTAATTAATTAATTTATTACTATTATTATTGTTGTTGGTGGTGGTGGTGGTGGTGTTGTTATTATTTTTTTAATTAATTAATTTGTATTAATACTATTATTTTAATAAAATGTTTATTGGTATTATTTTTAATTTAATATTTTTAAATATTATTATTAATTAATTAATAATATTTATTATTATTATCATCATCATCATCATCATCATTTTGTTGTTTTTATTTTTGTTATTATTATTATTATTATTATTATTATTATTATTAACTATAATTTTTATCACTATTATTATATTATAATTATTTATTGTTTATAATTATTATTTATTTATTATCATAAATATTTTACTATTAATATTATTATTATTTTTATGAGATAAAAATAAATAAGAATAGTTTTAGTAGAAAAATAAATAAATTTGGCTAATTTCATGTTCATGGAATAACTAATACTATAGGGTAATGGATGAATAGTTAATCTCATGTTTATGAGAATAATCATTCCTTCAGCAATTGTGATTTCTACCGTAAAAATCTTACAAATCATAGATTGGGGATGAACGCAGGAATAACCATTTCATTCTCATTCTATTCATGTATACCAATCGCTACCTTAATGTCATTAACATGCCTTTGCATTAATATCACCTTCTTAACCCAATCTCATCCCCTGAATGCATATCAACTAAGTCGATCATATGGTCGATCGAATAGCTCACATCGAGCATTCAAACCCTCCTCCAATCACACAATTAGGCGTGGAATCGGCGTTAAAATTTCCAACTTCAAATTTTGCAAGGTATCCCCACAAAATCTTACCAATTATATACTTGTTTATCCAATTATTTTATCGTTCAATACTCGATCATTAAATTGAATGTCTCACGGAAATTCCATGACATATCTCCTAATGGTACCCATATTCGTAAGTATCTTCACTCAAGGTGGACTGAAATTTGTTAGATATGTCACACTCAAATGTGAACATGTGTAGCCAGAAGGGACGAGATTGCTTCAAGAAGATAATTGTGCAAAAATATTGATTAATGAACATTAACGACCACCCAATTTGTGAATACAATTGCACCACTAGTTTATGATTTTGGACTTAAATTTTTGCGCCCAATTATAATCTTTAGGGTATATGCGAACTATTATAAACATTGGCGATGTTTTAGCACCCTTAATTTAGAGAGAATAATTTATCTTTTTATCAGTTTATATAGATTTATTGGCCGCTAAATACACAAATCTTGGATGCTTATGAGTTTCACTACAAAAATCTGACCGATCGACGACGGATTAGCGGCGAAATGCGGGTCGTGAATCGTGACGGATTAGCGACGGAAAAAAGGAATTTTATCGACGGATCGTGACGTAACATGGCGGGATTTCTCGCAAAGTATTAACGACGGCATTTCGCCTCTATTCGTCGTTAAATTTAACGACGGACACTATCCGTCGTTAAAATAATTTTTTGTTATTTTTTAATTGGATAAAATTGATTCGCTAATCATTAAGTAAAATAAGCGGATTATTTTAGTTTTTTTAAATTTATTTTAACGACGGACAAAATCCGTCGTTAATTTTAATTTCGAATTTATTTATTCCCAAAAATTTTAACGACGGATTTTTCGTGGTAAAGTAGTAATTAATTTAACGGAATGCGAATCAGTCGTTAAATTAAAATATTTTGATTTTTATATTATGTACGTAAATTAACGACGGATATGTGTCCGCCGTTACACTTATTCCGTCGTTAAATCCATTATTCCGTCGTTAATCCGTCGTTATAGGGTTTTAAATATAACGACGGATAATTCGATAAACCGCTAATCCGCCGCTAAAAATTTAATTCTGATCGGGACTTTCTTTCCCAATTTCATATCTCGAACGCCAAACCTCCCCAACCCCAACCCCTCACCACCCCCACCATGCCGTGCTGACCACTGCTGCTTGTACTTGCCTCATCCGCCGTCGCCGCCGCCCACCCCGACCCCAGCCCATGCCCTAGCCCCGCCTACCCCAAATGACCACACCATTGCCCCACCCTCCCGCGCCATGATGACCGCTGCCGCCACCGCCGCCCTCGCCGCTGCCGCCGCCCCCCGCCCACTTTGCCGCATGCCGCCCCACCCCCACCCCGCTGCCTGCGCCAGGCCCGCCGTCGCTGCCCCTTGGCCTCGCTCGCCTCAGCCCATGTGCCGCCGCCCGCCCCTGTCGTCGTCAGTCCGGGTTGGTTTGTTTGGGTTTTTATTTTGTTATATATTTGTTATATATATTGAATTGATAGTGAAAATTATTATATGATGTATTGAATTGATGGTGAAAATATTATATATGATGCATTGAATTGATAGTGAAAATTGATAGTGAAAATTGAATTGAGTTTACCGAATTGATAGTGAAAATGATGCATTGAATGTTAGTCTTGTGATTTGGGCTTGTGAAATTGATAAGCTTGGATGTGAATTGAGATGATAAATTCATCGTTTCGTGAGTTAACTGTATGCGCATATGTGGTGTTTGATAAAAATGTTTGCGAAATTGATAAGCTTGGTGTGAATATGTTTAACTTGGATGTGAATTGGGATGATAAATTCATCATTTCGTGAGATGTTTTGAGTTGTTAAGTGTATAATTAGGCATATGGTGATGAATTGGTGAAATTTGGATGAGTTTGGTTGAATTGTGAATCAAATGGCGATTAATTTTATAAAACTTACTCTTGCGAAATTTTGTTAGAATTGTTATATGAATAAGATGTTTTATAAGTGTTTATTTGGGGTGTACTATGTGATCACAGGCGGAAAAGCATATAAGAAATAGAAATTTATTCCACAACTCTTGAAACCTCAAGGAAATAAGAAACTAAATCGACGATTGAAGGAACCAAGAAAGTTGGGCAAATGATTTTTATGTTTATCAAATCAAAATTTTGTGACCCATTCCAATTTCAATGAGCCCAAAACAAAAGAGGTAATAATACATAAAATAGAATGTCAAACGATTTTTTGGCTCTCTATTAACCTTGGACTTAGGTGATCGCACCTCTTATCTATGCTATGAGAAAGGTGACAATATATTTATTTCAAGGAAACTTTCTTTCTTTTTCCGTAACGTGGTGAAAGATTCTTGAAAAATACTACATAGATTAAATGTTCCTTCTTTTTTTACCATATTAGCCGACTTCGTCCAGGGAGAGGTTGCCTATATTTACATGACTTTCAACAAAACAAAACAAAAAAGAGCGGTGCAATTTGGCCTATCCTTTCTCCTAGTTAACACTTTTATTTTGTAAATCTAGAGCTAAAAGTTTATGTCGATTAAAATAAAAAGCAGACCTTCGTTTCTTTTATATAATTCACTTTTCCTCCAAAAAAGGAATTTAACCAAAGATGAAAGTGATAAAAACAATATGAAAGACTCGGAAGCATTATATGAAACCGTTGGCAATAATTACAAGGAAGAAAATTATATGTATAATTGGAAGTGATGAAATCTAATGAAACCGTGGTAGAAAGCAATTAAATCCCAAGGAAAATTCAACATCTACATACATTTCATAATTAAGTGTGATCACATTTTCTAAATGAGTGTGGTCCATATATGTCCTTGTATGAGAATGTCATCACAAGAAACTACTTCATAAATGAATTAACATATTCCTAACTTATGAGTGTATAATTAGTTTATATTGTACAACTTATGTTGAACATGTTTAATTAATTATTTATAATTAGGAGCTTGAAGAATGAATGACAATCGTGAGTGGATGTATAAGAGGTTTAGTTCGGTTGGTGGATTAAATATTGAATTCGAGATGGACTTGAAAGTTTTATTGAATTCGCTAGTGCTCGGTTTTTATTCGCGGATGGAGAGAAAATCAAGTGTCCGTGTAAGAAGTGTAAGAATATACCTTGTCGGAAGAAAGATCTTGTGCGATATCACTTATCAAAATTTGGATTTATTCAAATTATCACACATGGATATTTCAGGAGAGACAACCACAAGTAGGCACAATGTTGTGGATTCGGATGTTAACAAATCAACCAAATCGTCATACGATGGTAGTGGATGCTTCGGTCCACAGTTCCAATTTGACGAGATCGAAGAGGGCCAGTTCGATGCAAAAATTTTACGATATGTTGAATCTTGCCGATAAACCTTTGTGGCGGGTTGCTCGGATCATACACAATTATCATTTGTGGCTCGACTTACGAGTTGGAAAGCAAAGAACAACATTCTTGAGAAGGGTTTTGATCAAATATCGAGCTACGAAAGAGTCGCGTCTAGATGGAAATGCGTGCTGATGACTTCTACAAAGACGAAGAGATTGTTGCGTGGCATGGGGTTGCCGTACACAAAATTGATTGTTGTCCATTTAATTGCATGATTTATTGGCGCAAGATTACGAATTGACGAGCTGCAATGCAGTAACCATCCTCGTTTGAAGAGCAATACTGAAATGGTGGAAGTCGACGGAAGCACAAGTAGCATATAAAAGATGTATTATTTTCCTCTAACTCCTCGACTACGTAGATTATATGCATCCAATGCTACGGCGGAAAATATGCGTTGGCATGCATCGTCGATCGATGATGGGGTCATCGTCATCCGTGAGACTCAATTGCATGGAACCATTTGAACACGAAGTTTCCTTATTTGCATCGAAATTAAGTAGCGTGCGATTGGGACTCTCAGCGGACGATTTTCAGCCATTCGATCAATCGTGAAAGCAATATTCATCATGGCCGTTATCTTCGACCCCTTATAATCTTCCCCGTGGCTGTATGAAGGAGCAATACATGTTTCTTCACGATCTTAGTGCCCGGACGCGTAATCCGAAGGAAAGATTGATGTATTCTTGCAATCATTGATAGCGAGTTAATAGATTTGTGGGATGACGGCGTTCTTACTTATGATGTATCGTTGAAGCAAAATTTTCAAATGCACTGCATTACTTTGGACAATTAGTGACTTTCCCGCATACTCTATGTTGTGCGGATGGAGTACAATTTGGAAGATTAGCTTGTCCGACCTTTGCATGGAGTATACCGATGCTTTTACTTTAGCTAAAAGTGGTAGCGGTCATGGTTTGATAACCATCGTAAATTTCTAGCTCCTAATCACCCATTTGAAGGGATCGAAGAGGTTTCGAGAAAGAACACAAGTGATTACTAACGATCCACCGTAAGCGCGATCGGAGAGATGAGCTCACGTCACTAATATGGGTATGGGACTAGTCTCCGTAATGTAGATTGGCGGTGATGAAATAATTAGCGAAATATCCAAGCGGTTTGGGCTGGATGGAAGAAAAGAAGTATTTTCCGGGATCTACCTTCTTGGAGTTCTCTTTTGATTCGCATAATTTGGATGTCATGCACATAGAGAAGAATGTGTTCGATAATGTCTTGACACGATCGTGAATGTCGAGGAAGGCAAAGATACGAGCAAATCTAGAGAAGAACTTAATTTATCTTTGCTGAGACCGAGTTGGCGATGAATGAATCAACAGGAAAATATCCAAACTTCTTATACACTTGACAATCGTGAGAAAAAGTCTTATGTGAGTGGGTAAGAGGTTTAAGATTTCGAGATGGGTGCGTTTGAACATGGGTAGATGTGTAGACATGACAAAATCAAGATGTTTGGGATGAAGAGTCATGGTATCACATTTTCATGCAATAATTCTACCGATTGCATTTCGCGAACTTCTCCCACCCATGTTTGGAAAGGCTGTAATGCAATTATCTTTATTCTTCATGATTTAACTTCTCGAAACATAGGGCTTGATGATCATGCGGGGCTCGAAAAAATATTCGATGATTTTATGCAAGCTTGAGCGCATTTTTCCCCTAGTTTCTTGACTCCATGGAACATCTTCCGGTTCATCTAGTGATGAAGCCCGTATTCGAGGGCTGCTCAATACCGATGGATGTATCCATTTGAAAGGTCTTGCTAGTACATTATCACACACACATATATATATATATATATATATATATATATATATATATATATATATATAAATTGAAGAACAACGTTCTAAATTTTGTAGATACTTACGTAAATTGAAGAACAACGTACGAAATAAAGCCAGGGTTGAGGGTTCTATCTGCAATGCTTACTTAGTAGAAGAAGCATCGACATTTTGCTCGTATTATTTTGATGATCACGTAAGAACGAAGTTCAGAGATTTGCATCATGGTCAAGCGGAGATTAGGCACGAAGACTATCCAGATATGCTTCAAATCTTCAAGCAAGATGGCAGACCTTTTGGAAATATGTCAACGAGATATTTGGATAGTAGAGAATATGATGTTGCTCGTTTATACGTGTTGCTCAACTGTGTTGAAGTTGCGAGGACATTTACATGGCGTAAGTGTCGTGTTTTCTTAGAATTCATTCCACATTATTATTATTATTGTTATTATTAACTGGGCTCGTAAATATATGTTGATGTAGTTTATTCATCGAAGATGTGAAAGATCAAATCCACCGATCTCTAGCTACGATATTGAAAGGTCGATTGAAAGAGCTTCCGTTTTGGTTTGAGGCATATGTGAGTGTTACGATGATTATTAGTAGAAAATATTTAATATGTGCGTTTAGTCATTCTAATCGTTTTTACTAATAATAGGTCGAAGATCATACTAACAACATTGTGAATCCGTTAATATTGTCTCTTGCCAAAGGGCCTTGACTCTAATTAAGGCGTGCCGGGTATTATATAAATGGTTACAAATTTCACACATTAGAACATGGGTCACAAAGATCGACTATGAATAGTGGAGTGTGCATTAAAGGTGAAACTTATGGTACAGACACGCAAGAACTTCGATTTTATGGGCGATTATTGGAGGTTTGTGAGTTGGAATATCTGGGCTACCAACGAAGACCACAACATTATTTAGATGCGAGTGGTTTGATCCTTCACGATTGGGGTTATCAATTCATTCCGAGTACAAGTTGGTTTCGTAAATCATACGAGAAGATATAACAAGTTGAACAGTTTATCCTCGCCAATCAAGCCATTCAAGTATACTATTGTGCATATCGAGTTTAAAACAATCTATGAAAGAGTGGTGGGAAGTATGCAAAATTAAAGCTCGATCTAATGTGGAAGTTTCGGATGAGAGTTACGCATCGATAGTACCTTCCCTTTTCAAGAGGATGCATTAGGTTCGATTACTAATGTCGTTGTGGATGAGGACACGACACTAGTTCATCCCGATGGTACACTCATAGACATTGAAGAGACATCGATAATGAGGATGATGAAGTTGAATTGTCGAGTCGGAAGACAATCATACATTGGATGATGATGATGACGACGACGATGAATAGGGTTTGAATTTATAGCATTTTTGTATGCACACAAAACATTATGATATGCATTATTTGTGAATTTATAGCATTTTTAGTATGCACACAAAGCGTTATGATATGCATTATTTGTGAATTTATAGCATTTTTAGTATGCACACAAAGCGTTGTGATGAAGGCGGCGATAATTGTCACTAGTATGCACAAGAAACGTTTTATTTTCTAGTATGCACACAAGCGTTATGATATGTATTATTTGTGAATTTTAATACAACATTTTTACATTTGTTTGCGATGTCATCACGTAGGAGGCACCTGTGTCATACACGCCGTCGTCTTCACCCGACCTAGAAGAAGGCATGGAGCAACTCTCACGACCCCGCCCCTCGGCGAAGGTGGGTGCCATCTAGAGAGGGATGAAGAAGATAGCCATTGTGAATGGGTATGGCGTTATCTCTTGTATGTCTCGGTTTAAATAAATTGTAGCATTCGATGTCTTTATTTCACGTAAATTGTAGCATTTTGTGTCCGAGCAATGATATAGCCCGCGTGATTACGAGTCATTCCAGTAGATTCATGAATCTGGCGACTTCAATTGGAAATTGGTACCTCGAGTTCAAGCAGATTTATTTCGATGAATTGAGGTTAGTGTTGTTTATACTGAAGTCATTTATGATTTGACCTTAATTTGCATATTGTAATCATACATTTTTGCGTAAATATTTTTATTGGGATGATCGATGGATGAGGCCTTGAGTCTACTCCCTCTTGGTGCGCAAAGGCATGAACAGCTATAAAGATCTTGTTCACAAGATCAAGCGAAGGACTCATGAACCAGCCTCCATTTATCCCCGAGCGAGATTGGGATAATTGGAAGGCATATTGAGCTCGGACGGGCGTCTAAGAGAAGGCGGCAAGGCCCGCGACAGCAGGATGTCCGAGCGGATGGTGAGGGTCTTGGGATAGTCAAGCATCGGGGTGGCTCACGCTCGCACTCGAGTATCACGAGAGATTGTAAGTACTTTGAAGTTTTAGATATAGTAAATTTATTTAAGAATCGTGATACTTGTTAATTATTTAATTTGTTTGACTTATTTATAGGCGAGAGGCGTGGAGTAGCCGTAGAAGATGTCGATGGGATGTATTCCGAAGTATCATGCCACCGATTTACGGCGGGAGCTATCTGAGGCGGAAAGCTTCGAGAGTATCGCGGTAAGTATATTCGTTAAGCGCAACAACGAGCATTTAATTAAATAATAATTGTATGAAATTATATTACAGAGGCGAGTTGAGGAATAGGTGACCAGTTGAGCCAATCGGGGGGAGTGATGAGGCAGCGGTTGATAGGACTCAAATTCTCAAAAATGTCATTGGGAGCTCCTCAAAGAAAAAGAATAGGATGTTTGGGTCGGTTCTCTATCACGGACATACATGCAGAAGCGGCGTCGTCTCGTTCGGTGGAGTGCCCAGCTGCGATCCCATAGCTTATCAACAACGAGATATTGGATCCGAGGCCGATTGGGCGGCGGCGGCAGCACCGCATCTGAGGCCGAATGCAAGCCGGTGAGGCGAGATAGCGTCAAGAACAGTTCGAGGCTCGATGCGCTCGGCGGAGGCCTAAGCGCTTCATGGCCAGCTCCGTTTCTCCCCACTCGTGATATGAGCTCCGTTCCCTCACCGTCGTATTCGGTTGTATTATGAATTTGTTAACTTATCGCATGATTTAGAATTGTTTTTATGGGATTGTTTGGATATTCTGATATTTTGGATTGAAATGCTTTGTTTGGATTGAAATGCTTTGTTTGGATTGAATTGGTTTATTTTGATAGTTTGTATTATATGGATTGAATTGGTTTGTTTTCATAGTTTGTATTGTATGGATGGAATTGGTTGGAATTGGTTTGTTTGGTTGGATTGTATAGATTGAATTGGATGGAATTGGTTGTTTGTATATTTGTTTGGGTTGGTTGTTTGAAAGCGTGGTTTGGTGTCAAAATTCAAATTGAAGGCGTGCGAGATGTGCCAATATAGCGACGGATTAGCGGCGGATTAAAGGCAATTAGAGGCGGATTAACAACGTGAAATAAGCGAACCAATCTGTAACTGCGGCGGACTTGCGGCGATTCTACGACGGATGTGCGATGGACTTTTCGCAAAGAAAAAACTATAATTTTAGCGGCGGACTTGGTCCGTCGCTAATTATGCGACGGATCGAGGCGGATTAGCGTCGAGAATAACGGCGAGTGGCGGCGGCATTTTTAGCTACGGAGTAAGTGTGTGGTTAATCCGTCGGTAACTACGACGGTTAGCATCGCGTGCGACGAATTTATATCGACGGCCGCTACGAGGTCGCGGATTAGCGGCGAATTTTCCGTCGGTGTCCGTCGCTAATTTTAGCGACAGACGTAATTCCGTCGCTAGCGTTTACCAACCGGGTTTCCAATGACCCCCATTCCGTCGTTAATCCGTCATTAATCCATTTTAGCGACGGATCGAGACGAGGTTTCTTGACGAATTTTCCGTCACGATCGATCGCTTTTTTGTAGTTTTTGTAGTGTTTACGTCTTTAACTTTAAAATGCATCGATGAATACATAAACTTTAACACTAGTGTTTTACCATGATTTATATGTTCGGCCAAACTGAATACTGAATCCAAATTAAGTTATACATATAAATATGGCGATACAGGAATGATGAGATCTAATCTTGCATGAACAAACAAAATAGCCATCGACATCTTCCGACCTCAAATCCCAAGGTTATTGATGACAAAGAGAGATGCTTTTATGAATTAAATAGCGTTGAATAGTAAAATGTACGAAAGGGCGTGACAAAATCTGTGCGCCAACTTGAAGAATGAAGATATTGTCCCATCAAATAAAGCCTAACATTCCTCCACAAAATTACAACTAGTTTATGAGAGAGAAATTAAGGGTCCCTCGTTTCATGGTCCGCGACGAATCGCGTGCACACGATTTTGCCATGTTTTAATTTCTTTTCATGATTCATTTTAGTTTGTCGGTAGTCTTCCCACTAAACAAATTAACAAAAACAATTTCCTTCAAATTAAATCATCTAAACACATTTCCACACTATCCTATTTTTATGGTTAAAGCAAGAAAAGCCACTAATGATTCATTTTAGTTTGTCGGTAGTCTTCCCACTAAACTAATTAACAAAAACAATTTCCTTCAAATTAAATCATCTAAACACATTTCCACACTATCCTATTTTTATGGTTAAAGCAAGAAAACGGCAGTGCCTGTTGTTTTCTAATATTGTAAATTATTTCTACAGTATATATAGGATGATATATTGATGACATACATTTTGGACAAAAACTTGGGTGAGCTCGGCCTCACCGTGAGCTCACTCTTGTTTTTTGTTAAATAATTATATATTAATTATGGTGAGTAATGATAATTAGATTTTGTTAATTTACAATTAAATTTATTAATTTTTAATTATAATTTTTAATTCAAAATTAGAATTTATTAATTCATAATTCAGGTTTATTAATTCATTATTAGGGTTTATTAATTCACAATTAGAGTTTATTAATTCAAAGTTAAGGTTTATTAATTCAAAATTAAGGTTTATTATTCAAAATTAGGGTTTATTAATTTCAATTACGATTTATTAATTCAAAATTAGGATTTATTATTCAAAATTAGGGTTTATTAATTCAAAATAGGGTTTATTAATTCACAATTAGGGTTTATTAATTCAAAATTAGGATTTATTATTCAAAATTAGGGTTTATTAATTCACGATTAGGGTTTATTAATTCATAATTAGAGCTTATTAATTCAAAATTAATATATATTAATTTAAAATTATTATTTATTAATTCATAATTATAATTTATTAATTTACAATTAAAATTTATTAAACTAATGAATTTTAATTAAAATTAATTAATTAATTAATTAATTAATTAATTAGGGATGGCACTGCGCGCGCGCACATGAGACCACCCCACAATTTTTTTTATCAATTAATTTAGAAATTTTAAAGGCTATGTCACGGTGGACTCGAACCCGAGACCTTTGATCTCGGACATTAACCACTCTACCACTATGCCGAGACCTTTGGCCTTGTGGCACAGGAATGTCCTCTACTAAAATACGACCTCGGTTGAAAATAATAAGAAACAATAGGTGGAAAAGTTCTTAAAAGTATGATTATAAATACTAGTTATTTATAATAATAAATTTACAAAACAAAAAACAATAATACTAATATATATGAATAAATCACAAGTGGTGCTTACGAAAGATGACTATCATATTATATATATATATATATATATATATATATATATATATATATATATATATATATATATATATATATATATCTACTCAATCTGACCACACATTTGGAATACGTGGATGCACCAAATTTAGACACGTGACAACCTATTTTTCGCTCAGGGACAAAATATGAAGGCACCCAGCGGGCGTTGGGTGCCCACCGTTGGTAGGTGAGTCATGACGTTAGGGGTATCTGCATGGTCTTGGGTTTGGGAGCCACAACAAAAAACAAATAATGCATACAAAATAACATAACACTGTATCGCACCCAACCGGCGCTGGTACGCGAGCGAGCGCTGGGAGTGCGTTTCCAGCATACATTAAAATCAAAACTCATATGCATGTTTGTGTTCAACTGCATGTATTTTTGTGTTTATTTAAATGCATAGTTCAGTTCAACTATATGCATGATTTGTTTTTTGAAATCGTAAAACAAAATCAAATTACTAATTTATCCTTACTATAGCAAAATCAGCAAAAATAAGCTTAAAAATCTGAAAAAATATCTACCATATTATCTATTAGATGAATGGATGAGATTGAGTACTACATACTATCACAGACTCGGATACTATATGATCGCTCTTCTATATATATATATATATATATATATTGTATCTGTTTGAAATGTGATTTATTTAAGGATTATTGTCGGACCCCAAGTGCGGATGTCCATGCATCTATATATATAGTATTATGATATTGTTTTTATTTTTGTTTATGATTTCAGTCAATGGCCCTAGCTTGTTTAGTTAAAGATATAATCTATGGTGATAGGATACGGCCCAACCACTGTGCCCAAGATCGGGCCCAATACAAGTAAACCCGACATCAAGCTCGGCTGGACAAGTTCGGCCCATGAAGACTCACGAAGCGGTGGGAACGCAGAAGCTCGGCCATATCTAAAAGAATCCTAATTGAGAGGGATAGGATCTCGAATCCTAGTTAGAAAGACTTCGGATTCGAGATCTGAGTCAATACATTGTGTATAAATAGAGGCTAGATTAGGCGACATTGATTCATTCACTCTCTTTGTAATTGCTTCTTACTCTCAATACACATATTCTCTCTCTGCCCGTGGACGTAGATCTTATTCATAGATCGAACCACGTAAATCTTTGGTGTTCTTGCGTTTATTTCCTCGAAATTAAGATCGATCCTTTGGCGCGATCGTGGGAAACAAAATTTTGTGTTTTCGATCAACCACCGTTTAAGGAAATAATCATGACCGGTACACCGAAGCCGTGCATCCAGGACCGTCGCCGCAATAACAACGCCGACGGCGAAAGAACGCCGAGCTCAACTCGGAAGAGCCCAATCGGAGAGAAACCCCGAGGAGCATATCCAAAGTCTTGACGAGCACGGACACCCGTCCTGCGGGAGGCGAGTTGCCATAGCGAAGGCAATCGTAGCAATAATCCGGGGAACCTCCTACTCATAGTAAACCTTGCGGCGTCGTCGAGGATTTCTCGAGAAAATAAGGAGAGTTTTCTCCGGTTCCTCGTGAAGCACGTGGTCGACCACGTCTGAAGAACGGAACACCAAGCCTCGTCTAGATACGAGGCATCACAACGAGGTCGGGGCCCAAACCGACCGCGCGAGAAGGAACGAGCAACGCGGAGAGGACGTCGTGATCACCGCGGCCGCCCGAGTCGCCGAAAATCCATCCAGCGAACTCCGCCCGATCTCCGTGGGACGAGCAGCGCGCAAAAAACATCGTCGGTCGTCGCGAAGTCGGTCAGAGTCACCTAAGCGAGTTCGATCGTCGAACTCCGTCCCGATCTCGGAGGGCGGCTTGATGGATGCGGGAAGATAGCCACCCGTTCTCAAATAGAATACTCGACACTTCTCTCCGGATAAGTGCGGGTACCAAGCATCGCCCTACGACGGTGAGGATCCATGTAACTTCCTCTCGCAGTTCGAATACAACATGATCAACCAAAAGCTCGGCTCGGTTCACATGTGTAAACTCTTCCGGAGTTACTCGTCGACAACGCCGCGGTGGTTCGACAGTCTACCCTACGGAAGCATCGGCTCCTATCGCGATCGATGGTGCGCTTCCACGAAGGTTCTTCCAAAAGCGGAATCAAAACGTCGTCGGCACACCTCCTCACCATAAGGCAAAGCCAGAATGAGTCCATCGGCGACTTCATGACAAGGTTTAACAAGGAGTGCTTGAAGGTCGAAGACGTGAACGACTGTTAGTCATCTCGGCCTTCCAAACGGCATCTTCTTGGGGGCCTTATCTTAGAGATCGTCAATCACGAGCCTCGTCTCGCAACTGTGGCGGCGATAGCCAACCGGTTCGCCAAAGCGGACGAGGCCGACAAGAGAAAGCGCGGCGAGCAAAGGCGGGACCTTCGGAAAGAGGAAGAAGAGGCGAAGGAAGGAAGATCGGACCAAGGCGTGAGCGCGCGGGCGGTTACATCGTCCGATAAAGTCCGTGCTCGGTCCGCGGCGCCGGAACGACCTCAAGACACCCCGTTAATGACCGAGAGCGAAATCACGCCTCCATGAACACATTCGAAGCCTCGACCGATGGCGGAGGAGGAAGAGGTGCCGACCTATGGATAAATATTGCTCATTCCATGATGATTACAGGCACGACATCGAAGAGTGCAAAGAGCTCATGGGTGAAATAGAGATGCTAGTTCGGGGCGGATCCACGAAGAAATACACGAGACGGTCGCCAAGCCGACCAAAGCAAAAGACGAAAGCGAGAGGAAGAGGAAATTGTGCCCTCACAAAAAACAAAGCGCAAGACCGACGAAGAAGGAGATGACGAGCCCCAATATGACGGGTGATCTCCACAATTACGGGGCTCCCGGTGAGTCACGAAGTCCTCCACTGAGGCCGATGCCGAAGTCTGAACCAGTGAACCTACCAATAAGAGGTTCGAGAAAGGACGGCGATCACCTTCTCCAAGGCGACCCGTTCATGACGGTACCCGTCGGGATGCATTGGTGATCCGGTGGTGGTCGCAAATAAGTTGGTGAAGCGTTTACATCGGCAATGGCGTCGGTGAGCATCCTTTTAAGGAATGCTTTGACAAGCTAGGAGTGGAAGGCGCGCGCCGCACAAGCCCCACTGCCACTCCGAGCTTCGTCCGGGAAGAGACGCGCCCGAAGGAATAATCGAGCTACCGTCACGGTGGGGAAGCACCAGCGACCTCGACAAAGGTGGTGCGGTTCTTCGTAGTGAAGGCCAACTCGCCGTATAACATCATACTAGGGCGAGATTGGTGAGCATTTATAAGGCGGTATGCTCAACGTACCACCGACGATAAAAATACCCACCACGAGGGAACACCGTGATCCGAGGTGATCGTAAGCAAGCGAGGAATGTATGCAAGTTGCCTTACGAGGTGCCGGACCTCGGTCCAAAGACCCAGGCATAGCAATTAAAGAAACCCAAGAGTTGGAGTCAGGAAGTACATCGCCACTCCACGGCGGTCGGTGGAAGAGGTCGCATTGTACAAAGATGAGCCATTGAAGGTCGTCCGGTTGGTTTCACCACGACACCGAAGTGAAGGATCGATCATCCACTCTAAGGGAATTCGGACGTGTTTGCTTGGTCTCCCCTCGACATGACCGGAGTCTCGCCGAGTATCATCACTCACCGGCTCAACATCGACCCGAACATAAAGCCAGTTCGACAAAAGCAAAGAATCTTCGCAGCCGAACGGAACCAAGTCATTCATGACGAGGTGAACCGGCTATTAAAAGCACGCATACTGTTCGAGGTCAAATATCCGACCTGGATAGCCAACCCGGTGATGGTGAAGAAAGGAGGAGGGGGATGGCGAATGTGTATTGACTACACCGACCTCAACAAGCATTGCCCAAAGGATTGCTATCCCTTCCCAACATTGACAAGAAGGTCGACGTTGGTCGGTCTGAAGTCTTGGTTTCTTGGACTTATACAAAGGTATCACCAAGTCACGATGGATGACGAAGACGCCGCCAAGACGGCCTTCATTACCGACTTCGGGTCTTCGCATATAAAAGATGCCATTCGAGCTTAAAATCAGGGGCTACCTATCAAAGGATGGTGGACAAAATATTTCAGCCCTACATAGGTCGAATGTGGAGGTATCGTGGACGACATCGTCGTCAAAAGCAAGAAGAAGCGCATGTGGCCGACCTCGGATCGTCCTCGGCCTTCTTGGAAAATCAACCTAAAGTCGAATCCCCGAAATGCGTTTGCGGTCCGGTGCGGAAAGTTCTTAGGGTGTTGGGTTTCACAAGAAGGTAAAAACAAACCGACCAAGGTCCAAACCATTTGGAAATGAAGATGCGAAGACTATCCATGACGTACACAAGTCGACCAGTCGCATAGCAGACTAAGCCGCTCTTTCAAAAGCAGCGGATAAGCGACTACCTTCTTCAAGGTACTCAAAAAGCCCGAAATTCTCATGGGATGAGGTGCACAGTCAGCCGAAGACCTCAAGAGCTACCTCGCCGAGCTCCCCGCTCTATCCGTCCCGAAGAGGGAGAGGTCCTTTTCCTCTACCTCGCCGCCTCGGACGAATCCATAAGTCACGATCTGAGTGCGAGAAGAAGGAGGTCGACTCGGTGTATTTCATCGGCCGAGCACTAAAGGCCGGAAGCGAGGTATCGGCCCTGGAGAAGCTTGCCTTAGCATTGGTAAATGCCGCGAGGAGACTACGTCCGCATCTCCATGCACATCGCATACAAGTCCTCATTGACTACCCACTTGGCAAGTATTGGCCAGGCCAAGCTATCGGGGAGAATCGCGAAATGGCAATCGAATCGGCGAGCACGATATATCATACGCCCGCCAGCCATCAAAGGTCGAGCCTGGCGGATTTCCTTGCGAGGCTAACCGTCGAAAACCAAGCCCACCGATCCGTGTCGGGCGATGCCAAAGCCGAACCCGTGGTTGAAACACCGAGGAGTCTTGCGACTCGTTGTGACGGGCTTCGGGAAAAACGCAGCAATGAGCAGGTATCTTACTCCTAGGCCGGACAACTAAAAATCGCTTACTCACCGGTTCACATTAATCTGAACAACGAAGTGGAGTGCGAGGCATCGATCGCGGGACTTCGCCTTGCTCAAAGTCTCGGATCACGAGCCGTGCAAGTTCACACGATTCTCAAGTCGTCGTAAGCCAAATGTTAGGAAAATACGAGGCAAAGCGGCGGAATGAAGAAGTATCTTGAAAAAGCAAAGCACGCAGCGGACTTTCTCACACTTCGGATAGTTCGCATCGAGGGAGCAAAATAGCGGTGACATCTTAAGTAAATTGGCCTCGTCATCAACGAACCCGCCATGAGATAAGTCAGCGGGGAGCATAAGCGATGCGAAGGCGGGCCGAGGTTAACATAGTCTCGGATGAAGAACCCAATTGATGACTCCCGTTCGAGTACTTGGAGAAGGGGCGAACCGCCCTACGACAAGTTTGGAGGCTAGGAGGATCTGAACAAATCTCTGCGATACACAATTGAGCGGGAGTCCTATCTGAAGTCATATCTCCAACCTCTTAAGGTGCTTGGGGCGAACCGAGCTAATTACGTTCTGAGAAATACGAAGGTTGATCGCGGAAGCCACATCGGACCCCGAGCATTGTCAAAGAAAGTCGTGCGATGGGATACTATTGGCAACAATGTTCCAAGACTCGATGGACCTCGTAAAAAGTGTCAGAAGTGTCAAATCCATGGGAGCGTGCTGCTACCCTGCACCGACCTCACCTCCGTCTGAGCCCTTGGCGTTTATGCGATGGGGATTGACATTGTGGGCCCTTTTGTAAAGCACCGGGGCGCTCAATTTTTAATTGTTGCGATCGACTACTTCACGAAGTGGGTAGAAGGCGAGCCCTGGCGAAAATCACAAGCAAAACGCCTCAACCGTATGGAAGAACATAGTGTGTCGACGGCATCCCCATATCCTCCTTTCGGATAACGGAACACAATTCACGGATAAGACATTCAAAGATTGGTGTCGAGCTTGGATCGAACAAAAGTTCACCTCGGTGGCCCGTCCTCAAGCAAATGGTCGGGCCAAAGTTACCAGCAGACCATCGTAAAGGGTCTAAAACTCGTCTCGACCGAGCTAAAGGCCTCGGGTGGAAAACCTACCAGGGTCTTATGGTCGTGCATCAACAACACCTCGGACCTCAAGCGGAGAAACACCATACGAGTTTGGTGTATGGAACCAAGCGATGATCCTGCGAGATCGGAGATGCAGAGTCCTCGTACCGTTGACTTCTGCCCAAGCAAATGGAGAAAATCTACGAGCTGATCTAGACTACTCGAAGAAAAGAGAGACCTCGCCTACATCGAGGAAGCTCGGTACAAGCAACAAGTAGCTCGGTATTACAACCGTGTTAAAACCGACAATTCAGTGGGCGACCTCGTGCTCAGGCATAATGAAGTCGACAAAGCCATGACGGCTGAAGCAGTGGAAGCCACATGGGAAGGACCTTCAAGATCGACGAAGTCCTCGGCAAAGGGGCTATAAGCTCGCTCGATTGTCCGGTGAGCAATTACCCAACGCATGGCACATCGTCCATCGAAGAAATATTATGCATAAGTGTCGGTCGGAATTGTTGGTCATATTTTAAAGTCCCGTTTAGAGTCAGCCTTATTTGGTGGTCGCGTCGTCTTTTATCAATAAAATCTTTATTTTCTGAGTTCTACTTGTCACCTGTGCATAATTAATCTTCACATTATTTACCCTCTACGGAGGACAAATTCCCTCGGCGGAGTCGATTACATCGTTTCATACGAATGTAAATCTAAACGCGCGCATGCTACATACGAGATCGGACTACCTTCGTTTATTTCAAGCGTGCTCTCTATGTGAGGCGAAGGGGACCACCCTCCCACTTCGACCTCGCAAAAAGCGAGAACCATTCCTACATACGAGATCGGACTACCTGCGTTTTATTTGAGCGTTCTCTCTATGTGAGCGAAGGGACCACCTCCTCCCGACGACCTCGGCAAAAACAGAACCATTCCTACATACGAGATCGGACTACCCGTTTATTTGAGCGTTCTCTCTATGTGAGCGAGGGACCACCCTCCCGACGACCTCGGCAAAAAACAGAACCCCTACCTTCGTGCAACGATTTCTTTCAAGCGGAATTCTCTACGAGACGAACTACTTTCGCATATTACTCTTGTTGAATACAAAGTCGATAAGAAACCATTCTTATTAAATAAAAGATGTGCAGGTTACATTTTACATTTCACGAGGGCGGGCCGGATCGGGAAAAGGCGAGCGATCCACAGAAAATCGAATTCAGCACTCGTCTATGCTAATCCTACCTCTACCTCGTCCTCGGTCGATATTACGGGCGGCCAGAGGCGACCTCGGTCGCCAGCGAGCGACTCTGCGAGCTCGACCTCGGCCACTTGATGGCCGGTCTCGGCGCATGGAGGGTCCACGGCGTTCGAAAGCAATATGCACGCCTCTCTTGTGCGCGCCACTCGGATCGTCATAATGTGGTTCATTTATTCTAGGCGAAGCTCCGTGAAGAAGAAGGCCTCTGCGTCCCGTCAAGTATTTCGCCGTTTGTGGTTGTCGGCGATAGCGATCTTGTATATGCTCCGAGCCTTTTAATTGACGTCTTGCTCCGTGGTGCCGGAGGTCCGACCATATTCGGCGCTGCATACCCGAACAGCAGGCGGCGACCTCGACAACCTTGGCTTCAACCTCGGGATCGTCGTCCCACGATTTGGTGTGGATAACCTCCTCGTACTCGGCATGCTCCTCGGCTATCGCTTGGCGCCTCTCCTGGCGACCTCGAGCGCCTCCTCCAATTCAAAAGGCGAGCACGGGCTCGTCGCGGCTCTCTGGCGGCTCATGTGACATCGGACTCACTTTGCATGCGTGGCCAAGCTGCCTTTATATGGAGGAGTTCGACCTCTTTCAACTCGAGAGCCGCGATAGGTCTTGATTCGGTTCAACCAAGGAGAAGCATCAAGCATTCGAGGAGACAACCGAATAAAAAAGATAAGTTCTTAACATAAACTTGTCATTTTATTAACATGCCCTTAGGCAAAAATCGATACATTTACATTGAAAAAAAAAAAAAAAAAAGGGTGAAAAAGATCGCAGATCATGACCCTCCCGAAGCTTGGCCGTGTCCACGTTCGCGGCTTAGAAACTGGATAACCTCGGCCCGGCCTCTTGGGAACTACGGAGTCTCGGCGCCGCCGAGCGTCGGTAGTCTCCCGACCCCTTTGCATGATCAGCCATAAAGCACCGGTCGGGGATCCCGATCCACGGGACGGCGCGCCTGAACTCAGCGGACAAAACAACGGAGGAAGAGGCGAGCTCACAGCACGGGAAGCTCGCCCGAGGCAGCGGGCGAGCACATCAAAGTAGGCCGTCTCGGGGCGGCATCCTCGGTCTCCTCCATACCCATACTTGGCTTTGTCGGATCTGGGTAGTCCTCGGCGACCTCTTGATGGCGTCAGGGGCAGTAGCGCTGCTAAACACATCACCGCGTCCCGAGACCATCCCAGAAGCTCGCCGAGCGAACGACCTCTCCGCGAGCGCGCGTTCTCCACGAGCCGCCATGTCCGCCTCCCGGCAGCGAACTGTTCCACCTCGGCCTTCATCGAGGCAACCTCGGCCCTAACCGCCTCGGCCACCCGCCTCCCCGACCCACGGTGCCTCCGCCGACCAGGCCCTAGCCGCAGCCTCGATGGCCGTCGCGTCCGCGGCTTTCGTTTGACGAGGTCCGGATCTTAGCCTCGGCCTCGGACATTTCTTGAGCAAGGAGGGTATTCGACTCTCCACCTCCCGAGCATCTGGGCCACCCGTCAGCTGCTAAGCAGGCGCCATGAGTAATCCGATATAAGATGGGATACTCTTGACACCTCGGCCGCCACGTCCTCGACCCTATACAAAATATACATGGTCGGAAGAACACAATTTGGTTACTAATGCACAAAGTATAAGGACAAGTACATACCTCGGGAAAGAGGCGAGGCGACTTGGGCAGATGATCTCGCGCTCGGCCTCGCGACAGCGAGACTCATGGATTACATCCTTCGCCTCTTCAAGCGCTTGGTGGCTGCGAAGGGGATCTCGAAGGCCCCACGTCATTTCGGGCATGTCCTCGAAATCCTTGAGTCGGAGACCTCGGCTCGAACCACGGAGATCGGTTGACCACGAGATCGGCTCCTTCGCTTCTTCTTCCTTTCCTTGTTGGGTTCACTACAAGGAAATACATGGGTCGGCATCGTCGTAACTCATGAAATAAAGAAAAAAAAGAGGAGAAGAAGAGGCCTCGCCTTCAAACTCCACCCCTGGAGGTAGGATCATAAAATTAAGCCCGCCTACTGCAAGCTTCGGCCTCGGAGAAGACCTCGTCAACAAGGCCATTTTGTCGGTGCCACTCTCCCAAGTCACGAAGCCCTTGTCGACATACACCGGCGATCTTATCGGATCGCCATGGGAACTCCATATGTCCTCAAACCGAGCGGAAAAGAACTTACGCCGGTTGGAGATCTTTGATTTAATCTTGGCTTTGAAGTTCCTACGGGTGATAGATAATACCACCGAACCGCCTTCAATTGCAAAAAGCGAAGGGCGAGCCCAAGGTAAAGGAAAATTATGCACTATGGCATAGACACCTAGAGCGGTCGTATGCGGAATGAGTTCGGCGAGAGTTGGGCGAGATAGGCCGAACATCTCTTGGAACTCAACATATACATAAGGGTAAGGAAGGCGAAGACCGGCTTTAAGGCTGTCCTAGTACAGCAATAAAACCGCGTCAGGAGGGCACAAGCCCTATCCTCTCGGACGGAGAACTAGCTCAATACTAGAGGGAATACTATGTTGAAAACATATATCACTAATGTCGAAATACTTAGGATTGAAGAAAAGAAGACACTTTACATGATCCCCCGGGGAATCATGAGACTACACTCGAAAAGAGGCGTATGAATGCGGTAAAAGCAGTAGAGACACTAAATCGGGCGGGAAACAGACACGATTTGGCCTTTCGAGCGACTTGTTATGAGAAAAGTAGCCATTACTTACTTTGTTTATCGAAGAACAAGGCGAAGCTTGAAATCGTCGATGGCGCGGAATAAAGTGTTTCATGAGCGGAGGTTTTTGAAAATCGAGAGAAATGAAGAAGGCAAGTGATAAGAGATATTGCGTATCAAGGAAGACATTCCCCTAATATGCGCTTTATCGGGAATCAACCGTTGCCAATTTAATGCGCATTAAATCGTATCCAGCGTCGATGCTCGACAGCGGCGAAAATCCGTCTTGACCTCGGCATAACACCTCGTCGGGTGAAGCCGATGAAGACCTCGACGCGCCTCGACGGTGAAGCGATCGAAGACCTCGGCATAACACCTCGTCGGTGAAGCGATGAAGACCTCGACAGCAACGCCGACGGTGAAGCCGATCGGAAGACCTCGGCATAACGCACCGTCGGGTGAAGCGGTCGAAGACCTCGGCATAACGCCTGCGTCGGGTGAAGCGGTCGGGAGACCTCGACAACGCCTCGTTAGGTGAAGCAAGTCGAAAGACCTCGGCATGGCGCCGGTGCGATAAGCCGGGACACCTCGCCGGAGATCTGAACAAAAAGACCTCGGCGAGGCAGCGTCTGCAGCGCCTGACGTTCGATATCTGACGTCAAAAGCATTGACACACACAAAGTCGAGACAATGAAAAGAATGTGTAAGATCGTCGAGCCCGGCCGTCACAACAACCCCAATCCGGCATGACCTCGTTTCTGCGTCTTTTGGGGGGTTGTGATAAGATCTGACCCGACTACCGTGCCCAAGATCGGGCCAATCTGAGTAAACGACATCAAGCTCGGCTGGACAAGTTCGCCCATGAAGACTCACTGAAGCCGGTGGGAGCGCGAGCTCGGCCGTATCTAAAGAATCCTAATTCGAGAGGGATGGGATCTCGAATCCTAGTTAGAAGACTTGGGATTCGAGATCAAGTCGATACATTGTGTATAAATAAATTTAGATTAGGCGACATTGATTCATTCACTCTCTTTGTAATTCTTCTTACACTCTCAATACACATATTCTCTCTCTTGCCCGTGGACGTAGATCTTATTCATAGATCGAACCACGTAAATCTTTAGTGTTCTTGCGCGTTTATTTCCTCATGAAATTAAGATCGATCATATGGCTTATTTTCATCTTCATCTCTAAATGGAACATTGACTATATATCTCAACAAGATTGTTTGAAATTAAAGGGTATCAAATGGCCAAAAGATTAAATACGAGGGATCTAATCATAAGCGGTCAAAGTGTATAGAAATAACAAAACAAAGGACTTATGAGAGAATACGTTATATATTATGTCTCTCACATATACATGAAGCAAATTGAAGTTTAACATATTAGACAAGCATGCTTACGAGATTTGTGACCCGATTTTCTCTTATCTAAAGAACTGTGACAGTAAGATAGGTTAAAAACTAACTAAAACAATCTGACTTTCAAGTCAAAAACTATTTTTCTTTTTAAAAAAAATTTGTAAAAAGAAAAGAGCCTTGTATATATATGTAGTACATACGTAGATTTCCACAATGTCCCAGCATTCCTTTGGTTGTCATGCATCCAGCAAAACAAATATATGTGTGTGATTGTGAGGCATATATATGTATCTCGGGGAAGGTTAACGTGAGAACCATTTTTATCATGAGAATATGAGAACCAAAAAATGATAAATTCGGTGTGAAACTTGATGAATCCGCTGGAAAAGTTACTGAATCCAAAAAAATAAAATTTTCCCATCTCATGGGATTCGAACCACAGTAAAAATTTGAATTTTTGAATTGATGCTTTCCAACTGATTCATTAACTTCAAACAAATTCGTTTGTTTGTAAATAATTTTAAGTGGTTCTTGGATTACAAAATTGGTTCTTATTTGAAATTCACTCTCTCTATATAGTGACTAAAACAAAAAATTGTTTTGTTATAGAGAAAAGATGATGTGTGTCATATTCTTTTACTCACAGCTTGAGACTATTCCAACAATCTCACATGCATCCATGTGAACTTCAATTAAGACACCCATCTTTTTCTTTTGGCATTATAATAGCTCGTGCCCACCAACTAAAATACAAAAACTACTCGTGTGCCAATTTCGGCTTTAATTTTCGCTTTCCCATGTTCCAAAAGGAAAAGTTGTTCCCTGAAAGCTCCCACATCCAATTTTATAAGAATATAAGAGGATAAATCACGGGTATTTAATAGTTAAAAAGTTAGGAGGACTTTACTTAGTACCCGTAATAAGTCTTTACCTTAAAGATGGTGAAACTCTCATATACGATTGTTCTGATTCGATCATTGATCCTTATTTCAAATCCACTAGTTCTTAACTAATTGAGCTAAAACCATGAATGTAATTTTCACTTTGCCTCATGCGTTCGTTTTTATCACCACGGACAGAGATGCATCTAATTTTTTAACCTTCCTGTCCACCTCTACTGTATAATCTAAAATAGAGAGTCATTTTCAAATAGTGTATCTTTAATTGCATCATCATGCATGTCTGTTATCATCGCAATAAATTAAAAAAGATAAGGTTTGTCGTACAAATTCTACTATATATGTGTGTTCATAATAGGTACCATGAGATGCAAATCTAATTTTGTTCCACAAAATCCAAAGTGACATTTAAATGAACTAGGGATTTAAGTCAATATTCCAAGACCAAGAGTTTGGATGTTCATAAGTTAGCGTCAAAGGTAGAACCAAAAAGATTGATTTAAGTTTATGTGAAGCCGTCATATATTTTCTAACATCTGATTTTCTACATAATTTCGTATATATGGGCTTGAATAGAGAAATAGGCTGAGAAACTAAATTAGTACAGATGACATAAGAAGTTACTACTTGGGATAATTAATTGGAGCTATTTCTAGCTAGGTTTTTTAGCCACGTCCCTAAGTTATATTTACTTAATTTGTATCGTTGAGTCTTAGTTTAAACACCCAAACTATCCTAATCGTAAGAAGGCACTCGACCATTAGTTAGTTTCGGACTTCTCTCACCGACTATGATTTCAGGATAGACTCGGGCCGAGAATCATCTCTCAAGTAGCAATATCTTTTTTGGTTTGTTTCATATAAAATTTTGACGCCAACTTTGAAAATAGATTATTCGATATAATAAAAAATTAATTGTTATAAAAAACATAAAATACTAATCATTTTATACTATACACGATTTTATCCATAAAATCGTGTAATACTCGCCAAATTGTATAATGGTCTCGAAATCGTGCAACAATATAAAGTGCACTGTTATATGGTTCTGCGAAATTGTATAACAAAACATTTTACATGCTACACAATTTTGCAAAACGACGAATCGTGTTACTATCACAATTCGATGGAGAGAGAGAGAGATGGAAAGAGGGTGGCGGCAGGTTTCAGGGGAAAGGCGGCGATGAAGAAATGTTATATGTAGGATATGTAGGATGTAGAAAATGGACAGAATAATAATAGGTTATGTATAAACCGAGACGAGAGTTAGACTCTCCTTCCGTAAGACGAAATTGCCCCTGCACAGTACACACGGTTCAACGGCAAACATCTCCAAGATACAACGATTTGCGATGAATACGAGACCTTGTACTAGGAAGTCGTACTCCGGGCGAACTACTCAATACTTGGGACTTGAGTATGAAAACTATACTAGAATGAGTATATTAATTATCTGAATTAATTGTGTGTCTAACCATCATCAGTAGGGGGCTATTTATAGCACGGACATGACCCGTCTGAGCAGCATGTGTTGTAGACGAATTGGTGAGGCTTATGGCTTGAAGAGACATCATTTGGATCGAACAGGTGTAATCTGGCGGTGTGGTCTTGGTCCATGCGGACCGAACCGGTCGTTAGTTCGGATCGCACAAGGTGGTCGAGCAGGTTGTGTACGAGTGGGTTCGCGTGCTTAGTCGATCGCCATGTCGGTCGTTGCCAGCGTCGTCTAGTCACCCTCCACGTCGTCCGAGCCACTATTTCATTTGTTAAAAGTAAAGGCTCCTCATAGGCGCCTACGAAGCGCCCGTTGCGACAAGTGCGATGTGCACGTGCTCGACCTCGGAACCTTCCGCATAGGATTTGGATTTAACCTTAAAAGGCTAACCAAAACCCATTAGGGTGCACCATAGTGGAGCACACTTGATTACTCTTCTATGATGGAAAGTTCTTTATAAATAGCTTTAAACTTCATTGTTTTTCCTATGTGGGATGAAACTTATTTCCATCTATAAAATGGCTATCTTTGTGCATTAATTACTCATTCATTCCTTAACAGAATTGAACAAGTAAATACACCAAATTCATCTGCACAAAATGTAGATTCCAAATATATCATTCAATGCCATTAATTACCATAAATAATTATGGGATTTATTTAA
Source organism: Salvia rosmarinus (assembly GCA_036937905.1). Lineage (NCBI taxonomy): Eukaryota > Viridiplantae > Streptophyta > Magnoliopsida > Lamiales > Lamiaceae > Salvia > Salvia rosmarinus. The sequence goes on from JAODLM010000063.1 coordinate 42,066, forward strand.
GCTATTTATCCAACAAGAAAGAGTTGTGGTAGCGCTGTGTGTGCACACGCGTTGTGTGTGTGCATGTTGTCGTGTGTTTGTGTTGGGTGTGCATGAGGCGGTGGGGGGATGTGTTTAAGTTTTTTTTTTTTAGATATTAAATCAAGTTCAGGTATTAAATTGCACAGAAAAATATGGATCGCGACATTTTTGAATAAACGAGAAAGTTTATAACAAAAGCATTTTTTTTTTCTTATCTAAGAAAATTCAATATCTTGCCCCAGGCCTCATGTTACTTTAATGGTCCTACTCTAGTGGTATAGCTTCCATAAATATAGGATTACATACTCTAGATTTGGTATACGATTAGACTGTAATGAGAACTCTACATGTAACAAGATCAAATCATATATAGTCTAACTTGACTCCTCAAGAAGACAAAGTTCATTATTTGGGATGAAGCATCACTAATGATGCACATATACTGCTTTGAAGTGCTCGATAGGAGCCTAAGGGATGTTGTTCAATGTCCTAAAGGAAGTTGTTTCATAAAATCATCTGATGCTTTAGTTGTTGTTGCAGGGAGCGACTTTAGGCAGATCTTGTCAGTTGTCCTTAATGGCAATCGTCATGACATTGTGCATGCCTCAATAAGCTCTTTTCAACTTTGGAATTCATATGATATTCTTAGGTAACTAAGAACATTATCTTATTTGAATTTAATCATAATACAACTTTATAGATAAATTCATCTAAATTATGTTATTTACTGGATGTGAAGTTAACATCCAGATCTAACATTGAAGATGCTAATAAATTTGCATAATGGATATTTACGATATGTGATGGTATTGCTAATGACAATCTTGGTGATGGAGAAGGTGATGTGAGATTGTTAGACGGTATTCTTATGTGAGATTGTGAGATGACAATAAATAAGAGTCAGGGTTAGTCTCTTTCAAATGTAGGTCTATATGCCTATTGAAACCCATATCCATACATGGTTAGTCATACGTTGCAATCTCACGAGTCACTAGAGAAAAAAGTTCAAAATTTTTACACATGACGAGAATGGTCAAACAGATAACACAACAACTAACGTGGTGTATAATGAAATATTTGATAGATTGTAAAGTAATTACAATATAACTTTGGTTATCTTCTTGACATATGTTTTTATTTTTTATTTGTTTTTATTTTCTGAAGGTTAAATCGATTCATTATTATCTTTATGCTCTTTTTTGTTTTTCCAGTACAAGTATAGAACATCTTCATTGACAATAAATTTTGTTACAAATGTTTCTCATATATATAACTATTTATGATGTCCATGTAACCCTTAACTCGTAGGATAACTTGAGTGTGTGCTTTTACACTTAAATTGGTTTTTTTTTGGGTGAATTAAAAATTTTATAAATGAAATAACATTTACAATATACTCGGGCGTGCAGAGTAATGATATGAAGCGTGGATGTGACATAGAGACCACAATTTACGATAGGTCCTACAAAATATCTGACAAACAGGCGGCCCTAGTAAAAATGGGTGGAATTGAATTCTCCATTTTGCGGCCTCAGCACCTTGGCATCTGCAGTCTCGGCACCTTGGCATCGTCAGCCTCGGCCTCGGCCTCGGCACCTCGGCGCCTCGGCATTGACAGCCTCGGCCCTCGGCCTCGGCATTGGCGGCCTCGACATCTCGGCATTGATAGCCTCGGCCCTCGACCTCGGCATTGGTGGCCTCGGCACCTCGGCGCCTCGGCATTGACAGCCTCGGCCCTCGGCCGGCATTAGCGACCTCGGCACCTCGGCGTCTCGGCATTGACAGCCTCGGCCCTCGGCCTCAGCATTGGCGGCCTCGGCACCTCCGGTCCTACAAAGTGGCCAAACAGGCGGCCCTATTTAAATGGAACAAGGCAAAACAGGCAGCCTTAAATAAATGGATCCCTTATCGACGTGCCATGGTTTGAAAAAAACAAAGAAACCCATATTCGAAATGGGCGGGCCTCATTAAAACCTCTTATGGCAAAAACCTAGTGGGAAAATAGCCATACGAGTAAAAGAGTACCCTCCTCGCCATTCACTCAAACTGACTCGAGGGGAGGGGGATGTGTGTTCTTGTGAGATTTCATTTCCACTTAAAGGCCATGGTAGTCTTTATTAAGCTCAGTTTAACCGGACAGGATGCATGGCCTTTGACTCCCACGTTAGTGTCTTCCGTGAGAGGCAGCTCATCTCGCTCCCGTATAACACTTGGATGGCAGCCGAGACAAGGCCCATGGTGCCATTCGAAAGTGTTATACAGTCGGCGCTTGGGCTTTCTGTGCCACATGGCACTCAATAAGTGACTCGATAGTCAGGAGGCATGATCAGTGGTATGCATATAATTCCTTCCGTGTGGGGGGTGCCATTTACTCATGAACAGATTAAGGTGAATTAGATATTGCCTCATGCTCTAAAGATCTAACGTCGTATTCTTGAGCAATTAGTTGAGTTCATGGATCGTTTAAAAACTCGGCAGTTAGGCCCTGGTCGAGAGCATCAACGCAAGCTTAATGGGAGGCAACCCATTGAGCTTATTACGTGATCATTATTGCAATTTTTCCTAAGGCGTTAACCAAGTTCATGGATAAGTTAGACCCTGCCATTGGTTTTATGAGGCCTAGCGTATCAAATTTACATGATGCATCATTTCGTTTGGATGGCCGAGAACATAATATGGTTAAGGCCAAGTGGTGTGGCACATACGTAGTTCCTTCCAGGGGAGGCGACCCATAAGCGTAAGCAAGCATGCACGAGAAAATTCAACCCATGCGAACGAAACAGGCTTAGGCACAATGTGCTATGCCTGCCGGGGGGAGGCCACCCATCACGTTAACACGTAGTGCCTTTCGGGGGAGGCGACCCGTCACTTTACATGCATGAACACATGAGCCGATTATTCAAATAATGCATGTAGGCAGCAGACATGAGGGTAGACAAAAATAGACCAATTAGCACTATTGTTCCCACCCTAGGGGGAACCCTTCACACTTATATAGTCTGGTGGAAATAAAGTCTCACAATGCAACACCATCAATTAAATCCACCAGGGGGGACATTCCATTATACAGAAACATCAAAAGCATTATGCCTACCAAGGGAGGCCACCTATCACTCAACGTGCAAAACGTCAATTCATGTCCATGCAAAGAACATATACGCAAAATCGCCCGAGCAAGGCACTCGAAGTTGACCCGGCTGCCCAGATAGATTGGGTCTCGGGGACGCCACGCACGCCATCCACTAAATACACACATTGTACAAGGCGGAAGATGGACCCTACCCACACGGCAGATGGGCGGTGACCACATCAACAGGAAAAAGCGAGTAAAGGATGGCATAGACATCATGCTTGATCCTCGATGTAATTTGACTATCCGCGAACGCCTTCTTGTCGAATATCACTGCGTTTCTCACCTTCCATACGTGACTTACCGAGGCTATCAATGCTACATATTTAGCCTTTTGAATGACAGAGGAGCCTTGTCTTTCACGTTTGAACCATTTGATGGCGCTGCTCACGGTGGTCAGTCTTCTATGAAGGTTGAGCCACGTCTTTATGCTCTTCCACACCTTGCTTGTTTCTGGGCAAGAAAAGAACAAATGGATGTTAGATTACGGATCGGTTTGCACGAGGACATATAGGGTTGGCGTCTAAGAAGGCTGAGCGGTCCATTGTATCGGCGCCCTTGAGCGATTGCCGGCCGAATGAAAATTTAAAGGGGGGACAAAGCTCTTCAAATCACTTTTGCACAAGCTTTCTTTCTCCTTTGGTCCGGAACCACTCATAAGCGGATGCTATTCCATTGTTCTCGAACCAAGCACTAAGAAGCGCTGAGGCGGTCTGCCGCACGTTATTAGATCCCTCCAGTATCTTGTTTTTGATGAGTATGAGCTTTTTGACGAAGGGGGAGTCGATCTTCTGTCTTGCCATTGCTATAATTCCTCGGCTTACAGATATTGCCCATGGACCCACTGGACCCAAAGAGAGTCCGCTTTCTCCTGGGTATTCCAGAGAGTTCTTGCTAGAATGGCATTGTTCCGGCTCTGAGCTCACTAAATCAAAGCCAGCCTTGCTTTTGGGCGGCGACTCGTCACTTCAATTGGTGTTTTACATGAGCCCCAAAGAAATTGTCTCGTAAGGTAGTGATTCTATCGATCACATTTGAAGGAAGATGGAAGAACTTGGAGCGATAACACTCTACGCGGAGGGCCGAGGCGAATCGGTTCGCTTCTTCCGGCTAGAGACAAGTACAACCTGACCATCTCTTGATGAATGTCGAAATCTGCTCGATGAGGGAGTAGTGCATGATGTTGTGTAATACCCCGTCTTTTTAAGCTACATTTTGTATGCACGTTTTTTAGAAAAGGTCGAAGGTTGACTTTTGTTTCGTGATCGACCGTCATGAAATCTCGAGCGTTGTGAAGAGTGTCTTATGGCATTCATGACACTAAGTATCAAGTTTTCGACCACCATGAAGGTTTGGCACTCGGGGAAGTTATCGAAAAATCGGACTTTTCATTGGTCTTTTAAAAGCATATCTTGTTTATAGTCATTGTGTCCGTTATTTTATTTCGTGTCCATGGGTACCAAGTTTGCTAAATTTGAGTCCGTTTGCAAAGTTGCGTCGATTTTTGCGTTTTTACAAAAGAATTAATATTGCATGACCGCCTCTTTCCTATAAATAGGAGGCTAGGGCCTTCGTTTCAACGTTCATTTCCTTCGCTCTCTGTGTTTACGAAGAGCCGAGCAGCCTGCTGTCTGCCCAGGCTGGAGGTGGGGATCGAGTCGGGAGGCTCGGTGGCCATTCCATTCTTGCTGCCGCCGAGCCATACCGATCAACCACCCGGGCAGCCCGCTTTTTGGTTTGTCCTTTTCTTGTTTTGATTCCGCTTTTAGTAGATCGTATAGCATAGAACTCGGGATTAAAGGGACGGCGAGAAACGCAATGGGCGGCCGATTTAAACCGCCCGCCGATTAGCTCACGCCGTGAGCTTGTTGGCCGCCGATTGGTGGCGAGCCACCACTGACTCTGGTCCTTTAGGTTTGAGTTCCGGCTATGCATTCTACTAAAATCACCGATTCCGTTTTACGTTTTTCGCGTTTAGCGTATGGGATGTTTTCCGTTGCTTGAGTTTTCTAAAGGAAGTACATGCAGGGTTATCCATTTTCAACGTCGTTTGTCATTCCATGTTAGTCGTTATGCATATTGCTTATGTTTCCATTTTCATGCATCGATTTTGGATGGTTTATCTAGATCTGAGGATAGGCATCGATTTTTGAAACTTCTTCATTTGCTAAGATTTGAGTCGACTTGCATGCATGCATATTTTGAAGGTACCCTATTATTGGTCTTGATGCCTGAATATATTTCCTTACGCATCGAGTTGATTTGAAAACCGGAGAGTGCGAATGTGGGTTCGAAAGTCGAAAACCTAGTTTTGCTACGATCGTCGTTTGGATCACGTTGTTGCTTTGCTTTGTGGGAAGTAACCCCAAAAGTTGTTCCGTCTTGTTACGGTACCTACCAAAGTCGATCGGTGAAGTCATCGGATCCGTAGATATCTCTCGGTTGGCGTTTTAGATACTGTTCGAGGTTGGGTTATATATCTATTTTGAGTTATTTACTCGATATTTCAAAATAAAACATGCACGCAGTAAAATGTTTTGTGAAATTATTCTTGTTCTCGATCGAATATGGTTCTATCATGGTTGTGCGGATCTCTATTCGTGGGTTGATCGCCATCTTGAGTATTGATCATAAGGGGATAGACCCAGAACACGTGGTTATGGTTACGAAGGGATAGACCCGGAAGTCCACGGAAATGGTAATGAGGTGGTTATGGTTACGGCGAGTTTGACCCACGAAGTCCACACCGAGTTAGCCCGGTGGATACGTTAAGGCGTGGGCATTGGATATGTTCCAGGGCGAATGAATGTCATGTGATGAAATTTGGCGGGATCGTTCCCAAGCCGTGGTTCATGGTTCTATGATGGGAATAAAGATAATAACGGATCGGTGTCGAAAAATGAAAAATCTATTTTGCTTACTTAGAAGTGGATTTACGTTTTAAAACCTTCTAAGGTAAGTGCTCTAAACAAACTTCATGATTCTTTTGATTTATGATAAAACCCAATGATGCGCTAGTACTACTTTAAACTCTTTCAAATCTTTTCACGGATGGAGGAGAATTTGGACGAGGCGGCCGAGGGTGGGCTGGGTTCTTCATACTATGCTTCCGCGATGTTATGTTATATCGTACTCGATAATTATGTATTCTTGTCCCTTATTTGCTTTCGATTGGGAACAAGATTTGTTATGTTATTCTGCTGTGAGTCTCGTCTGAGCATCTTTATGTGGTTGACCGGTCTAGTTGACGAGGATGTAATGCTATTTTGCTTCTTGCATTACTTATAATAAACGAATCATGTTTTTACGAGGTTATGTTATCGATATTATTACATTGGTGGATTGTTTGTGCCCTCCCCCGGGATATATCCTAGTTATAGAGGAGATCTTTGATTCCATGGTCACGTCTTCTTTATCATGTATATTATATGTATCCACTTCCCCGACTTAACCCTTTAATCACACCCCTACATCGTGGCTTCCTCGGAATTGGGGCGTGATGACTTAATGTCGAGCGGTTTTCACGGCATTGGGTATCTAAAGTTAACGATACGGCTTGGTATCGAGCGATGTTCTTGGCCCCGACATCTATCTTTCTTATCGATACCGCATGGTATCGAGCAATGGTTCTTAGCTTTGACCTCTAGCTTTGTTATCAGATATCAAGCGGTTTGTTTGCTTTATATCATATGCGTTCTTGAAATTGAGTGTTTAGAACTTGTTCTTCTAAAGCTGCTCATCAGTCTGACTACCCTCGGCTCGCGTCATCCGCCTCCTTTAAAAGGGGATGAGGTATGTGTTTATTCTTGATGCTTTATGTGGCTATGTGATGCTTGATATGATCTTGGTTTCATGTGCTTTGGCATGGTAAGAGTTCTGTGATGTAAGCGTGATGTGGATGAGGTATGGTTGGATGGTGATGTGGATGTGGAAGTGATTGTTGATGGAAGCGAAGGGCACATGTGGGCGTGATATGAAAATCGTTTATATGATATGATGTGATTGATGTGATCACGTATGGTTGATGTAAGTCTATGTGTTTACATAGCAATATGTATTGTTGATTGAAAATCTTGTTTATTTTGATAAGCGAGTGCTTGTAAGTAAATTACGTATTTGCTTACGTGATTATATCGATATTGATATTGATATGTGTTGAAATGAACATGTGTATGAGACATGATTACCCGGATATTTGGGATGGTAAAGGAAGCGTGAATATTTGTTGTTGTTTATGGTGAACTAACATGTAGGTTTATGGATATTGATGGCCCGGACAACGTTGGTTAAGATCTCCGAGAATGGATGAGCATATCAAGTAAATTCGGGGAATGTGCCGGATTATTCATGAGCCGTTGGGAGTATTTACGGGAAGATTTGTTGGGTTATGGAGAAAGGTTAGAGACGGTGGGAAAGTGTCGAATCTGAGGCCTACTATCGGATGGCGAAAGGCTACCGACGGGTTGGCAACCATGGGCGGCAAGGACATGTGTTGTTCGGGCGGGATCTATCACGAGGCACCTTACCTTGGACTTTCTTGAGTTCGTTGCTCGAGTATGGAGCGGTGGACGGACCACCGAGGTATACCATCGAGGAGGATGTGGTTGCGAGACACCGAGGACCGATCCGGATCGATGATAGGGATGATGTTCCCGAAGAGCCATTGGGAGAACAACCATCAATCGAGCGATCGCGGTCTGACGAGATACACCGGTCACTACACCTCCATCCAGACGATCCTTACCTTCCGGAGGACCCGGAATGACTTTGAGGCGAGGAACTTCCGGGGCGAGAGATATTGTCCGTCCGGCGGTGGCGAGGAAGAAGCCGGGATCGGGATCTTCATGCCACCGAGCGTGCGCGATCGGCATCCGGGGAAGGTGACTCGAGGAAGAAGAAGAGGACCCGGATGAGCGAGGAGGATAGTGAGGATTCGGAGGACCCGGTAATCCGGATAGCCGATGACTACGATGAGGTCGGGCACGTTGAGGAAGGCGGCGCCGAGAGAGGGGACTCGAGCCAGCTTTCACGATACTCGAGCAATCGAGCCACGGCTTGGATGGGATCATACCCAAGAGAGCTTGCTTCCATGCGGGATCGCTTTTACGAGCGGCGGCCAATTGAAGCCACGATAGGAAGGAAGAGAAGATGAGGAGGCAGAATGGAACCGGCGGGACTAGCGGGGAATAGTGGATGAATATGGAGGGCGAGATCTAGGTAGTCGGTGTAATGCGGTGGCGATCGCTGATCTGCTAGAAGCATGGACGAGCGGCGTCTTTTGACGATGACGGGTCGATTCTTTTGCTCATATCTCGACCTTTTTGGTGACATACCTTGATCTTGTATTTTGTGATCCTTCATGGACCTTGAATATTATTGATACTAACGCCGCTATGACGGGATGTTTATGTTTGATGCTTATATGTGATATGAGCTATGCCGTGATGATATATGATCTATGTGATGTGTGATGATAATGTTATGTGAAATGCATAACGATGATATGTTAACGAGATTGCATGATTATATGTGATCGTCGTGATATGTGATATATGTGATGATATGTGATATGGGTGATGATATATGTTATGCGATGATACCGGTTATCTATGCGGCGTTTCTAATGTTTGAAACGTCGATGCAGAATGCAGGAACAAGGAACCGGAGGAACGATAGCGTGGAAGAAGCCGGGAACCACTTTGGTTCGTGACATGCGATCGAGAGTTTTCACGGGCGAATCCCCACGTTCGGCGGTCTCGGCTAGCGATCGGCCGAGGCTGGATACGATCCGCCGAAAGGATCTTGAATACATCGGTGAAGAAGAAGAGAAAAGCTGAATGCGCGATCTTTCGGCTAACCGATGAGGTGATTTACGGTGGGAATCGTGAGAAGGACCACAACACCGGGGACGATGGGCAAGGTATCGTGGGAAGATTTGAGGAAGAACTCATGGAAAATGCGTGCTGGCGTTCTGACGAAAAGGCAGTGCGGAATCTTCGTCGAGGAAGAAGGGCGGTCACAGAAGTCGATCGCTCGTTCAATAAATACGTCACGTTATGCTCGTGCACGGTTGGCACCGAAATTGCCGAGGCGAGCGAGTTCGAGAGGACTCGGACCGAGATCGAATTTCGCTCGTCGATCGGGGAGATCGGCGTATCGCGATCCTTGAGCAGGCATTAAACATTGAGTCAATGTTGCCCCAGAGAAACGATGCCACCGGACAGCCATCGGCGGAGGAAGAGTAAGAAGAAATGGGAAGATCGAGGAAAAGCGATCGGGGTTCGAGGGAACGAGGCGGTCGATGATTCCAGGAATCAGGCGTTGAGAGAAAGGCGACCTTGGGAAGGAATTTCCAACCCATGCGGCGGTGGAAAAACCTTGGTGCGAAATGCGAAGGAATCATTTCGCGAGTGCGAGCAAGGTAGCACAGAGTGCTATCGTTGTAAGAAGTCTGGACATTACGCTCGAGATTGTCCGTTAGGAGGGCAGCCGAGTCTGCGGCCGCCCGATGGCGGCGTCGGCTCCCGCGAGGCGAGAATCATGCTCGCGTAGAGACGAAACAACGGGCGAGGAGGTCACCTAGGCCAAGACAAACCAAAGGCCACCGCTGACGAGCGAGGGTGTCGCGCTTGAATCGGCGACAGCTCAAGCTCCGAAATCTTGCGGTATAATCCATATGAGTGATGTACCCGTTTTGCTTTGTTTGATCTGAGGAGCCTCACATTCTTTTGTTTCGAGAATCGCGTGTGAGAGGTTGGGTTTGGTACCCGAAATCACAGTACCTGAAATTAGCATCCCGAAGAAGTGCTAAAAGCGAAAGAGATATGCGAACCGGAGGTAGAAATCGTGGCGAAGGTCTTTGTCAATTTGCATGTCGTCGGAATGGAAGATTTCGATGTCATCTTTAACATGGATTGGTTGGAAAAGCACACAGCAACTATCGTTGTCTCGAGAGAGAAGTTGCTTTTCGAGCAGTAGAAGGAGTGGAAGTTTGTTTCCACGGTATAAGGATGGTGTTTGCGTGCGATGATCTCGACCAAGGCGGTGAGGATGATCGGGAAGGAAAGGCTGTCAAACTTTCTTGGTAAGTTTGGCAGAGTGCGATGAACAGCATAGCGATTGCAAGAAAGACGATGGTGTGTGAATATCCCACGTGTTTCAGGGACTTGCAGGGTTTACGCTTTGATGAACAAGTGGAATTCACTATTGATTTGGAACCGAGGCAGCGCCCGATATCAAAGGCACCATATAGAATGGCACCTAAAGAATTGTAGGCGGCCGCGATTCTGCGGGCTGTTGGATCTAGGTTTTATCCGACCAGCGTGTCAGGCGTGAGGGGCGCCCGATTACGTTCGTCGAAGAAGGATGGGTCCATGAGAAGCCGTCGTGAGTGCTGCAACGAGGAGGAATTCTGGAGAAGATGCGTTTGAAAGCAAGGCTAGAAGATAGCAAGGGGTTCCTGAGCGAAGAGACAACTTACTATTCCGGGAAGGTTATGTGTGCCACTCGATAGGGAATTGAGAGATAAAATCATGAGTGAAGCTCGTGAGGCACCGTATCTGACTCGTCAGGGAAGCACCAAAATGTCGAGAGACCTTAAAAGGAACTTTTGGTGGGAAGGGATGAAAAAAGATGTAGCAGCGTTTGTGGAGCGATGTTTGGCTTGTCGGCAAGTGAAAGCTGTACACCAACGTCCGTCGGGATTGTTGCAACCGCTACCAATCCCGAATGGAAATGGGATCATATCGGTATGGATTTTGTGGTGAGTTTACCAAGGTCGTGAAAAACACCGCTATATGGGTTGTCATCGATGGTGGCGAAGTCGACTCATTTCTTACGATTCGGATGACGTGCGGGTTAGATAAGCTTGCTCGACTTTACGTCGAGGAAATCGTGGGTTACATGGTGTGCCGTGTCGATTACGTCGGATCGTGACCGAGGTTCACGTCGAGGTTTTGGAGGAGTCTGCGAGGAAGCCGTGGGGACCAAGTGAATCTTAGTGCGGCATTCCATCCTCAAGCGGACGGTCGATCGAAAAAAACGATTCGGGTTTTGGAAGGCGTCTGCGGCGATCGTGGCGAACAGAGAGGAAGTGGGAAGAGATACTACCTTTGGTTGAGTTTGCTTATAACAATAGTTGTCGAGGCCACCATGGAATGGCTCCCATGAAGCGTTATGCGGAAGGAAGTATCGATCGCCACTTTATTGGGATGAAGTGGGCGAGAGGAAGATGTTAGGACCGAGATGGTTCAGCGATCGAGGTTATCGATCGAGATCAGCGAAGGATCAAGGAAGCTCGGATGTGCGAAAGTCTATGCGGACAAGCGTCGTCACGGATCTTGAGTTCATGATCGGTGCGTTTTCCTTAAGGTTTCCCAAGCGAGAGGAGTCGTTCGTTTTGGGAAGCGAGGTGTTACGATTCAATAGGGTTCGTTGGACCTTCGAAGTTACGGAAAGGATAGGCCCCGTTGCTATGGGTTAGCTTTGCGCCTAGCATCGGAGATGTTCATGAGCGTGTTTCACGTTTCTCGGTGAGAAAGTACGTGTTAGGCCAAAACATGTGATCAAGCATGATCAAGTGGTTCTTGCTCGGGATCCGAGTTACGAGGAAGGCGGTGGCTATCTTGGAGCGAGTGAAGGAATTGAGGAACAAGCGATTAGTTGGTGAAGGTGTTGTGGAATCACCACGGAGAGGAAGAAGCTACGTGGGAGTTGGAAGACAAGTTCGGGGCTCGGTACCACAGGTTGTTTTCCACGTGTTTGAAATTCGAGACGAAATTTTTATAAGGAGGAGGATGTAATACCCGTCTTTTTAAGCTACATTTTGCGTGGTGCGTTTTTCGAGAAAAGGTCGAAAGGTTGACTTTTTGTTTCGGTGATCCGACCGTCATGAAACCTCGTGCGTTGTGAAGAGTGTCTTATGGCCAATTCATAGACACTAAGTATCTGAGTTTCGACCACCCATGAAGGTTTGGCACTCAGGAAGTTATCGAAAACCGGACTTTTCATTGGTCTTTTAAAAGCATATCTTGTTTATAGTCATTGTGTCCGGTATTTTATTTCGTGTCCATGGGTACCAAGTTTGCTAAATTTGGAGTCCGTTTGCAAAGTTGCGTCGGTTTTGCGTTTTCGAAAAATGGTTAAGCTAGACGAGGCATGACCCTCTTTCCTATAAATAGGAGGCTAGGGCCTTCATTTTCAACGTTCATTTCCTTCGTCTCTGTGTTTGCTGAAGAGCCGAGCAGCTCCAGTGCTGCTGCAAGCACTGAGGAGTGGGGATCGAGCCGGGAGGCTCGGCGGGCGCCATTTCTTCTTTGCCGAGCCACCACCGCCGATCAACCACCCCCGGCAACCCGTTTTCGGTTTGTCCTTTTCTTGTTTTGATTCCGCCTTTTAGTAGATCGTATAGCATAGAACTCGGGATTAAAAGGACGAGGCGAAAGCGGGGAGGCCGCCGATTTAACCAAACCGCCGCCGGTTAGCTCACGCCGCAGCGTGAGCTTGTTGGCCGCCGATTGGTGGCCGACGAGCCACCCTTTGCTCTGGTCCTTTAGGTTTTGAGTTCGGGGCTATGCATTCTACTAAAGTACCGATTCCGATTTTACATTTTTTCGTTCGCATGCTCGGGATGTTTTCCGTTGCTTGAGTTTTCTAAAGGAAGTACATGCCGGGTTATCCATTTTCAACATCGTTTGTCATTCCATGTTAAATCGTTATGCATATTGCTTATGTTTCCATTTTCATGCATCGATTTTGGATGGTTTATCTAGATCCTCGAGGATAGGCATCGATTTTGAAGCTTCTTATTTGCTAAGATTTGAGTCGACTTGCATGCATGCATATTTTGAAGGTACCCTATTATTGGTCTTGATGCCTGAATATATTTCCTTACGCATCGAGTTGATTTGAAAACCCGGAGAGTGCGAAATGTGGGTTGAAAAGTCGAAAACCCTAGTTTTGCTACGATCGTCGTTTGGATCACGTTGTTGCTTTGCTTTGTGGGAAGTAACCCCAAAAGTTGTTCCGTCTTGTTACTGTACCTACCAAAGGCGATCGGTGAAGTCATCGGATCCGTAGATATCTCGGTTGGCGTTTACGCATTCGGGGTTGGGTTATATATGCTTATTTTGAGTTATTTACTCCGATATTTCAAAATAAAACATGTACGTAAAATGTTTTTGTGAAATTATTATCGCTCTCGATCCAAGATATGGTTCTATCATGGTTGTGCACGATCTCTATTCGGTGGGTTGATCACCATCTTGAGTATTGATCATAAGGGGATAGACCCAGAACACGTGGTTATGGTTACGAAGGGGATGAACCCGGAAGTCCACACTGAAATGGTAATGAGGTGGTTATGGTTACGACGGAGTTTGACCCACAAGTCCACACCGAGTTAGCCCGGTTGGATCACGTTCCGGGCGTGGGCCGGCGGATATGTTCCGGGCGAATGAATGTCATGTGATGGGTCAAGGGATACGTTAGAGCCGTGGTTCATGGTTCTATGATGGGAATGCGGTAATAACGGATCGGTGTCGAAAAATGAAAATCTATTTTGCTTACTTAGAAGTGGTTCACGTTTAAAACCTTCTAAGGTAAGTGCTCTAAACACGACTTCATGATTCTTTTGATTTATGATAAAACCCGGTGAGTGCGCTTAGTACTCACCCCAAACTCTTTTCAAATCTTTTCACAGGATGGCGGAGGGGCGAGGCGGCGAGGGGAGGGCTGCGGGTTCTTCATCTTGCTTCCGCGATGTTATGTTATATACGTACTCACGATAATTATGTATTCTTGTCCTTATTTGCTTTCCGATTGGGAACAAGATTTGTTATGTTATTCTCACGTGAGTCTCGTCTGAGCATGCTATGTAGTTGACGGTCTAGTTGACGGGGATGTAATGCTATTTCGCTTTCTTGCATTACTTATAATAAACCAAGATCATGTTTTTAAAGGTTATGTTATCGATATTATTACATTGGTGGATTGTTTGTGCACCCTCCCTTCGTGATATGTCCTAGTTATAGAGGAGATCTTGCCCGATTTCATGGTCACATCTTCTTATCATGTATATTATATGTATCCCTCTTCTTCCCCGCTTAACCCCACCCCTAATCACACCCCGAACATCAGTGCCTTCCTCGGGAATTGGGGCGTGACATGTTGAGTTTGCACGACGATAGCGGTATGCCCAAATATTTGACCGGTAGTTGGGCGAGGGGGAAGCCGAACAAGTCTCTAATGCGCAGCAGCTCGGAAGCGTCTACGTCTGCGGCAAAGAGTTGCGATTTTGACGGATTGACCTCATGGCCCAAGACAGCGAGAATTCTCCTAATGCGTCCGCTAATATCTTCATGGATATGTAGTCCCCTCTACCAAACACCATCAGGTCGTCGGCAAAAGCTAAATGAGTGATCTTCGCTTTTTGGCACTTTGCGTGGAAATTAAACTTCCGTTTTACATTCTTATCTTGATGGCCTTGATAAGTATTCCATGCAAAGGATAAACAAGGCAGGGGACATAGGATCTCCTTGTCTGAGGCCCCGTTGTCCCGTGATAAAACCATGCAGGCTTCCATTGAGCGCGATGGAGAACTTAGGCGTTGTTACGCATTGCATGATCCACCCAATGAACAGCGGGTGGAAATTGAGCTCCTTGAGGACCCTTTGGAGAAATTCCCACGAAATCGAGTCGTATGCTTTTTTTAGGTCTATCTTCATGGTGCAGCGAGGGGTAGACCTTTTCCTGTTGTATTGCCTCATAAGCTCTTGGGCCAGATGGATGTTATCCATTATGTTCCGTCCTTGTACAAAGGCTGATTGGGCGCCGTTGATGAGGGGTGACACGATCGCTGCCATTATGCTCGTCAAGATCTTGGTGATAATTTTGTAGATAACGTTGCAGCACGCTATTGGCCTGAAGTCTGCCACAGTAGGGTTGATCTTGCCTTTGGGGATGAGAGTGATTATGGTCGCATTAATCTGCTTGAGAAGCTGCCCCGATCGGAAGAATTTTTACACAGCCGCCACAATATCTGGACCAGTTTTATCCCAAGTTATCTTATAAAAGGCTGAGGTATAACCATCCGGGCCTGGAGCTTTGTCGCTGTTGATACTATGGAGGGCCGTCTAGATCTCTTCCGGAGTTACTGGCTTGATGAGTTCAGTATTACTTGCTTCGTCCAGTTTCGGTCCGGCTGCCATAATACGCGGGTCAGTGGGCCGAGTGGCCTTATGGACTCCGAAGAGATTCGAGTAGAAATCCACAAAGCGGTTGGCTATCTCAACTTGGTCAGTTGTTATCTGCCGTCGTCCCTACACAGAAATGAGATGGCATTTCGTGAGTTGTTTCTCTTAACAAGGGAATGAAAGAAACTAGAATTTCTATCATTATTAAGCAGGAATTTAATTCTAGATTTTTGAGTATAAAACTCCCTTTCGGCGTAGTCCAGGTGGCTAGCTCTTTCTTTGCACGTCTTCGCTGTTGTTCGAAGTTGATGGTTGTTCGAATAAGCGTCCAGTTGGATTTGGGCTTCGTCCAGTGCAGCCCTGGCTTCGGCTGCCCGTCTAGAAATGCTCCCATACTCCTTAAAGTTGAAGCCCCGAAGGTGCTTCTGGAGAGCTTTCGATTTCCTGACGAGCTTATATTGGGCAGTGCCGTCTTCATTTGTTTGCACGTCCTCAAGTGTAGGGTGGTAAGACTTGAGGTTTGCTTTTCCAACTGTTTGAGCATGAAGAGGGAGTCATAATATATAGTCTAGGGAGAGTCGTCGTGCAGCAACACAACGAATGTTTACATCAAAGTTTGCCATTTTCGTCGATTCCACTGCTATAACTAAAACTTGACATTTGTGAAGTTTAGAGAAAAATAATCTCAAGAAGATTTTGATGTTCCAAAAGGAATTAATTGCTAATACATATTGAATAAATCATTTTCTATCATGAATTCCATTTTAGAAGTAGTTGACACGATTGGAGAATTGAGTAAGATTATTTACAGGGTTCTAACTAGAATCACAAGCACCAGTTGGAGAGGTGGTCACCGTGAAAACGTCCACATATACGGATAATGATACTTCTTTAGTACAAATGATACATTTTTAAATATAAATGATATTTTCGAATTATAGTGTAAAAAATAAATGATACATTTCTTCAATGTAAATGATACATTTGTTAAGAACAAATGATACTTTTGTCTATTCGTACTGTACGAATGGATGTTCAGAAGTTTTTGTGCCAGTTGGAATATTAAAATTAAACAAGTTGTTGTAGACAGAGAGGTTATTTCGGCTTTGTTAATATAATTTTGGTCTTGCTTCAATCTTTTTTGTCTTAATTCTTAGGTTTGAATCTTTCACAAGTTAATTGCTCAACATCCGGATAAATTTCAGTCTAATTATATTTGTTTCACAATCCCTTCAATAAGATCCTTACTTTTATATGCTCCATGTATAATTGCATTATGATATTTATATCATACTATTGTTTACACTCAACAATTTCAAATATATTCATGGATAACAAAATTTCTTAACCTAAAAAATTGTAGTTTGATGTTCTTGATTGGAAGAAGGATTTATATCGATCAACCATTAAATCGGAAGATAGATAGCATAATTTATGAAGTTAGTTAAACTTTGCTTTGTAGTATTATTTATATAAGCTGTGTAAGACAGAATTCTGTGTGGATCGAATTAAGCTAATGATCGATCTTAATTTCATAAGGTAATAAATGCGCAATGAACACGAGGAATTAACGTGGTTCGATCTGTTGAAATAGATCTCGTCCACGGAGCAAGAGAGTATATGTGTATTGAGTGTGTAAAAAAGCGATTACATAGAGTGTAGCCAGCCGATTTCCTCTAATCTAGCCTCCATTTATAAACCCTAATAATGAGTTCGACTCTAATATAAAGTCTTCTCTCATAAGGATTCTTTTAGATATGCATCCGAATCTTCTGCGTCTCCACTTGTGATTTGAGTTGTAGTTGGTTTAGAAGTCTTCTTGGGCCGAACTTGCATAGGTCGAGCTTTAATGTTGGGGCCCATTTATATTGGGCACGATCTTGGGCCTAGTAGTTGGGCGTATCATATCACACCCTCCCCCAAAAAGGCGTGAAGTGAGGTCGTGATGAAGGGGACATGTGGTTCGGCGTTGCCTCGTCGAGTGCGTGGTGCAGCGAAGTGGGCGTGTACAATCTTCTGAAGTTGTATGTCGCTTGGCTCCAGTGGGCCGAAGTCGAATACTCGTTGCCCTGCCGAGGTGTCCTGCCGAAGTTGTATGTCGCTCGGCTCTTATTGGCCGAAGTTGAATACTCGTTGCCTTGCTGAGGTCGATTACGTAATCTTTTGTCTAGGTTGGATATATGACGTCGTGGTTGAAGGTGTAACGTCGTGCTGATGTCGAACGCGGGATGTCCTGCCGATGTCGAACACGGAATACGTCACCTTCATTTAATGAGTACGGCGGTTGGGGTCCCGATAAAGTGCACGTTGGGGGAATAACTTCCACAATACGCCTTTTCACATTTCACTTTATCCGCCTCCAATTTTCAAATTCAAAAAAAGCTCTATGTCTTTCTGAAAACACTGATTTCAAATACTTTCCGCCATTGTCGTTCTCGCCAGAGCATTAGTGCATCTTCTTCGATATCAACATTAAACAAGTAAGTTATTGATGGCTTCTTCTTCTTCTTCTTCTGAGGATTCTCACGGCTATGAAGGCTGTGTTGTATCAGTGTCACCACCGGACTCGCCAGTGGTTTTAGAAGTTTTCACTCTCGATTCCCCTCTTTCTTTCGTGTGTAGAGTAGGTTTCCCGTCTTTGAGGGATTATGGTAGGGTTTCTTCTTTCCTTCATATCTAGAAGCCATTGCCATAATAGAACTTGCCTCTAGGTTTTTTATTCCGAAATCTTTTGGGTTGGTCGCCCCCGACCGGAGGATAGGGCACAATGCCACTCAGGAGGTTTTGTCACCATTCTGAGGACAACCTTAAGGGTGGCCTTCGCTTCCTTTTCCTCCCGTGTATGTCGAATCGCAACAATTGTTCGGCATACCTCTTGCCAGAATAATGCCAAACTCTTTTCGGCGGTTGGCGGACTCGGTGTCTATGCCCATAGGCATAATTTTCCTCTTACCTAGGGGCTTGTCCTTAGGTTTTTCGCTTTAAATCTAGTGCGGGGTGGTTTTATTTATCACCTCGTTGTAGTTTTAAAGTAAAATGAAGTCAAAATCCTTAATGGCGGAAGAAATTCTTCTTTGTCGGTTCGATGAATCCTCGGTTCACCGGAATACGGGGAAATGGATATGGCCACCGGCGAAAGCTTGGTGGCTGAGAGATCTTTGGAAAGGGCCGGCCTTGTAGGCGAAGTTTTTGGAGGTCGAGGCTCGCCGGGTCGAGCCCTTATGATCCTGCTACATAGATGAGCGGTGAAGGGTGAGGCCTCCTTCTTTACTTCTACCGTTAACGATCTTTTGTTTTATGTTCGACTACGTATTATTTTATCTTTGCAGTGGACTTCCTTAAAGGGAAGAAAAGAAGAGGTCGAGTTCTAGTCTCGAGCCCTCCACCTTGGCATTGAAGGATGTGGCTGAGGCCTCTTCTGAGAGGGCCGAAGTCCGAGTGAGGTCGCCTTCGCCCCCATCTATGCCACGCCCCATCAAGGAAAGGCGCGTGGTTTCTCCTCCTGCGGCGATGATGATTGCGAGATCGTCGGCACCCAGGCCGCACGTCGGTCCTTCCCCGAGGTAATGCATTTGTTTGCACGTCACCAAGTTATGTATTGATGTAGTTTGATGACATGGGTGACTTCTGCACAGGGGACCGAGTACATGAAGACCGAGCTCGTCAATTATCTGAATGACGTCGTCGTCCGGTTCGACTAGGTGGCTCGGTATTCCAAGGAGTTGGAGGAGGAGAAGACCCTCCTCGTCCTAGAGGTGGCCGAGACCGAATCGAAGGTTCGGGACGCTGCCAAGAGGGAGGTTACGGCTGTGGCGGCTGCCGAGATGGCGAAGGCGGAGAAGTCAGAGAAGGCGGCCAAGGTCGACTCGTTGAAGGCCGAGGTCGGCTCGTTGAGGGATGAGATCGGCATGCTGAAGGCCGAGGTGGATGAGGTTAGACGTCGGGAAGCCGAGGCGGCGGCCCCGTAAGGAGAGCTTCTCCGTGCCTTTGCGAAGAGGTTGTTCTTGTCCCGGAGGTTCTCCGGGCTGGCCGAGGTCCTGAATACACGCCTGGCAGCAGCCACACTCGATGAAGTTGCCGAGGATTACCCGAATTTGGATAAGTCCAAGTACGGGTATGAGGTGATGGAGGATGAGGCCTGCTGCGCGCGTATGCCGAGGTCCTGCCGCCGCATGAAGAGCTTGCCCGTCGTGGAGAACACCGCCTCGTCTTTCGACCTTCCGACCGCCGAGTCGGTCCGCACTGCCGGTGGACCGGGATGTCGATTCGAGGCTATCATGGCGAGTGTCTGAAAGCGAGGTTGTGGCGGCTGTCTCGCCGAGTCAAGCTTCGGAAGGAGGCCGAGGCTGCCGAGCCCGAGGAGAAGTTGCCGGAGGGTCGATTGATCCCACTTTTTTTTTTTGAATGTATATGTACTCATGACATTATCCCGCCTTAAAGGCTTGAATAAAATTCCTCAATTTTATTGAAGTATGCCTCTCTTTGCTTTTGTCTCAGTCTGTTCCTGAATCTGTTGACATGTCTCATTCCTGAATCTGTTGACATGTCTCCTTGGCTGGACCAAATAAAATTTTTGAACCGAGCTCTCGAATCGAAGGAAGTTGAGGTCCTTCACTTGGAGGGCAAGCTTGGGCATGTGCAGGAGGAAACCGATGTCAAATTCAGGGCTTCTCAAGAGAAGTTTGACGAGCTTCAAGCTCGGTATTTGGAGTTGGAGGAGAAGCTCGAGATCGCGAAGGATGATGCCAAAAAGGTCACCGAGGAGCACGCCGAATACGAGGCGGTTATTCGCCGAGGTGGCGGATTGACCATCTCCGAGGCCGAAGCCAAAGTTTTAGAGATCGTAAAGCGGTGTTCGAGCTATGGACGTGAGTACGGTCGGGACTCCTGGCAATTTCAGGAGCAGCTTGCCGACCTGAGAAAAATAGGCGGTCTATACAAGACTGTTGTAGCTCGTCATCCGCAACTTGAGCGGTTTCTTCGGTCGACGGCCGAGGCTTCTCCTCCTGCCGAGGCTTCTTCTCCCCCGACGGTGCGTTTTATCGATAGACATTCTCAGGAGTTCTATATGCAAGAGAGACGGCAGTTATCGAGCAGCCGGGGTCGAATAGCGGACATAGAGGTCGAACCGACCGAGCTCCTGGTGTCGATCGAGGACTAGGTAGAGGTAGGGGTAGGGTGAGCATAGATGAGCTGTTGAACCCTGATTTTTGTAGAGATTGGCTTAACTTCTCTCAGCCTCCTAGTCCTTCATCGTCCTCGTAATGTCTTGTATGCATTGTATACTTTGGAAATAAAAAGAATTTTTCTTTGCCTTGTGTTGATTTTTCCTGTTTATCAAACACTTTATATACTTCGTCCTCGTAATCAAACGAATGTAGGTCTTCCTCATATCAAACGAAGGTAATTCATCCTCGAAATAAACGAAGGTATTCATCCTCGAAATAAACGAAGGTAGTTCGTCCTCGTATTAAACGAAGGTAATTCATCCTCGAAATAAACGAAGGTAGTTCGTCCTCGTATTAAATGAAGGTAATTCATCCTCGAAATAAACAAAGGTAGTTCGTCCTCGTATTAAACGAAGGTAATTCATCCTCGAAATAAACGAAGGTATTCATCCTCGAAATAAACGAAGGTATAAGTTCTTTATTTGTCGAGAAGTGTCGATAGGGGTGGTCCCCTTACGCTGCGTTTAGATATCATCCTCTTAGAGGGTATTCATCATCCTCCTTATAGGTATTGTTCATCCTCCTTAGAGGGTATTTGTCGTCCTCCTTAGAGGGTATTGTTCATCCTCCTTAGAGGGTATTGTTATAATGTGGGAGAGGTAGTATGCATAAGTGACAAATGAAATATGCAAGCATATGAAGTAAATGAAGAAAAGACTTTATTAATGAAAACGACGTTCTGAAAAGAAAAGGACCTAAAGACGCGACAAAATGAAATGAACAACTTGACACTTATGCAAAATATCTCTTCAGATGAATGATGTGCCACGTATGAGGTATTTGCTCACCGGATGTAATACCCCGAATTTCTGGGTTTAAAAAAATTTCGAAAATAAAGAAGGAACAGTACGATAAAACCAGAATGAAAGTGAACGCTCGGAATTGTCGATTTTGAGTAAACCAAATTTTCTCAAAAATTCGAATGAAATTATTTTTAATAGTAAATAAATATGTTTTTAAGTATATTTGGGATATTATTTACACTAAGGAAGAAAAAGAAATATTTTTTCTTATTTTCTAGTGATTTTCGAAAAATATGGAATTAAGTGATTAATTTGTGATTTAATATATGATTACTTGATTTTATGTGATGAGGTGTCATGATTATCTTGTAGTATATGATAAGATAATTATCTTGTATAAATCAAGCATAAATTTCAAATTCATGAGGTGGATGTGATAAGGTTGGAAAATGACATTTTTAGGATAAGTATGCTATGATATTTTTATAAAATAAAGAGATAAGGTCATGATTAATTAAGAGATAATGTTTATCTCTTAGAAATGTGTAGAAATATGATAAGTATCATAGGAGATATTATTTTGAATCTTAGCTTGCAAGTTTCAAAAAATGTGATATTTTATGTGTGATTTTCAAAATCACAAGCCTTATGTGATAATTATATTAAATAATTTATTTAATTATATACTTGATAAATATCATGATTTCTAGATCAATCTTATCTCCTAGAAATTATAAAAATTTCGAAATTAATAAAATAGGGTAAGAATGGAATTTTATAAAATTTAATTCCTAAAAACCTAATTTTTGAAAATGGGAAAAATGTTTAGAATTATTTTAAAATTTATTTTATGATATAATATCATTATATTTATGTAATTAATCATGAAAATAATATTAGCTATGAAAAGAATGAAAGTTTGGTAATTTATACGTAATTTTAAATTATTTGCCGATAACGTTATTTTAGTACATAGAAATGATCTTAATTAATTTTCTATGATTTATTTTATCATCTAAGATCTATATTGTGTCACATAGCTATTGATTGGAAGAAAATAAAATTATACCTTGATCATTTCATGTGGACCGAAAATTGGAGAAATTAGCGTGAAAATGAGAAATATTATACACCTAATAATGATGTGTTATGATTATAATGATAAGATATTATTAAAAGATAAGATAGAGTGTGTGTTCAAATCAATAAGAACTATAAGGTTTTGTCTTGTAGTAGTTGAAATATTTGAAAATAAATGTGAACAAACGAGAACAAATGTGAACAAATGTGAACATAAAGGATAAAATTCAAACTTTAGGATAAGGATAAGATATGATATTAATTAATTCTTGTAAATTAGCATAAAATATGATAAAAATAAAATTTGCCTCTTATTTAAACCTAAGTGCCGAAATATGTATATTTATGTGAACTTAGGATATTTTTCATATCTTTGTAATATTTAATTATATAAATAAGATGTAGAGATATTATTTATGATAAGATAAGGTGAATCATTAAAATTACAAGTGGATGTATTATTTTATTGAATATAGCCAAAAATTTAGACTTAAATTAGGTTGGAAATAATTTTGAAACTCTTTGATAATGACATCTAATCTTGATAAGGTTGAATATTAATTAAATAAACTATAGGATAAGATAATATTTTTCTTATATTACAAGTGGAGGTGGCCGAAAATCAAGGTGATAAGGTATGAGTTGTATTTTTGATTTTTATGCTAAGATATTTTATAAAATCATGATTAAACCACTTTATAAAATCTATAAATAGGAGACCACCCCTCCCATACCTTTATGAATGAAAATAGCAAGAAAATAGAGAGAAAAATAGATAAAAAAAATTATAGAAAGTGTTCTCCAAGAGTTCTCTTCAACCTAAGTAGAAAAACGTCGCCGACGTCGATCAAAACGAATTAGAAGGTTAGAAACCCTACACTTCTTATTATTTCATGCAAAAATATTACAAATTAATATGTGATATGTTTGTTACACGCTTTCGAAAATTATGTGATGTACGTGAAAAATATGCTATATGTTTGCGTTCTTAATTAAATACGCTTATATGACGTTTACAAGCATGAATTATGATTTTAGTACAAAGTTAAGCATGTATTAAAAACATTATGTCATAACCGAAAATAAAGCATGAATTATATGTTGATATACATGAATTTTAATTGTTGTTTTGAACATGAAATAATGATAGTTATTCATGTTAAAATTTTATGATTTTATGTGGAATTCTTTGAAAATATGGAAAAATTATGAGATGATAATTTTGAAAATCACAAAAGCATGAAACATTGACATACAAGTTATATATGATGAATATTATGTCATATTATTAATATATGATGATAAAATATATTATGTGAATTTAATGAAATTTTCGAAACATAATTGGAAATTTTCAAAAATTGTGATATGGAGAAATATGATGTTTTACGATATGTGATATGTGAATCATATGATATGATACGTGAGAAGTTGAGACGTAGGAAAATATGTCTGTGAATACGTAGAATTTGAGTATATACGTAAGATGAGAAGTAAAGTCAGTACGTGACTACGTTAGATATGAAGTTAAGATTCGTACGTTACGCCAAATGAATTAAACTAAGGAAAGAATGGAAGAATAGTACGTACGTTGGTTCGGATCGATGATTCTTGTGAAGCATGATGATATGCTAAAATCTCGTTTCTTACGTTGATAAGGTTTGACTCGAAGGAGAAAGGAACGGAAAAGTAAAACCTTAGTGACATAAGAACTTTAATTTCTCGAGGTGGGCTTTCTTATCAAAAATTTACGAGCTTTCTTGAAAAATGAGTTTTACAAAAGTTTACTTTACTGTTGTTCTTATTCTGCAAAAGTTGAGATACGATATTGTATGCCAGAAAAGTTTTATGTTTTGTATATGTCCATTCGGGTTGCACAGGGCAACAGGAAAAGTATTACAATTCGGATCCTAAGCCGGAGGTGAAGGGGAATCCTAGCTAGGTTGTGTACACATCGACTTCGAACCGAAAGTTACGGTCATTGTTTCACCTACGAACCGTTCATGGTCGATCGTGCGTCCGGGGTGAAGGAGGCCTCCTCCTGCCGTTAATCCATAGTCGACTTGGAATATACGTTGTAGTGATGTGAAAATGCTCGGCGAGCGATGATTTTGAGAAATGAGAAAATGTATTTTGTAAGAACAAGGCCTTTTCAATAAAACCCTTGTGTCTTCTCGTGATGAGTCAGACAATATTTCGTAAAGTAAAATGTTTTCGCATGTGTCCACCGAGTGCATCTTTGTACTCACCCCCGCATATTTGTTTTAAATGTGCGGGTTGAGCAGTGATGGAATGGCGAGAGTTGAGCGGAATCTTTGTCAAGTAGTATGAAGTATTTTTGGTTCGCCTTGAGAATGCATCTCCATACGCATGTCTCACACGCTTTATTCATTGCCAAACTCTTGAGACTCATTATATTTTGTTACTATGTTAAGCTTTGTTAAAACTACTGTTTTGTTGAAACCTTGGAACCATCTTATTTATATATATACTATTTTGATCCGTCATGATTCTCGTTTCTGTTTGGAACATCTATATTTTTCGTAGATGAAATGAGTTGAAACCCTTATTCTTTCATATTCACTTAAACCAAACCCCAATTCACGGTCCGGCAAGGATAAGCCAAACCGGGCTGTGATACCGGATAAATGGGCGAACTTATATGACCCTTTTCCGAGAATTTCTTCAACTCGGTATGGTCCTTCCCATGTGGCTTCTAGCTTGCCGAGCTTTGCCGCTTTACTGACTTCGTTATTTCGAAGTACGAGATCGCCTACTTGGAATTGTCGAGATTTGACACGCTGATTATAACCGAGCTACTTGTTGCTTGTACCGAGCTTCTCTAATGTAGGAGAGGTCTCTCTTCTCTTCTAACAGATCGAGGTCAGTTCGTAAATTCTCCTCATTTACTTCGGCTGAGAAATGGATGGTACGGGGGCTTGGCATACCGATTTCTGTCGGGATGACTGCCTCGGTTCCATACACCAAACTATAGGGTGTTTCTCCATTCGATGTCCGAGGTGTTGTACGATATGACCATAAGACTTGTGGAAAATTTTCCACCAAGTTGCCTTTCACTCGGTTGAGGCGAGTTTTGAGTCCCTTCACAATTGTCCTGTTGGTGACTTCGGTTTGACCATTTGCTTGAGGATGGGCGACCGAGGTGAATTTTTGTTGAATCTGAAGCTCTTGACACCACTCTTTGAAGGTTTTATCTGTGAACTGCGTCCCATTATCCGAAATGAGGATATGAAGGATGCCGAAGCGACACACAATATTCATCCAGACAAAGTTGAGAGCGTTTTTGCTTGTGATTTTCACCAAGGGTTCGGCTTCCACCCACTTTGTGAAGTAGTCGATGGCAACAATCGTGAACTCGAACCGCCTCGAAGTTTTGAGAAGGGCCCACGATATCGATCCCCATTGCATGAATGGCCAAGGGCTTTGCATCTCGACGACGCCGGTTTGAGGTAGCCTCGCACATTTCCATGAATCGACACTTTGACACTTCTTTACGAGGTCGATTGAGTCTTGGAACATTGTCGGCCGATGTATCCCCATCGCACGACTTTCTTTGATAACGCGGGGTCCGATGTGGCTTCCACATGATCCCTCATGTACTTCTCGTAGTACATACTCAGCTCGGTTCGGACACAAACACCTTAGGAGAGGTTGGAGATATGACTTTCTATAGAGAATTCCTTGCTCAAGTACGTATCGCAAAGATTTGCCCAAGATTTTCCTGGCCTCGAGCCTGTCATGAGGTAATTCGCCCTTCTCCAAATATGCTTGAATGAGGGTTATCCAATTATGCTCTTCATCAGAGACAATGTTGACTTCGACCTCGACATCGTCTATGCTTCTGTTTTGGACTTCTTCTACTGGCGGACTCGTTGATGACGGCCAGTTTGCTTAAGGTGTCAGCTCGGCTATTTTGCTTCCTTGGGATACGAACCAACTGGAAGTATGAGAAAGATCACAGTAGGCTTTTTCAAGGTATTTCTTAATCATTACTTTGCCTCGACTTTCCCAACATGTGGCTTACTATGACACAGGAATCACCGTGAACTTGCACGGCTCAGATCCAAGACTTTGAGCTAGGCGAAGTCCCGCAATTAAGGCCTCGTATTCCACTTCATTGTTTGTATTTTAAATGTAAACCGGCGTGTGTAGGTGATCTCGCCATCCGGTCCCGTAAGCAAGATGCCCGCCTGCTACCGCTTTCCCAAGCTCCATCCACATAGATTTGCCAGGCAATTCTCGGATGCTTCCATGATGTGTTCGGCCGGCATTATTTGAGGTAAGCTCGGTGGGTTTCGAACCTGCGTGAAGTCGGCCTCTGAGGAAGTCTAAGGCCGACCGACCATGGCAGCGACGAGGCAAAAGAGATATTGTGTTCGCCTAACTCAATTGCCCACTTCGCAATTCTCCCCGAAGCTTCTGGCTTTGTCAACACTTGCCGAAGTGAATGATCGGTGAGAACTTGTATGGGATGTGCATGGAAGTATGGACGTAGTCTCCTTGCAACATTTACTAATGCCAAAGCGAGCTTTTCCAGAGGCTGATATCTTGTTTTTTGCCCTTTTAGTGCTCGGCTGATGAAATATACATGGAGCTGACGATGTCCATCCTCTCGCACTAAACGGCACTTATGGTTTCATCCGTCTGCGAGGTATATGGGAGGACTTCTCCTTCTCGGGATGATAAAGTGGGAGTTTGGCGAGTAGTTTTGAGATCTTCAAAGGCCAACTTATGCTTATCATCCCAACCGAACTCCGGAGCCTTTTTGAGGATTTTGAAAAATGGGAGTTGCTTCTCCGCAGCTTTTGAAAGGAAGCGGCTCTTTGCAGCTATGCAGCCCGTCAACTTATGCACGTTGTGGATTGTCTTCGGCACCTTCATCTCTAAAACGGTTTGAACCTTGAATGGATTGGCTTTTAATCCTTCTTGTGAAACCCAGCACCCTAGAAATTTCCCAGACCGTACTGCGAATGTACACTTTTGGGGGTTTAGCTTTAGGTTCACTTCACGAAGTAAGTCGAGGACGATCCGAAGGTCGGCAACACATGCGACTTTCTCCTTACTTTTGACGACGATATCATCTACATACACCTCCACATTTTGACCGATGTAGGGCTGAAATATCTTGTCCACCATTCTTTGATAGGTGGCCCTTGCATTCTTGAGTCCGAATGGCATCTTCTTATATGCAAAGACGCCGAAGTCCGTGATGAAGACTGTTTTGGATGCGTCCTCGTCACTCATCAGGACTTGGTGATACCCTTGTATGCATCCGTGAAGTCAAGACTTCGTATCCGATCAAAGCGTCAACTTTCTTGTCAATGTTGGGAAGGGGGTAGCAGTCCTTAGGGCAATGTTTATTGAGATCGGTGTAATCTATACACATTTGCCGTCCCCCTCCTCCTTTCTTGACCATCACCGGGTTGGCTATCCAGGTCGGATACTTGACTTCGAATAATATGCGCGCTTTCAGTAGTTGATGTACTTCGTCATGTACGACCTGATTCCGTTCCGCCTCAAATATCCGCTGTTTTTGCCGAACTGGTTTGACGCTTGGGTCAATGTTGAGGCGGTGAGTAATGATACTTGGTGAGACCCCGGTCATGTCGAGGGGTGACCAGGCGAAGACGTCTCTGAATTCCCTTAGGAGTTGGATGATCTACTTTCTCAGTTGAGGTACTTCGGTAGAACCTACTTTAACGACCTTAAGGGGGTCGTCTTCATACAATGCGACCTCTTCTACCGAGCTGTCGAGAGCATACTACACCTTTTCCAGTTCCAACTCCTTGGGCTTCCTTAATTGCTATGCATGTGGGTGCTGGGCCGAAGTCCCGGCACCTCTTAAGGCGACCTGCATGCATTCTTTGACTTTTTTATGATCTCCTCGGATCACAGCTACCCCTCCTCTTGTGGGGATCTTCATGGTCAGGTGATACGTTGAACACACCGCCCTTACTACATTCAACCAGTCTCGCCCTAGTATGATGTTATATGGTGAGTAGGCGTTTACCACGAAGAATTGTACCACTTTGGTGAAGCTCATCGGCGCTTTTCCCACCGTGACAGGTAGTTCGATGATCCCCTCAGATCGTGTTTCTTCTTGCACAAAGCTTCGAAGTGGAAGTGGTGCCGGTGTGAGGCATGCCTCCTCAACTCCCAATTTGTCAAAGCACTCCTTGAAGAGGATGTTTATCGACGCACCACTATCGACATACACACGCCGAACTAACTTGTTGGCGACCACCGCTTGGATTATCATTGCGTCCTGGTGGGGTACTACGGCTGGTACGGGGTCGTCCTCATAAAAGGTTATGGCCTCGTCCCTTTTGAACCTTTTGTTTACAGGTTCGCTGGTTCGAGGACTTCGGGCCTCGGCTTTTAGGGAGGACTTCGTAATACCACGGGGGAGCCCCGTGATGGTGGATATAACTCCATCGTACCGAGGCTCGTCATCACCTTCTTCGTCGGTGTCGTGCCTTACTCTCTCTTGTGAGGGCCACAGTTTCCCTTGTTCTTCACTTGCTTCCGCTTTTTCTGACCTCGGTGGGGGGCCTCGTACTGACCAGTTCGTTGGCCATAACCTTGGTACTTTTTAAGAACCCCGTCACGCACCAACTTCTCGATGTCTGCCATGAGGTCCCTGCATTCCTTCGTGTCGTGTCCATGATCTTCATGGAAGGAGAAATACTTGTCTTTGATCGGCGTTTGATCCCTAGCATGGGCCGAGGTTTCTAACATATCCATGTGGAGCTCAGATCTCCGCCCTCGACTTCGCTGGGGTGTATACCGAGGTCGCCTCAGGGTTATGACGTGGCCCGAGCCTAAACTCTATCGGGCACGTTGTATCCTTTCCAAGGCACTTGTCGACATTGGCCTCGGTGCCTCGAACATCTTCTTTCCTCTTCTTGTCAGAGGGCTCCATCTTTTCCACTTCGTGCTTTCTTCTATCCGCTTCGTCCGCTTTGGCGAACCGATCTGCTATGCGCCACAGCTCCGACGCAGTACGGGGCTCGTACTTGACGATCTCCTTATATAGGGCCCCAGGCAAGATGCCATTTTGAAAAGCCGATATAATGAGGAGGTTGTTTACGTCCTCGACTTTCAGGCATTCCTTGTTGAACCTGGTCATGAAGTCGCTGATGGACTCACCTCGGCCTTGTCTCACGGTGAGGAGATAAGCCGATGTGGTCTTGGACTCGGCTTTTTGGAAAAACCTTCGATGAAAGGCTTCCATTAGATCTCGGTAAGATCCAATACTACCGGGAGGTAGACTGTTGAACCACCGACGGGCGTTGTCGACCAGTAACTCCGGAAATAGCTTGCACATGTGGATGGTGTTGAGACGCTGGTTGATCATGTTGTATTGAAATTGAGAAAGGAAGTTTTGTGGATCTCGCAGTCCGTCATAGGGGGCTATACTTAGCACCCGGTACTTGTCTGGGAGAGGAGTATCGAGTATCTCATTGGAGAAAGGGGTAATGATCATCCCGTATCCATCGAACCCGCCTCCCGGAGAACGAGGCTGAGGTTGTCGGCTGGACTCGTTATAATTGTGGGGATCGACCTCGCCCTGATCACGACGTCCTGCCCCACGCTGCTCATCCCTTGTACGGTCGGTTTGAAACCAACCCGTGTAGAGGTATTACCCAAAGACGAGCGCCTATCATCCGAGGTCGGGATTCACCTCATTGTGCGCCTCGTGCTTTGATGAGGCTTCGCGTCCTTTTCTTCATGATAATGCCAACCTTGTTCTCACCGAGTCTTGGAGAAGCTTTCCTTATTCTTTTAGGAACCCTTTAACCGCTTCGTCAAGGTTCAATCGCGGTGCTGGGATTCCTCTCGGTTCTTATTGCGACCTCCTTTGCTACTGATTCTTCTTCTTCACGTAGGGTAGGGTTACCTCGCTCATCGAGACTTTGAATGTGTCCTTCGAGTCGATCTCTTATCGGGCTTTTCCCAAGCCGAGTTCGGCGCGATCCGCCGCCGTTATTGTTACCAGTAGCAGCCCTGGATGTAATGCTTCTTGTATTCATCGTTGTTCTGATTGTTACCCGAGAAAAAGATCGAAAACCACAGACGGCGCCAATGATCGATCTTAATTTCGTAAGGTAATAAATGCGCAATGAACACGAGGAATTAACGTGGTTCGATCTATTGAAATAGATCTACGTCCACGGAGCAAGAGAGTATATGTGTATTGAGTGTGTAAAAAATCGATTACAGAGAGTGTAGCCAGCCGATTTCCTCTAATCTAGCCTCCATTTATAAACCCTCATAATGAGTTCGACTTTAATACAAAGTCTTCTCTCATAAGGATTCTTTTAGATATGCATCCGAATCTTCTGCGTCTCCACTTGTGATTTGAGTTGTAGTTGGTTTAGGAGTCTTCTTGGGCCGAACTTGCATAGGCCGACTTTAATGTCGGGGCCCATTTATATTGGGCCTGATGCTTGGGCCTAGTAGTTGGGCCGTATCCTATCAAAGCTAAGATGCAGTTAAATAATTACTATTTATTACATGGTCTTGACTATATATCATGAGCTCGACTTTATATCAACAAATTTCGACTATTTAAAAAAAAAAAAAAACTTATTATTAAATTTTAAAACATATGTTTTGTTCACTTTCATTTGATTTATTGCAAACGGGTGAAAAAAAAAAAACAAAGAACGTCTCTTTGATCTACTTTGCGATTACAGTTTGAAATGTCATGTAGCACTTCTTTTAATGAAATGTCTCAATACTATTTCTTTGAAATATATTTTAAATAATTTCTAAAACTTTTACATATCAACTGTAACGCCAAATTATCCCCATCAAAACTCCATGTGTAATACACTAGTTTTATAAATTTAATTTGTAGCCATCAACCAATAGTTGAGAATTGAGAAGGTCCAAAAGCAAACCTGCTAAGGTTCTGATTCTCCCAGACAGGAAACAATTGTACGTACAAATTAGTCTTAACCGTTTGTAAGAAACATTTCAACTGCCCTCTATTGTTTCAAACCACTAAATGACAATTTCATTTTGAAATTAATTAGAATTTATCATTAGAGTAATCCTATGGTTAGATTCAAACGGGAATACTAAGGGGTGTTTGGCTAAGCTTATTTTAAAGAGTTTATAAGCTCCAAGAGCTTATAAGATGTTTCAAGAGCTTATAAGAGGTAATGTCTCAAGTACTTATAAGTTGTTAAAGTGTTTGGATAATTGATCTTATAAACTAGAGAAAGAATCTTGAGTTAGAGAGAGAAAATAATAGTTAGAGAGATAAAATTAACGAGATGTAAAGTTGATAGTGTATGTGTAGGAAATAACGAACTATAATAAGGTTAGTTTGGTAAATTCATTATTACTTATAGTTTATGAAAAATAAGTTAGGGTTGACCAACTTATTTTTAGGGAGCTTATAAACTGTTGGGTTTATTTTCACGAATTATGTTCGCTTTAGGAGTTTATTTTGTCAAACACTTTACAACAGCTTTATGTTTTCTTTTTTGGTTGGAATCGATGCTCAGGCCTATTAAAATAAATGTGCTAAATCTTCCAATGGGTTAGTTACACTAAAGTCACAACTTTCCACTTAAGTTACAAATAAAAATTTATAACATTTAAATCTATCAATAAGGACACAGACTTTCAATTTGAATGTTATTTAACAATTCCAAAAATTATTCGGTGAACAAAATCCATCTTGGACGATGGGCCGATGGCATCTTCTTACCTGAACACAGTTTTCAGCAAGAATAACAACATTGTTTTGGAACAAATTAAACTTGTTGGCAAAGAAAAATAATTACAACGTTTGGAATAGTTGTAAATTAGATAACCTTTATTGGTTTTTCCAATTAAAACGATTATTGGAACTAACTATTTTCTAACACTAATATTTTAAAAAAAAATGTGACATCAATTGAAAAATTGTCAGTTCTAATATATTTTTTTAATTGAAAAAAATCATATAGATTGTGACTAATTTGCAACTATCTCCAAAGGCCATATGTAATTTGCAACTACTCACAAAGGTTGTGGTATTTTTTGCCAAAATATCTTGTTCCAAAATAGAGTCGTTTCACGCAAGAAAATTCCATCAACCATGTCAGCTTCTATTAATCGGAAAGATTTAGAGGGTGTTTGGCTAAGTTTATAAGTTCTTCAAAATAGCTTATAAGTTATTTAGGAGCTTATAAGTAAATACAAAGTGTTTGACAAAATAAGCTCCGAAACAGCTTATAAGTTGTGAAAATAAGCTCCCTTAAAAATAAGTAGCTCCATCCTAACTTATTTTTTCATAAACTTGCAAGGTGAATTTACCAAAATAACCTTATTATAATTCGTTATAATCTACATATATACTATCAACTTCACCTCTCACTAATTTTCTCTCTCTAACTATGATTTTCTCTCTCTAACTCAAGATTCTTTCTCTAGCTTTTAAGTTAAATTATCCAAATACTTTAACAATTTATAAGCTCTTCAAGCATTATGTCTTATAAACTTTTAAAACATCTTATAAGCTCTTTAAAATAAATTTAACCAAACACCCTCTTAGGAATGTCAAATAACAGACAAATCAAAACTTTGGTGTCATTATTGTAGCTTTGATAATTGTGTCTAACTTACAATTTCTATAGAGATTATGATTTTTGTAGCAATTAACCCTATTTTAATAATACATGCTTTTGTGCATTCCACGAAAACATATATTATTAAAATACGTGATTTACTAAGTTTGAGTTTCAGTAGTTCACTTTTTCTTTAATTTTCAACTTCATTGTGACTTGAAACAGAAAGCACCATCATTGACTATTAGCTCGAATATCATATTTTGTTGTATTAGTCTGTAGATCTTGAATCTCTTCATTCATTCATTGGGCACAGGATGCTGGGCTCCTAGGAATCAATGTCAATATTGGGCCAAGCCCACCAAGATGAAATATGTGATATCATATTAGATCCAAAAAATGAATGTCATTCCTACTCTAGTTTGCACACGAACAAATAAAGGGTTGGACACACATGCTTGAATGATTATCATTTTTATTATCATGTTAATAAGTTTTTCATTAAGTAGTAAAGTATGATGATAGAGAAATGAACATGATTAGCACAACTTCTTATATAAAACTAAAATGCATTCTACAAGTATTTGAAACAATACATATTCATCAATAGAAGCAAAATAATGAAGTTCGATAACCAAATAACACATAAAATTTCAACCAATCGAACCAATCTACTCAATTTTCAGGCCAACCATGTCGGGCTAGAAACTTTTAGCCTTTAACCCTTTTTCTTTTTTTCAACCTATCAATTTCGAATTGGATTGACATTTCTATTTTTTTACTCAATCAAACTCATTTTTGACTGTATAAACATGGTTTTTATATTATCCATATATGGCATTTATACATATATGTCTAATATAATCTTTTTTCGCCAATGCAAGTACTTCATTCTCAAATTTTTTTAGGCATAATTTAAAAAAAGTTAATAGTTTTATTTGTAATTTTAACGTGTGAAAATTATGATGCATTTTAACTTTTCTAATAAGTCCTCAAAACATAATTTTTAATACGTATGTCCTTAAAGTTTTATTTTATGGTTCCTTCAATAAAGAACCTCATTAGTTAATTTTCTGTAGTTTAGAAATCTCCTGAAATAAAAGAATTAATTAGAAACATTTCGTAACTAATAATTTAGAGTGTTGATGCATTATTTTGCCAAAAATTATTAAGAGAGCACCAACGGATCAGTTCCTATTTCCAGATGTCTAGACTCTAGAGCATAAATCAATGCATTGTCATTCTATAATTATCTGCAATAGTATGAATGCAAAACAAAGCTAGGGACTGTTTTAATATTTTCATTTACCCTCCAAATTTTGAAATTAAAAGAAATTTAGTGGAAATTTTGAAAGTGTCAATCATGATTATTTTGGATGTCTTCTAAAACTGAGCATCCGATAACAGGACGTGACAAAAGTGTCGCATTCTTAGTTTCCTACCTTATTAAATAAGACAAAGGTCCCCTGCCCCCTTTAGAGATTGGACACAATTTATTTTCTAAATTATTGATTAAAACTATTTCTTAATGAATGAGGAAAAGGTGATGAGATGCTATTCCTTTTTCCATTTGGAATGCAGATATTAGATATAGAATGTGGGTGTCATAATTTTATTTTATTTACAAGGCCGGTGATCATACTAGTTAAAAACTATACTAGGTTAGAAAATCTGAAATAGGAATACTATATTATTGTAAGATTTTCTTAAGACTATACTTCTTTGACCTTGAATAATTCAAATATATTTCCATTACCATTCTTATTCCTTTTTTTTTCGAGACAATCAAGATTTTATTTGTCTTACATCTTAAATATGAAGGCAAATTTCAAATTCGACCAATACAAGTCGAGTCTTTGTCTCTTCAATTTATCTCTAAATGACTTAATCAAAATTTTTTAGGTTATGTACCTGAAATGCTTACAGGTTACAGGTATACTATATCGTGTCCTTGGCCCCTTAATCTTTTATATATGTTTTCTTATATAATGTGTGTGTGTATATATATATATATATATATATATGAGGTTAACATAAAACCATTTTTATCGTGAAAACTGAGAATAAAAAATGATGAATTACTTATGAAAGTTGATGAATCCACATAAAGTTATCAATCTAAAAAATTAAATTTTCGCCACTCATGAGATTTAAACTTGGGTGAAAACTTTCGAATTTTGGATTCAAGAACTTTCATGTGATTCATCGCCTTTTATAAGAAATTCATTGATTCTGGGCTTTTGTGATATAAATAGTTCTCATTCAACATAACTCTCTCCCTATCTATATATATATATATGCACATTGTTGATCAATTATGAAATGGTCTCCTATTAATGTTTGTATACTGTTTTTAACTACTAAATTTACTCTCTAATTTATCGTTTTACCTACTTTTTATGTAAAAGAAAATATATTGTTATTTCAAAAATAATATTTTTCTCTCAAATATACTATTTTTTCTTCAATGAAGATTTAATTATATTGCTGGTTCCTAAAAATGTCTAAAACTAATAATGCAATCGGAATCTTGAATGTATTCATGAAGTCCTATTAAAATAACCAACGGTGTACATTGAATTTAATGTCAATTTTAGGTTAGCCTCAATCATTTCTTCAATTTCCCGCCTATATTTTTGAAATTTAAAACCAAGAACATATCAGATTATAATTTTCGATTCATTTCAAATTTCTCGTCAAGTCATATGTGAATATTATGAATAACCAAACATAAGCAAATATTTGGGTGTAAAATCTATCTTTATTATTTTTAATAAAATACAAACTTGATCATTTATGTATACACGTGTTTTCAAGCATATATTGTGAAATTTCTTAGTTTAAGAAAAACGGCTTTGATCAACCCACATGAATTGGTAATAAAACATAACTCAAATACTTTAATAACGTGCCTACTTTATCCATTGGTTGTAACAAAAAAAAAAGAGTTAATTGTACAAATAATAATAACAATATTTCATTATTTGTATACATGTATGTCATATTGTCATGTCGCAAGCAATTCGCTCCAACATTGGCTTATCTAGAAAATGTAGGGGTGGTGAAATGATTATTACATCAGTATCAATTAATGATTTAATGTTAATTTCGGTTATCGGGTACACTGATAATCGAATGGATATACCCAAATGACTTGAAATATAAGAATTATTAATTTATTAAATTAAAAATAAATTTAATTAGCCAAATAGGTAAAAAAAAATTAATTTGAGTGTGTGTGTGTTGGCCTAGTGGTAGAGTGGTTAATGCCCGAGGTCAAAGGTCTCGGGTTCGAGTCCACCGTGATGCAGCCTTTAAATTTCTGTATTAAATTGACCAAAAAAAAATTAATTTGAATAATTTCGGTTATCCAATAACCGAACCAACTAACCTATCGGTTAATTGAATAACCGATTAATCGATTAGTTTTTGTACCGATTATTGAATTTGGAGAATTTTGATTTCGGTTAACCTGAACCGATTCTATAAGCAACCCCAAGAAAAGAATACACTTTAACGTGAAATAGAAAATTGGCAATATCAAAGGTCGTTTGAGAAATTTGGGTACGTTTAATAAGAACCAAACCAAAAAATTGGGTTAAATTTGACGAGATTCAAATTTACAAATCAATGCGAAGGTTGGTGTATTTTTATGCAATTCATTCAAAAAACAAAGACAAAAGTCGCATGCAGCACACTTACCTATATCTACAGCTGAATTTTCTTATCCATATTTAGTCATTTATTTCTTAATTATTAATATTCTATATATTATTATTTTGTATTGCATTAATATATTTCCATATTTCTAACAACCACCACATGTGTATAATATAGCTATTGATATTAAATAAAAGGGTAAATATCAGTTTATGTTTTATTTTTTTACGATTTTTTATTTAATATGTCAATATAAGTATATTATTATTTTAATCCCTAATGTTTCAAAAAATTTCTATTAATGTCATGCAATCTGCCTATCGATTTTCGGTATACAAATGCTTATATGGCTGTCGGAATTCCATGTTGGATTCCACCTTAATATAAAAATTAAATAAAAACGTGAAAAAATTCCTTCAGAACGAAGTTATTTCTTTTTTTCCATGTCAATATGTTATATGAGGGAAGAAATGGAACAATGTCACTTTAGATGAACTTTTATATATTTTTATTTTTTATTTTATTTTGACTTAAAATCCAACATAAAATTTTGATAATCACGTAAACGTTTGAACATCAGAAATTAATCGATAAGATATTAATATAATTTTTTTTTTAATTTTATAGATTAAATAATAATATACTTAGAGACATTAAATAAAAAATTACGAAATATTGAGATATAAACTAATATTTACCAAAAATAAAATACGAGGTATCTCTTTACTAATGTAGCCGCCAACAATCAAAGCTCTAGATTTATCGGCCATTCTCTTTATAAATTTAAACACCTCTCCGAGTCCGTTCCGCACGACACGAATATTGTGCGCTCTCTCTCTCTCTCTCTCTCTGGAACATACATATCAGAACTAGAAGAAGAAGGCGGTAGAAACCTGAGTGCAGGTATGTCGCTGTGGACCACAAATTTCCGGTGGCTAGATTCCGGCTTCCTATCCCGGCTTCTTTCTTCCGGTGGCCGAGGCTCTTCGCCTCTTACTTGACGCCGCCGAGCTGGAACAGCAGCCTCGGCCTCAACCTGCGGCTTCCGGACGTCGACGACTTGGTGTGGTCTGTCGTCTCCGCCGTAGAGTCCGTCGCCCTCGTCTCCTTCCTCTGCTTCTTCTTCGTCTTCTGTGGCTGCACCATATGATCGATTATGCTTCGCCATGAAGTGTCAAATAAGTGCGTCTCTATGTTTCCAGTGATGTTTTCAGTTTCTAGATTGCATCGGTTGCCGGAAATTCTGATTATTTGTGTCTGCGCGTGACGGAAGCGCGTGAGGTTTGGTGGTTTTGAAATCGAATTTTGATCAAGTGGAAGCAGCCAATGGCGTCTTGCCACTTTGATGATTTTGACTGCGAGATGCCCGAGGCAGTTTTTGTCACTGGCTATAAGAATTTGTAATTCTTTCTTATTTGCATATCTTATTTTTTTTGTAGCTTGTTTTATTTTCTTATATTTTATAAATTAGTATATTAATAAATTGATTTTATGATAATTTTAATATAATAAATTAATAATACTTCAATTAAGTATAGTGAATTGGATTTTTAGACTTTTCATTTTCGATGCTAGAAAACACAATGGACACATAAAATGAATTGGATTTTTAGACTTTTTTAGTCCATAAATGCTTTCTAACGTTGTTTCTGACATGTCGAAACTTATGTGTCATTTTCTGATGTTAATTGTACCTTTAGACACAAAAATTATTAATGGTCTAAGATTATCATAAAATTCAATTCTTAAGACCGGATTGAAATATTATCGATTTATTAGGATCATAAAATCAATTTATTAGACTAAAATTATATACTTTTTCCTTAGCTAAGCTTGATGCTTATTTTCTAGATAAATTTATGTAAAATTCTTGTTTTATGATGCAATTAATCCAAAATTTTCTATCGTAATACATGACATTGAGTTTTTACTTCGTATATAGGGGGTGTTTGGCTGAGCTTATAAGTTCAATCAATGTGTTTGATAAACTAAATTGTTAGAGAAAAAAACTTCAAAACCTAACTTATTTTTTAATAATCTTATAAGTTACAACAAAACTATAAACCCTGAAATATTTTTGTATTTCTATGTTTACCCTTATTATCCAAATACTTTAAGATCTTATGTTTCATTACACCATATCTTATAAGTTCTTAAAATAACTTATAAGTTGTTGGAGTTTATGTTTTCTAAAATAAACAGCCAAACACCCTCGTAGTCATATATAGGAGCTATAAAAATATAAATTGGGTTATATGGATATCACCCAAAAAATTGTATATATTAAATCTGGGGAGACGGAGCGACAATCTAATTTAAAATAATCTAAATTATGTAACATCAAGCATTTAAAATTTAGAATAATCAAGAAATATATGGTCATTTCGTTTGTCGACTTACAGTAACATAAAGGTCAGTTGTTCCAATGACTATATTGGATTCATTTATTAATGAACCTTTTCTTTTCAAAATAAAATATTAATGATAAACCGATGATAGTATTTGGTTAAGCGGTATATTTGTATAAATACAACAGACAAAATCGAGTAATTATTATTACTCTGTTACAAAAAGAATTTTGTTCTGGAGGAACAGAATTAGGTAATTAAAAATAAAGATGGGAAATAAATTATATGAGAATAGCATTTCCTATATATATAATATGTGAATGGAAATGGAACGACGTTTCCTTACTTTTATATATTGTGTACTGAACAAATTCATTTATATGACTAAAAATGTTTACACGAATCGTTTTTTAGAAACTTGTGTTATAATTTTGTCTTGGTTAGATGTCAAAGAATTTTTGGATTTTTTATAGGTATCTTTTTATTTATGATGTTTAAAAATAAGTAATAAAAAGTCATATAAATCTAATAAAGAATAAAAATGGTTAAATCTTTTTCTTTTGTATCGGAAATTAATAATTAAAATAAGCTGAAATTGATTTTCTGTAAAAGTCAATTTGAGATGTTAGTCCAAACAAAAAATATATATACGAGATTGGCATAAATTAATGTTATTTTTCAGTCTATACAAACTTGCTTCATGTTTCATTTTATATATATCCTTGTTTACTTTTTCAATAGATAAACATTTAATTTATTGTTTGTTTTGGCTCCACTCTTCATGTTTATTCATTAACAAAATCAATCCAATTGTGATCTGATTATATAATTCCAAATTATATGTGTTTTATACAATAAAAAAATTAAAATACCAAAAAAGCAACATTAAATCACTCAGCCTACTTTTGAAAATAATTATATCACAAAATTTGTATTAGATGAATTTGAATGACTAAACTCTATTTTTATGCTTGGAATTTCTAAACTCAAATAAGGGAATAATTACTTTGTGCTAGCTTTTGTGAATGAGTATCCTTGTGTGAACGGCGATTTACAATTTTAAAACATATCCTTATTATGAAAATGACAATTTGGATATGAATGATAAGTCATTCACATCTTATTTTCTACCAACTTCGTCATCATAAACTTGTATGATATTCAAACTTCAAATAAGATAATAGCACATAAACTTGAAAACCCTTAAAATTGAGGGTGCTATATGCTATATTTATTTGAATGACGTCAGAAACTTACATTCATACTTTATATTTGGAAATGGAGCTTGTAAAAGTGAATTATTATTTGAAGGATAAACTTTATTTTCCAAGTCTTAGATAATAGAGTTAGTCTCATATGTGCTCTGTACGCGCAAAAAAGACCATACAATTATCTAACGATGAGTTTTCAGTAATAATCAGTAGCGGATTTTAAAATTAAATAGCACGCACATGTTGCATGTACCCGCACATGAGTTTTGTCTAGATAATATACTTGCACATTACCAAGGACGAAAATTTTGCACATATCAACACTAACGAGCTTGTTAAGTTCTCAATATAGTTTATAATTTTTTTATTATATATACAGTTTTAATAATTATTATCAAACTAGCAATTAGTCAGTCGTGGAGAAAATAAGATTTAACATTCATTTTTAACTATTGTTTTGTCATCAGAAAAAGAAATATAATCTAGTTAGCGAATAATTAAAAATGACGAGTACCTCAAAATTGGCAACCAACTCGATTACCATCATACCTACTACAATGACAACGTCTCACTTTAATATACGGAATTGACTGTAAATTTATTATTTCAGCAGTCAAGTAGGCCTCCTGGGTCCTGGCCGTCGTGCTTTGATTTGAAAGCGGACACTTATTTATCAAAATAAATAGCCTTTAATTTTTCAAATTCGATCCAACCATACGAACTTGGTTTAATAATCAAGAGGACACGTGGAGATTTTAAGATCGTGGAGTATGTATGGATTTCGTCAATACATATTGGTTTGTTTGGTGTTAATTAAATATTTCCATTAATTTCATTTTAATGACTATTATGTAGTATGTCCTTGGTGTTGCACAAAACCGAGAACAAAAAGAAATAAATTGAATTAAATAACTAATAAAATTTGATTAAGACCAGGTATGCTGATCTCCTTGACCATTGACAGACTTATTAACCTATAGCACATTTTGTGAGGATAATTTCTACATATTTCTCATTTTACTTATTATAATCATTATATTTAAAAAATATTAAAAGTAATTGTTAATTTACTATCCTATACTCATAGCTCTCATCTATATAACTGTAAAAGCTAAATAGTGAAGTTTGGCGCCTAAAACTATTGAAGCTTCCTCAAGGAGACAGCCATTTTAATCATTTTAATTATAATTATAATTTTAATCTATTTTTTGAATTATTAAATATTTTGAATTTTCTCCAGAAAGATATTGTGTTTTTAATCTATTTTTTCTTTATTAAATATCATGGACATCCATTGGATAACTGATGGATATTTCTCTTTAGTTATGGAGTATATTGTTGTGGCCAATTTCCTCTGCAATGATGGAAAAATGGAGGCTATGGTTTCTGAATTTAGTTATAAAAAATTTCAAGGATGTATTTCAGTGGAGATAATCTAAAACTTCTGCCAATTAAATTTTTCTATAAGTAATTTATTTTGAATTGATATTTCTTTTAGAATGTATATATACAGATTGTATGAAATCATAAACATTACCTCTTAGAAATGGGGAAGATTTGGCAAACGATTTTCTTTGTTTTTTTTTTTCTCTTCCATATATTGCTAGGTAGGTCTGTTCAAGTGTCACCAAGAGCCAATTTCCTTTCGTAGTTCATGGCTAGAAAATCAAATATTAATTAGAAAAATAAAATATTGCAGTTGGATTTGTTCCTCATCGTATGCTTCCATCTTCGATTAACGGTGTTCAATTGTAGTGAGATCTAATTGTACACTATATTCTATTGTATGCATAGCAAAAAGAATTGAAGGTTAGATTCAATATATATCTTAATTAATTGTGGACCCAAAAAAAGTTAAATTGTGGACCCTTGAAGCATCGACTATGTATATGTTTTTCCTGAATGAAGCCTTTCACCGACAATTGTGTATGGTCGAAAACTGGCATTCATGTTTTAGATGTGAAGCTTCTGTTGAAGTTATTAGTAGATAATATGTAGAATAGGAAGTCTGGAGGGTATGGATCGAGAATGGAGTATCGGAGATTGAATTTGAGTAGAAATTTGGGAGAATGCAGTGAATGTGACTTGCTTGCTATATTCTCCACAAGAAAAAACAAAATAAAAATAGGGCTTTTTGGTTTTTATTGAGTTCGATCCCATAATATATAATTATTTGGAGTAAATTTAATATTGTTTTAATTGACAAGACTGAACAGTTTTGGACAGTCACTTTGTAAATTCGACTAGAAATAGTAAATCCTATTAGAAAATTCTGAAAATTTAAAGAAACCTTCCTAATACATCAAAACACGAGTCTGCAAAGTTTTAGAATTTTTGGAGCTCTTAGGCTCGATTTATATCACAGAAACAGTTGGTCCAGAAAATTGTTATTTAGACGGCTTTATATGTTGAAAAGGTAGTTATATAGCTCGCCTTCTATGCGAATAAACTGCTCCCTCCATCTCCAAAATATATTTTTGGGAATCTTAGGTGCAAAGTTTAATAAAAAGTATTGAGTATTTGTTAGGTGGAATTAGGGATGGTAATTTTCGATACGACATGAGAACACGACATGAACACGCATGAAATTAATGAATTAGTGTTCAGCCTAATCGTGTTCGTGTCTTTATCGTGTCGACACGATAACGACCCGACACGCACGAATTGTCAACCCTAGGTGGAATAAGGATCCCAAATTAATTAGTATTAGAAAACAGTTATAGAGGACAAAAACGAAAAAGGAATTTATTTCATTTCATTTTGAAGACAACTTACTGAAAGCATTCACTACATCCGTATTTATAGTATTCAACACTCTAACCCTAATCAAATACAATGCCAAGTGTTCCAATCAAATATCGACAACAATAGCATCTAGATCCTTCTACTGTGCTCGCACACCGAGGTGACTATGCCACGCTTGAGCAGATTTGACTTGCATTGTGAACGACTTGGCGTTGTTTAATATGACCGACTTCACAGTTTGGCTTCGCAATGTGAATGAGTTCGGCGGACTTGAGTTCGCGCACTGGCTTCGGAAGAGTCGAGTTCGGCAGACTTGACTTCGGCAGAGTCGAGTTCGGCAGACTTGAGTTCGGCAGAGTTGAGTTCGGCGCACTTGACTTGGCA
The DNA here is from genome assembly GCA_036937905.1 of Salvia rosmarinus. NCBI lineage: Eukaryota > Viridiplantae > Streptophyta > Magnoliopsida > Lamiales > Lamiaceae > Salvia > Salvia rosmarinus. The sequence goes on from JAODLM010000063.1 coordinate 85,393, forward strand.
GAGGGTTTAATATGCCCCTCAATTCGGGGAGCCAAGAGGAAGAACCCAAGCTTGTTCCGAGAGCGAGTGAAGAATCAGATGCTTAACGGCTTCAGAAATATGTCAAGAACTTGATCCAACGATGGAATATGACGAACTTGAAGAGTATGCGCAGCAATCTTATCACGGACAAAATGAATATCCAGCTCGATATGTTTAGTGCGAGCATGAAGGATAGGATTTGATGCTAAGGATATAGCGCTAGAATTATCTACCCAGATAGTCGGAGTACCAAAATTCCAATAAGAAGCTCACGAAAGAGCGAAGTGAGCCAAGTGACTTCAGCAGCGGCATTGGCAAGACTCCGATACTCAGCCTCGGTACTGGAACGCGAAACCACATGTTGTTTCTTAGAAGCCCAAGAGATGATATTGCCACCAAAGAAAATGCACATGCCCGACGTAGAACGACGATCATCAACATCAGATGCCCAGTCAGAATCAGCAAAACCAACAAGCGAAAAACTACCTGTCCGAGCTAAGTGAATACCGTGGTCAAGAGTACCAGCCACATAACGCAATCGCTTAACCGCACGCCTGAAAATCAAGAGGAGAAGCCATGAATTGATCGACCTTATCGACAACATAAGAGGGTCGGGTCGAGTGATAGTCGTCATCAAGACCACCCACAATGCTGCAATATTCTTTTGGATTAAGCATGGGACTGCCGTGAAATTTAGTGAGATGAGCAGTCGAAACCATAGGAGTAGGACAAGGATTAGCATGAAGCATATTGAGCTTCGAGAGAATAGCGTAAGATACCCTTTTGATGAAGATGAAGGCCCCGAGTAGTAGAGAAATCTCGAGACCCGTAAAATGATGTACATGACCAAGATTTTTGAGGAAAGAGTCTTCCCAAACGATCAATAGTAGATCGGATAGTCAGGAGAAGAACCGTAACCAAAATGTCATCAACGCATACAAGAAGATAGAGCAGAGATGTAGGCCTTTCGAAAGAAAAGAGTGATCCGCTGATCGAATGAAACCCATTTTGAGCAAAATATCTCGAAAAGTCATGAACCAAGAGCGAGAAGCCTGCTTCAGACCATAAATTGCCTTGTGGAGTTTACAAACCAGAGGAAGTGAACCTGAAACCTCAAAACCAGGAGGCTGCCTCATGTAAATGGTCTCATCCAAAACACCATTAAGAAAGGCATTGTCAATGTCAAGATGAGTGACGCCCCAACATTGTTGAACAGCAAGAGAAAGGATAGTCCGAATAGTAGTTGGCTTTACAACTGGACTAAATGTTTCGGTGAAGTCGAAACCCGGTTCTTGAGTGTAACCCTGAGCAACGAGACGAGCCTTGTAGCGGGCAATGCTACCATCAGCATGACGTTTAAGTTTGAAAACCCATTTGCAACCAATGGTGTTCTTCCCTTCAGGCTGAGGACAAAGGGACCAGGTATGGTTCTTGAAAAGAGCCCGTAATTCCTTAACCATAGCATTACGCCATAGAGGGCTGGAGAGTGCATCAGAGACAGTCCGAGGCTCAGTATGTATGAAGTTATCAATAGCAGGCTGAGAGGCAAAAACCTTTGGCTTAAAAATACCAGCCTTACCCCTGGTGACCATGGGATGATCATTAGCTACAGTTGGTGCAGGTGGAGATGGAGAGGGATGAATAGGACTCTCATTGGTAAAAGATGGAGGTAGGGGTGAAGGGGAAGGCAGATGAGTATTAGAGGAGAGATGAGATGAATTAGAAGGAAGAATGGGAGGACTGGCAGTGAGGATGGGAGGACTGACAATAGGTATTGGGATAGGGGGTGAGGAGGGAATAAAAGGAGGTAGAGCAGGAGAAGGGTAAGATTGATCTGTATTAGTGGAAGAGGCTGAAGAAGTTAGAGAAGGGAAGATCGACTCATCGAACAATACATCTCGAGACACAAGAATTTTACCATTAGGAAGTAAAATCTTGTAGCCTTTGTGAAGCATGCTATAACCAAGAAAAATACCTGAGACATACCTGGGCTGTAGTTTATGCTTATTATATGGGCGAACAAAAGGATAGCAGAGACATCCAAAAACCCGTAAAGATCGCGAGTCGGGTTTACGATGAAAAGCTTCTCAAGGGTGAACTAAACATCAAAACCTTGGTTGGGAGTCTATTTATGAGAAAAACTGATGTAGTAAAGGAATCATCCCAAAACTTCATAGAAAGACCAGATCGAAATAAGAGAGATAATCCCATTTCGACAATGTGCCTATGCTTTCTTTCACTAAACCATTTTGTTGAGGGTGTAAGGACAAGAGATTTTATGATGGATTCCATGTTGGAGAAAAAGGAGGAAAGATCATGTATTCACCATCCCAATCAGTTTGGATAGCTTTGATTTTATGATTGAGCTGAGTTTCAACAAGAGATTTGAATTGCAAAAATATATCATGCACTTCACTCTTGGCCTTTAAAAGATATAGCCATACATAGCGACTATAATGATCTATGAAGCTCACATAGTAGGAGAATCCATTAGTGCTAGTGATAGGAGCAGGACCCCAGAGATCACTATGAATCAATTCCAAAGGAGCAGTGTACTGAGTACTGGAATCATTATAAGGTAGCCTATGCATTTTAGCAAAAACACAAGGTTGACATAAAGAGGTTGATTGAATATCACGGTAACGAAGATTACAAGAGTGTAAAGCTTTCCTTACAATATCTACATTACAATGACCTAACCTATTATGCCAAGTGTCTAAGCCAACAGACTTGGAAGAGGAATGCAACATTGCTGCAGGTGATAGTAAAGCCGAGGAGCCCAGAAATGGGTCTTGATTGAAAATGTAAAGAAACTTGAAGCTTTCTTTGGAAGAGGAAGATTGAGCTGGAAATGGTATAATCCTTCTTTAAGTGAGCCTCTGAGAAGAATTTCCTTGGATTCCAGATCCTTCACAAGGCAAAAGGTAGGATGAAACTCAAAAAAGACATGATTATCTTGAGCAAACTGAGAAACACTGAGCAAGTTTTTAGTGATGTGTGGGACGTGTAAGAGGTTATTGAGGACAAAGAATTTTGAGGAGGAAGGAGTTGAGAGAAAACTTTTACCTATGTGAGAAATATTCACTCCTTGGCCATTTCCCATCTGCAGCTTGACAGCACCTTGATATTCTGAGGCAATATTGAGATTTGAGAGATCATGTGAAACATGATTTGTGGCTCCTGAATCTGGATACCAAGAATTTTCAGAGTTGTAGTCAGTAGCATGATAGTGTGGTCCAGTCGTGGTAGAGAGTTGAGAGACTGAAGGTAGTTGTGCAATGTGAGCACCAGGCCTGAAAGAAGATTCAGACTGATAGTGTTGTGGAGTCTGTTGTCTGGGCACAAAACTCTGGTCGAACCTGTACCAACACTTGTCTGCAGTGTGTCCAGTGGTGAAGCAGACTTGGCAGGTCCTAGGCTTCGTCCTCTGCCACCATTGAATCCTCCATGAGATGAACCATTTCGACCTCCTCGATTTGAATTTCCAACAAAACCACCTCGTCCTCTGTAGTTGGAATAATTTCCTTTCTGAAAATTTGTATGTGCTATGTTGATAGTGGGTTGAGATCCATCAGAATTAAGAGGGGAAGACTTTGCAGACTCAAGCCTATTCTCAAAACTTAGAAGTAAAGAATGCACATCCATAGCAGTCCAAGATTCAACTCTAGAACTAACAGTTACCACAACCGAATCATACTCACTCCCAAGACCATTTAAAATGTGCATAACCTGATCCTCATCAGATACTCGGTGTCCAACAGAGTTGAGAAGATCACAACAGGTTTTGACTCTTGAAAGACATTCAGCCATACTCAGATTTTCTTTTTTAAGAGTTTGAATCTGGAGTTTATATTGCATTACCTTGGCTCTAGATTGATTTGAGAAATTTGTTTCAAGAGCTCGCCAAATGGAGGATGCTATGGTGAGTCCCACCACCAGAATAATGATGCTTTCAGTCAAGGAAGACTGAATCCAAGCAGAAAGCATTTGATCTTGCCTTTCCCATGTTGAGTAATCCGGATTTATGGATCTACTGATCTCGTCACCATCTTTCTCCTCGATCCACATAGGGGGTGACTGAGTTGATCCTGTGAGAAATCCTTCTAGACCATAGCCTCTTGCCGTGGCTAGGATTTGTTGTTTCCATATAAGATAATTTGTGTCTTTGAGTTTAGTAGGAGTGGGAATATTGTGAAGAAAAATTATAGAGTTGGTTGTTAAACCTTTATCTGTATATCCTTGCTGCATTTCGTCCATGATGGTAACAGCAAGATTAAAGCAAGATGTCAGAATCAGGCATGGAAAGAAATGTGCTCTGATACCATATTAGAAAACAGTTATAGAGGACTAAAACGAAAAAGGAATATATTTCATTTCATTTTGAAGACAACTTACTGAAAGCATTCACTACATCCGTATTTATAGTATTCAACACTCTAACCCTAATCAAATACAATGCCAAGTGTTCCAATCAAATATCGAAAACAATAGCATCTAGATCCTTCTACTCGTGCTCTGCACACCGAGGTGACTATGCTACGTTTAAGCAGATTTGACTTCGGCATTGTGAACGACTTCGGCAGTGTTTAATATGACCGACTTCGTCAGGTTTGGCTTCGGCAATGTGAATGAGTTCGGCAGACTTGAGTTCGGCAGACTTGGCTTCGAAGAGTCGAGTTCGGCGACTTGACTTCGCAGAGTCGAGTTCGCGAGACTTGACTTGGCAAGAGTTGAGTTCGGCAGACTTGACTTCGACAAAGGGTTTAATAATTAGTGTTAAATTAATTAATGATGGGTTATGGATAATAAAATGTGTAAATAAGCAGTGTTGTTGAGGAGGATAAACATGGATTGTGGTGGGTCATGAGTGGTAAAATGTAAAATAAACGGTGTTGTTAAGAGTAATAATTAAAAAAACATTTTGTGGGTGATTTACATAAATGGAAAGAGAACAAATTTGAGAGACGTACCAAAAATAAAAACTAAGAATAAATTTTGTTGACGGAAGGAGTATAATTTAACGCACAATTTTAGTGAATGTATAACTCCACCCATGATCTTGGAGAGCAAGCTCATAGCTACACAAATTCATCACAAAATCGAACATGCAATTACCAATTATGTAAGATTTATAGGATTTAGGCACATGCAAGCAGATATCATATTAGCATACGTGCAGTACATAAATCGGTAATTCTTTAACGCAAGGGTGTGGATCTTCACCTTGGGTGGAAATTTACAAGAATAAAAGGATATGGTACTCTAAACCTCAATATATTTTCCGGTCACCCTTGTGGAATAGATATTCACCAATGGGTTGTTCCTACAATGGAGAAGGTGAAGGTCTTACTAGCAAACGTGAGGAAAAAATGGAGTGGACCTTAGGAGCTTTAATTGGCCGTCGACCAATTTTTGATCTTGACGAGAGAGCACTCGGCGAGAGGAGCGTGAAAGACGAGAGACGAGTAGATATTGAGATTTTTGAATTATTGAATAATTGATAATGAACTGAGTTGAGGGTTGGGCCGTTTGGCCGTGAGTTTTAGGAGTGCATCGGTGACAATTAGTGTCACCCTTCAGGCTAGCCACATCTCTCTCTCTCACACATGCCATGAAGGTCGACAATTCGTGCATGTCGATCGACACGATAAGACCAAACATGAAAATAACCCGTTAAGGATCCGTCCGACACAAACACGAACACGAACTCGACACCTAAATATACTCATCCGAACACGACAAGATACTTAATATGACACGATTTTTTCGTGTTGACACGAAATGACAAATTCAAGTCAAAATTAGAAAATAAATTAATAAAAGAAATAAAAAAATATAAAATAATAATTAAATTATTATTAAATATATATAAATATTATCGAATTATACGAAAACGACACGAACACGAGTGCAACACAAAAATTATCGTGTTATATGAACACCAAACGGACAGATACGATCAAGACACGAAATTATCGTGTCCTTATCGTATCGACACGATAAGGATACAAACACGATAAGGCTGAACACTAACCCGTTACTTTGTGTGTGTTCGTTTCGTCTCGAAAATTGCTAGTTCTACATGCCATATATGTACTATTTATACTACTTTGCATTAATTATGATCGGGAATACCCTACAAGCGATGAATTCATGATTATTTTATTTAAAATGGTTATCAGCTCATTGAGGTGTATATATCTTTTTCCTCTTTGGGATAGGAGATTGTAATTTAGATTCGTACTCTGATCGCTCACCTTACAAAAGGAGAAATGCCATTAAGCTATAAAATTGTGGTATATATATTGTAATTAGTATAGATTATAAAAGTGGTTCATTAGTTTTGACTACTTTTTATTTGAATACAACTATTTTTATATGCCTGAATGTCAAATAAAATGTACAACATTGGTATATTTTTATTTCGTGCCAAACCAAAATCTCCATCTTCCAACTCTTCAAGCCAAAAATTTAGAGAAATCGCATGTTTGTAAGGAACACAAACAATCTTATAATTACCTACTTTATTAGAAGTGGCGGTATCAGTTCTTCAAACTTTGGGAACTTCAGTGCTGCGGCTGCGGGTTTTGAAGTCGGCAGTTGCGGGAGTAAATATTTATTTGAGAATTGCAGGGTAAATTGTATACTTATTATTATTTCTTTTAATATTTTATTTTCAAATAAATAACTATAGTGAATAAAAAGGGGGTTATTGTCATCAAGAACCTAAAACCTAATTGTCAAGATTCAAAACGCATGCACAAAATCACTCTAGACTCTAGCGAAGACCCAAAGGTATCCTAAAGTCCAATTGCCAAGATCTCAAACCAAGCACATAACAGTCAACAGTGCTAGACCAATGACAAGCGAGGTGTGCACTTGTGGATTCTGACATTTCCATAGACGTGTATATTAGTTATTACACACAGCAAGTGAAGTACTCTCTCCGTACTTGTTTTAAGTGTTATCAATCGTCAAATTACATATACCAAAGATATAGAGTAATTTATTTTTAGAACCTTATAAATTAACATGATAGATACATATATATATATATATAAATAATTATCAAATTCTGAAAAATACTAAGTTAGGATAAAAACAGGAAAGATGTCATAATTTTACTTTCAAATTTTGAAATGAAACACTCATTAGAAAATAAGAAGAAAAATAACTCAAAATTGGATGCTTATAAATAAAACAAAGGGAGTAACTCTTATACTAGCATATTTAATAAGGAAAAGTTGTCACGACTAGCTAGCTTTAACTAAGAATAACTAAATTGAGAAATCATGACTAGGGAATCGGAGATGGAAACAGAGGATAGAAAGAGGATGTAATAGGATTGTTATATTCACAATTTACCCAAGAAATGAATTGATAACCTGTTAAGAGAGTGTGCGAGATTTATGTAAAGCAATAAAGAACACCCAGACTTTTTACGTGGTTCGATCGTTAATGAGATCTCGCCCACGGAGGAATGATTCCTCAATACTTTTACTAGAGCTTTTAGTATAGAGTATTGGTTACAAGCCTTTGCATTCAAGAAATTGCCAACCTCTCTAATGTCGGTTTCCTCCTATTTATACAACTCCTAATCAGAATCAAGGCGCCGCTCGACCTCTCCATTGGTCGTGGCGTGACTCTTCCTTCGCATGCCGTCCATTGACGGAGCAGGACCTCGCCTTATGTGCGCCACGTGGAGGTGGCGCCGACCTGGTTCCGGGCGGTCTTCCATTGGCGATGGAGGTTCGGAGGCTGGGGTTTTAGGCAATGATTAGGGCCGCCCGGGCTCAAGCAGCTGGGCTCGCTACCAACGTTAGGCCCACTGCTTAGGCTCGCTTGTGGGCCTAGTCGGTTGGGTCATATCCCATCATAGCCCCCGAATAGTCGAGGACGAGGCCGAGGTGGAGTGAAGCAGCGTCGCCGAGGCGAGGTGTGGCTCGCCGACGTTGTTTCTTGAGTTGTTGTCTTTTTAATGCGAGGGTCTTCGCGCGAATCGAGTTGGGTGGTCTATTGTTCGCCGCTCGAAAAAGATGTGGCATCGAAGGAAGTCGAGGTCCGACTGATATCGCGCCTCGCGTTGGTTACGCCGAGTGCGGTCCGAAATGGTGTTGCTCACATGGTGGGTGCCGATGTCCGACCCGAGGCGCACTTTCGGGGATGCTGTGGTGCGCCCCGGGCCGCATGGAATCGCGGCCCGGTTCGCCGAGGTACGATCTGGATGTAGGCTTTCCGTAAAGCGCGGCCCGCTGATATGACGCCGAGGTCCGGCGCGGATTTTTGGTATTTGTGGGAAGGACGGGCGCGACCGAGGCGCCGCCATCCGGGGATGCCGGGGTCCGTATGATGATTGCTAGGTCAGACTGGCGGTCCATCCTATCCTGGCGTACGTCATACGCGCCAGGCGGTAGTTGGGCACTCGATCCGCGTGCGCGCGTGTAACGCACGTCCAATCACGTGTAGGCGCGTGTCGAATTTGAAACGGCAATTTGCAGGCGCCCCTAGTCTTATAAATAGGCGCAAAAGAGGCAACTGTTCACTTTCTTCTTCGACGCTTAAAATTAAAGAGAGCAAATATTTCGAGAAATTCTCGACTTGATCCCGATCTTCACCGAAGAGCCATATACTACTTTGAAAAGTAAGTATGCTTTCTTCTTCTTCTTCGCTCGAAAGTTCCCTTCCGCCTCGGGTTCGGGCGTGAGTTCCCGGCGAAGGGATTATATATGCTACAATGGTTTGGGTAGGTCTATAGGTCGAGCTCTAAGGTTCCGCCGTATCCTCTGTATGGGATGGTTTGAAGGTGGGCGGGCGAGGTCGGGTTTGACCTTGGAGGAACTTTGAAGTTGTGAGGAGTACGGATCCCGGGATGCGTGGTGGTGTCTGCCGATCCGGATGATAGGGCGATGGTCTCCTGAGGGTTTGTTACCGCTTATGTAGATAGTTTGAGGCAGGTCTTAGGTACCCTCCGCCCCGCTTATCTTAGCCTTCAAGAGTATTTCCGGATCCCTATCACAATTGACCCCGAATCTGCTAGGTCGCTGGTGGGCCGGGCTCTTGTTATGGCGCTGCCGAGGAGTTGTCCTTCGAGGTCCGATGCGCTTTTTAGCGTGAAGACCATAGGAGGGTGTACTATCCGTCACCCCGGCTGAAATTTAAGGTAGCCGCCCCTCCAAGGTGTCCCATCGGCGTAATAGGTATTTCTTCTCGCGCCGAGGGGAGCCGAGGTATGAGTGGTATCGCATCGGTGGACCCAAAATCAAGCCTCGGGCCATATGGAGGAGGAGTTGAGCAGCCTGGTGAGATCTTATCCATAAGTTACACCGAGGACGACCTAAAGAAGGCCGAGTGTTTTGCCCAAGCGTCGGGACCGGGTCCGACGGGGTGAGGCATCCCTTTTCTTAGTCCTTATTCGCTTTATTTCACTGCTAATGTGTCTTTCTTTGACGCAGATGAAGTTGAGGACGAGTGGGCCACCACGCAAGTGGCGGGCCAAGAAAAGCAGAGGCGGGCCGGACCTAGTAGGGCCCGAAGAATGTGGACAAGATGGGCCACCGATGAGTGGGCTCGAGCCGGGTCCAGCCCGGCATCGAGTCTCGACCTCAGGCCGCCTGAGTACGGGTACCGCCCCAAGTTTGGCCGCATCCTCCCCGAGGTACGTAGTTTCTTCATATTTAGATTTGTTTGCTTCGCAATCGGCTATCGACTTGTGCATCTCCTTTTCGTGGTGGAGCTCGATGATGGGGCCCCGCAGCTAGCTTCTGGGAGGCTGCAGTCGCCGCCGGCTTGCCGCCGAGAGCTCGGCCCGCAAGAGGCGCTGAACGGATCTTGCCGCAGCTGGCGGAAGCCGAGACCGCCGCGCGTCCGCCGCGAGGGCGGCCGAGGCCACCAGGGCTTCGAGGCCGGAGGCTGCTGCCGCCGCCTCAAGAAGAGGCACTGGCACTGGAGGCCGCCCGTGAGGTCGAGGAGGCGGAAGGAGGAGCTGGCCGGGCGCAGGAACTCGCAGAGGAGGAGCAAGGGTGGCCAACCAGGGACCCTTGCCGAGGGCCTTTGCCGCAGCTCATCGAGTCGGAGAGCTTCGGCTTTTATTGTCGATCTCGCCGCCGTCTTCAAGCCAAGGTGGTGTCGATCACACAGGGAAGGTGGCGGTCGCCATGCCCGACTTTGATAAGGTCAAGCATGGGTGGACCGAGGTCGACCCGAGAGAGGTGGACAAAGCTACGCCCGGTGATCTATGGGGCTGACTCTTCCGGTGTTGGAGGCTCGCATCCAGCTCCACCGCCCCGACCGCCGAGGTCGTCGCCCGGTGCAGGAGGACGAAGATCGCGAGCCTGTGAGCTCCTGCCGAGGTACGGCCGTCGGCGGAGGGAGGAGGAGGCAGAGGAGGCGGCGGGGTGGAGCTCCCGTGGAGGTGGCCACCGCAGGAGCATCGGGAGGTCGCCGAGGCCGGCCACAGCCCGAGGTCGCTGGACCGATGTAATAGCTTGAATCTTGGGGTCGATAGGGCCACGGTCTTGTAATAATTTTCCTTTTGAGTAATAAACGCGACTTTTTAAGATTTGTGTTGTCTTGTTTATTTACAAGACTCCACACCGAATGGCTCGGACTTGATCATGAATTGTTGACCAAGTTAAAAGAGGTCCGAGGCGCCTGGTCGGAAGGACGAAGAGGTGCTTTTCGAGGAGCCGGTCACGAAATGACCCAAGTTTTGGCCACTATAGAAGTCACCGCTTTGCCTCACGACCAAGAGGAAGTTGGACGAGGCGATCGGAAGTGGCCCGCCTCCCGGCCGAGAACGAGGCCCTAAAGTTGAGGGTCACGAAGATGGAGTCCAGGGGCGGACTCATCTCGCCGACGCTATCCAAGGCGCTTGATAGAGTGTGAGGAGCGACTGAATTGATCATGGAGAGGCTAGCTCGGGTGTCGGAGGAGCATGCGAGTACGAGAGGCAGTCCGCCGAGCTGGTGGGACTACCATATCCGCCGATGACCGAGTTCGAGCTTGCTTTGGCGGAGGCATGGTCTTTGAGGGATGAGGAGGGCCCAACAAAGAAGAAGTTCAAAGCTGCGCCAACTCCGCCGTGAAGTTTATGGAGATGTATGATATCGTCCGCCAACGTCGCATGCCCCGGCGCGGCAGTGAGGCCACAGCGGGCTCCGCTGACCCGATCATAGAAGAACCCGCAGAGGAGGGCGGCTACTCCGATCATGCCGAAGTGCTCAGGTTGATGGGTCCGGCTGGGAGCGGATCATTCGGGTCGATCCTCCGGGAGGGCGGCGACCGAGGACCTCAGTCGGCGGGGAGAGAGCGGCGGTGGGGCGAGGTCGTACTCCCGGCCCGGTGTCTAGTCAGGGGGGTCGAGGTGTGACCTCGGGTGCATCCCCACTCCCTAATGCCCAGACTTGGCGCTGCGCCACTGAGTGTCCTGTGAGCGGGTGAAGATGACCACAGTCGCCGCTTGCTCGGCTGCCTCCGAGCCCGCGTCGAGCGCTTCGGGAGCAGGCCGTGGTGATTCCGGCCTTATCGACTGGGTTGAAGGCACCGAGTTCATTCCAAGCATACATCGTCGGCCTGGAGATTTTGTAGGAAATTGGTGCAGCTTCAGCAGGTCCTGGCGAGGCGGAGCCCTGAAGCCCGAATGAGGCTATGTATAGTGTAGAACTTTGTATGTAGATATAAATGTATTTAGACTCGTCAAGTGTATATTTCCATTGAGGGTATAAACATAGCTAGACTTCGTTTTGGTCGTAAATGCATTTACATCAGACATGTATGTGTATTTTCCCAAATAAAGGGGTATAAACGAGCTCGGAAGCCCGGTTGATTTGTATATGGCTTGGTACTTGATTTATAGTCGTTAATGCATTTAGACTTTGTACCGGAGTGCATATCTTCCCAAATAAAGGGGTATGAGTTGGCAGATCGGTCCGGATGTCGCGTGCATGTAGACGCCCAACTTAATGGGTAATCAGATGCTTTGCATGTAGACGCCCAACTTAATGGGTAATCAGATGCTTTTGCGTGTAGACGCCCAACTTAATGGGTAATCAGACGCTACCCTACTTGGTGGGATTTTCATCTTCGTAGGGCGCCCCTCGTGAAGGTTTAAATGTGGTGTATCCAAATGATGTTCACATATGTATGAGACAGTGAAATATTCATTATAAAACGGGTGTTTTATTGAACATGTAATCGAAGATCGCATTTGGCAAAACAATTAAGGAACTAACATGATGCCGACTTTAAATCGAAGCTATGTAAAATACCTCCTTAAATGCGTAATGTGCAAGTTCGTGGGATAAGCGCACCTGACAAGTGGGCCACTTGTAAGCCCCTTGCCGAGGTCCTCGTGAATGCGGTATGGGCCTTCCCATGTCGGATCCAAATTGTTAAGACGCTCAACTCATCGGCTTCATTATTTCAGGGCGAGGTCGCCACTTGGAGCCAGAAGCTTTGACCCTTTGTTGTAGCACCGCGCGCACGGGCCTTGTACTTGGCTTCGCTTATGAAGGCGAGCTCGCGCTTCTCCTCGAGGGCGTCAAGATTGGCCCGTAGGTCTTCCTCGCTCCCGGCCTGGTCGAAGTGAAGAGTGCGAGGGCTTGGTGCGCCGATCTCAGCCGGTATGACGGCCTCGGTACCGTAGACCGTGCTAAAGGGGTCTCCTGCACGCCGTCAGGCGTGGTCCCCGTGGGACCGTAGGACTTGAGGAGATTTTCAGCCCACGCCTTTAGCTCGGTCCACCTCTTCTTCAATCCTTGTACGACAGGCGGTTCGTCACCCTGGTCCGACCATTCGCTTGCGGGTGTGCGACCGAGGTGAAGCGCTGATCGATCCAAGCTCTTCGCACCACTCCTCAAGTTTTTGTCGACTAATTGGGTGCCGTTGTCCGAGACCGGGATGTGCGGTATGTCAAGCGGCACTATATTCTTCCACACGGGTCTCAATCCTTCCGCTGTGAGGCTCGAGAGTGGCTCGGCCACCCATTTTGTGAAGTAGTCTATGGCTACGACTAAGCATCGAAGCGACACGGTGCTCGGTCGAACGGGCCAACGATGTCGATCCCCACCGCATGAAAGGCCATGGACTCGCAGTCGCTCAAATCGATCGGGGCGCTGACCGTGGAGTGAATCCGCACTGGCACTTCTTGACGAGCTCGGCCGATCTTGCACGGTGGGCCAAGAATATCCCGACCTTAGCGTCTTCTTTGAGAGAGCTCATGACCCGATGTGGCTTCCGCAAGACCCTCGTGAATTTCGTTGAGCACGAGTCGGCCTCTTCGCCCGAGGCACCTCGGAGGGTTGAAGGTAAGATTTCGCAGAGAGCGCCTCATGCATGAGATACTCGGATTTCGCCATCATCTTTTGGCTTCGAGCCGATCTTGAGGCGGCACCGTGTTCCGTGTAGGCCTCGTGGAGACATCCAATTTGGCTCTATCTCGGTGATGATGCCGACGTGACTCGCGATGCTTCGAATGGACCTCCATCGGGCGGATTTGTTGACGACGCACCAATTTGTCGAGGACGCCGGCCGCTGCTTTTCCTCGGGGATTCGTGGATGTTGAAGTACCGAACGAGGTCAAGATCTCCTTTGCTTTTCGAGGTATTGTTTCATTCGGTCCTCCTCGCCTCAGATTTGCCTAATACCGGTTCACCACAACCCGGAATCGCCAAGACTTGGATCTTGTCCACCCTCGACTCGGGCGCGGCGGAGTCCGAAGATTAGGCCTCGTACTCCACCTCGTTGTTGGTGGTCTGAAGGTAAACCGAGGCGTGGGTGACCTCTCGCTTATCCGGGCCGAGGAGGAGATGCCCGCCTCACGCCTGCTTGCACGAAGCTCCGCCCACGCACATCCGCCAAGAACCATCCGTGGTGCTAGGACGGCTTCTTCCGGCGCGGGGCGGAGCTGGAGTTACCTCCGGCATAGCCTACCTCGGTGAATTTGGCCTCGACCGGAAAGTCGGCGAGAGCTTGCCTTTTATGGCCGGGCCCGTGAGTACGAGATGTCGTGCTCACGAGCTCCAGACCCACTTAGCTATACGTCCGGATGACTCGGGTTTGACAAGACTTGTCTCGAGGGTAAGTCGCTTAGCACCTGCACGGAGTGAGCTTGGAAGTAGGGTCGGAGACGCCGTTTAGCGCTCACCGGGCTAGCGCCACTTTTTCGAGGCCGTGTACCTTGTCTCCAGGTCCTTGAGAGCTCGGTGATAAAATAGATGGGGAGTTGTCGTCCCGCCTCATCTCGCATCAAGATCACGCCGATGGCCTCGGGCCCGAGGCGGCCAAGTATAGAGAGGGGATTCACCTTGCTCGGGCGACAGAGTCGGCAGGTCGGCAAGTACTCCTTCACCGTCTTGGCGGCCCGGTGTTCTTCCCGCCAGCGAAGTCCCGGCCTCCTCAGATCTTGAAGAATGGGAGCCGTTTCTCGACGGCTCGAGATGAAATCTGCCGAGGGCGGCTAGCACCCGTGAGTTTGTGGATCTCACGGATGGTCCTCGCACTGCATGTCGAGCACCGCCTTCACCTTGGTGGGATTGGCCTCAGCCCTCCCGAGAAACCCAAAGATCCCAAGAACTTTCCGGTCTTCACCATAAATGTACATTTACGGGGTTGAGTTTGAGGTTGGCCGACCGAGGAGTTGGAGGATGGTGCGAGGTCATCGGCGCAGCCTCTCGTTTTCGACTTTCGACTACTATGTCGCCGACGAGACCTCGACGATCTCCCGATGTGGTCTTTGAATGTTGCATCCACCATCCTCGGTAAGTAGCCCGGCGTTTTGAGGCCGAAAGGCATCTTTTCGACGCAGACGCCAAGTCGGTGATGAATGCGGTCTTCGTGCGCCCTCCGGCTCATCAGATTTGGTGGTACCCTTTGTATAGATCCGTGAAGTCGAACATCTCGTGGCCCACCAATGCCTCCACCTTCTTGTCGATATCGTGGAGGGGTAGCAATCTTTAGGCAAGGCTTGTTGAGGTCGGTATAATCGACGCACACGCGCCACCCTCCTCCTCGGCTTTGGACCACGATCGATTAGCCATCCGGTCGGGTATTCGACCTCGAACAAGATCTTGGCTTTCGAGTCGAGTCACCGTCCCTTACGACCGGTCAGCTCGCCGCCAAATATCCTTTTCTTCGCGGACCGGCTTGGTAGCCGGGTCGATGTTGAGGCGCAAGGAGTTATAAGCTCGGTGACACTCCGTCATATCGAGCGGGACCGTGCAAACACGCCCTATATTCTCTCGTAAGTCGTATGAAATGCCACGGACGCCGGACGGGCCCCGGTGCCGACCGGTGTAGGGAAAACGTATGTTAACCTCGCCCGAGGATCCATCTTGGGTGTTTAATTCACCATACATTGATTATAAACCTAGCATGCGTCTATATAATTAAAACGCAACACGTTAGGGTTTTCACGTGTTTACCTTTGGATCTGAAGAGGTCGATGGAACGAGATGAACGGATCGAACGGATCGGACTCGTGCTTTGACCTTCGGATCAGATCCCGATTGCCCAATCTCCAACGTCGAGTGAGGACGATCTATGGAGAATGCTTCGGAAAATCACCCAATGCTCTCTCCTCACAACTTTCGAAAATTCTCTCTTAGCACTAAGAGGGGGCCGAAAATTTGTGTGTTGTTATGTGAGCATTAACCTAGACATTATCTCATACCTTATATTTATAATGCACTACCTTAATCCCATATGGAAATTACCATAATCCTATATGGAAATTACCATAATCCTATATGGAATATTACCATAATCTTAGGATTATTTCCATACTCTAGATTATTTCCATACTCTTAGGATTATTTCCATAATCTTATATGGAAAGGATCTATGCATATACCATAAATATAATTATATCCTTGTGGGATAAAGAGAATAAAATCTTTCCTTTGAGAGGACACAGGGGCGCCGATTTTCTTGCAGCTACGGGCCTTGATGGGCCAGCCCAGGGATCAAATGCAAGGAATAAAGATGGGCCTCAAATAAATTAATTATCTTATGTTCACCTTAACATAAATTAATTTATAAACATTTATTCATGCCACTAGAGAATAAATGCTGACTTACCCCTTTATTACCGAAGTTGAGTCGGGCTTGCACTTAGACATTACGAATCCCCGTATTTAAGATATCGAACGTCCATTAATCATTTATAGCAATCATTGCTTAAAACGACAATAACTTTATTTCCTTAAGTAGTACCACTCAACCTTATTATTGTACTCGAGCTAACTCAACCGCGGGTTTAGTACAATAAACCTTTGAGCTCCTTAAGGGGCGCCATCATCCTAAACGGATACGGTGACTGACATGATAACTAGCGTGACATACAAGATCGCCACCACCCAAGATGCGGAGAATCTTGGGTTAGAACATATAACCTCACTCATAACAAGTCAAAGTGATGGTCAAGAACTCATACTCACCTAATACCTTATCGAGGTTTAGATCATCGTAAGTCACCGAGATCTTGGTTCTTCACGACGGTCGGAAAGAAGAACACATCTCATGTGATCCTTCAATACGTCAGACGCATGCAAAGATAGACAAGTAACTAAGTCAAGTCACTTCTTATCTATCTGCGCCTAAACCGACAACTCGTCCTTAAGTTGTCTCACCATGAAACTTTTATATCTCATTAAGCTTGACCAATCATACGGACTTACGTGATCTTCTACACAATCGTATGATCTAACTTATATGAGATAAGGGGACACGGATATATGCAATCAAGTATTCAAATCGGATAGGAGATTGTAATAGTGGTAACAGAAACATTGTATACAAGCTCAACCAAACCGCTTTCAAAGATACAAATCAACAATCTCCCACTTATACTAAAGCAAACTTTTAGTATACAATGTGTCTTTCTACTAGCTATTACAAACAACCATCACTTTGCTTCTCCCACTTATACAAAAGTTTTTCTAAGTGGGTGCCATCAAGCAATCCAAGTCCTCTAACGTGTTCATCGAGACTTTTGCGGCGAGCTCTTCGTGAATGGATCCGCTAGATTTTCCGTCAGATCAATCTTTTCAATCAGACGCCACCTCGTCTAACGATTTCTCGTATGACATGGTACTTTCTCTATGTGTTTTGTCGCCTTGTGGGTCCGTGGTTCCTTCGAGTTTGCCACATCGCACCGAGTTATCACGAGAAACTATGATACTCTTGGGCAAACCGGTACCACACCTAGATCCATGAGGTGGTTCTTGAACCATCTGACCTCCTTAGAAGCCTCCAGGCGGCTACATATTCGGCTTCCATGGTAGAGTCCGCAATGCATCATTGCTTTGCACTCCTTGAGATACGGCTCCACCTCCCAAGGTAAACACATGGCCCGAGGTTGATTTTTTCATCACGGTCGACTTGGAAATCGAGTCAGAGTAACCCAAAGGCATTAGACTATCTCGCATGGTAAACTAGCCTATAATCTCGAGTCCTTTCGGTACTTGAGTATATGCTTTACTACAGGTCGATGAGCTTGTCCAGGTTAGATCGATATCTAGCTACTATGCCTATCTTGCATAGCAGATATCGGGTCTCGTGCATAGCATTGCGTACATGAGACTTCCTACGACGGAAGCGTATGAACTTGTCTCATTTCCTCTATCTCCTTTGCGGTCATAGGTGATTGCGTCTTGAATAAAGGAACGCCATGTCCGAAAGGTAGCAATCCTTTCGGCGGTGCGCATACTAAAACGAGTAATCACGAGATCAATGTAAGGCGCTGAGATAAGCTCAACATTTTCTTCTTGCGATCTCGGTAAACCTTGATCCCAAGAATGTACGTTGCATCTCCTAAGTCTTTCATTTGAAACCGATCGGATAGCCAACTCTTTACGCCTCGATAAGCTGCCACATGACTTCACGTTGTTGCCAACTAGAAGGATGTCATCTACATAAAGTGCAAGAAATACCACATCACCGCTGACATCTAACCGATACACACAACTCTCGCTAGGCAATTGGGTAAATCCATAGACTTTACTACCTCGTCAAGCGTAAGTTCCATGATCGGGAGGCTCTTAAGCCCATAAATGGACTTAAGCTTCCATACTAGATGCTCTTCACCTTTACCACATAACCTTCAGTTCTGCATATAGATGTCTCTACCTTCCTCAGGTAACCGTTTAGAAAAGCGGTTTTAACATCCATTTGCCAAACCTCTAGGTTCAGTGGGCTGCTATGACTAGAAGAATTACGATGGACTTGAGCATTGCTACGGTGAAAGGTCTCATCGAAATCGATGCCCTCAATTTGAGTGTACCCTTTAAGCAAGCACGGCTTTAAAAGCGAAACCTCTCCATCGGAATCTCTTCCTCTTGTATATCCACTTACTACCTACGGCTTCCTTGCCATCCGGTAGAGGTGTCTTTTCATATACATCCATAGCCGTTATGGACTCCATTTCTAAGTCCATAGCGGTGTGCCATGATCTTGCATCTATATCTTGTATCGCCTCCTTGTATGTCCATGGGTCGATTATCGCATGTTCGTCTGCTGGGACTAAATCCGAAGATTCACCCACGAACATAAATCGCTCGGGTTGACGAACAACCCTCCACCACTGACGAGGTTCTACAGGCACAATGGCAACGGTGGGTGCAGATACTTGTGGTTCTCTAACTTGCACAACTTGCTGTGTAGGTACCACTTGTACGGTCGGTATCTCCAGTGGAACTCGACCCACTTCAATTTCTTGAAGTATCTGGTGTCGATCCCTCCCACTAGACTCGACATCTCGTACCTTTGGCCTAATCGGTGGTGGAATACGATCATCTTCTAATTCTTGAAGAATGATTTCAACTTTGGACTTATGATTTTTCATATAATCCTCTTCTAAGAATCGGGCATTAGTGCTAATAATGACCTTCCCGATCCTTAGGACTATAGAATAAACCACCTTCGTTCCTCTAGGATAGCCAATAAATGACCTTGCGCCGATCTAGCCTCCAACTTGTCGCCTTTCTTGTTCAAAGACATGTGCCGGATCGCCCATATCCTTATGTGGCTTAAACGGGCTTCGCTACCAAACCACAACTCGAAGGGGTCTTTTCGACCGACTTGGACGGTACTAGATTTAGCAAGTATGCCGCCTCTAAGCATATCCCGTAACGAAATAGGCAATGTAGCATAACTCATCATAGATCTAACCATTTCCAAAAGAGTCATATTTCTTCGCCCGACACGCCATTTTGTCAGTGGTGTGCCCGGTGAAATGCTGGAGATGTAATCCCACACTTCACTAGATAGTCCATAAACTCGCATCGAGGTATTCACCACCGCGATCGTAACGCAAGGACTTGATACTTTACCTAGCTTCGTCTCCACTTCCGCTTTAAATTCTTTGAATTTCTCAAAGCATTCGACTTTCGGTGAAGCGGTATACGTATCCGTACCTTGAGTAATCGTCAATAAAGTGACAAATACTGCATACTCCACGAGCTTGTGTGGACATCGGTCCACACAAGTCGAAATGGACTAACTCCACATTTCTTTGGCTCTATAACCCTTCGCTTTGAAGGTGCAGTCGACATCTTACCTTCTATACATGATTCGCAGATCGAACGGAGTAACCGTGAGATTACCCAACGCCCATTCTTAGCCGCCTTTGGATCCTATTTAGATTGATGTGACCTAATCTAAGATGCCGAGAGAAAAGTAGAGTCATCTTCTAAGAAAACTTTCTCTTTTAGGGTTTGATGAAGATGCAACATAGTTATAGGTATAATGTTTTGCGTAATAGTATAAAGCGAATTATATAAGGTGCCAACACGAGATAACTTCGTCATTTCTTATGATAGAAACACCACTATCAAAAATAACGTAATATCCATGAGTAAATAATTTGAAAGCGAAACAAGGTTCCGCTGAAAACCGCACATATAAAACGCCTTTCAAAACTAAAGCTGTTGTCCCAAAACATAAAGAAACATTCCAACTACAACAGCCGACTTTCGCGTTGCCCATGGAGATCGTTATCTCGCCATCAAATGACTCCCTTGTCCGCAGAACCCACGCAAGGTGTAACAAACATGATCGATTATACCAGTATCTACTACCCAAGAACGGGTAGAACAAGTCGCTAAACATGTTTCCGTTATTAAAGCAAACGGCGACCTTGAGCCTTGAGCATAGGGCACTTGGCCCATGCCCTGTCTTACAAGCACTTGAAGCACTTGCCCTTCTCCTTTGGCTTCTTCAAGCCTCCGTGCAACCATGTTCTTGCTCCCATTACTCCCACTATTTCCTTTGCCTCTACCACTTTGGTACCCCTTTTCTATTTCCATTTTGCGATGAAAATTTTGGGCCCTTAGATGCTAGCAAGAGCATGTCTCCTTTCCCATAACTCCTTCCGCAAGAACGAGATCATTGAGCAACCGACTAAGTGTAAACTCGGTCTTGCTCATGATCGCATTCACGCGAAAGTTCTCAAAAGACTTGGGCGGTGTATTGAGGATGATATCGACCTTGGCCGCACGTCAATACCTCACTCCCAACCGATCAAGACTATCCATGAGATGAGTCATGTGGAGACATGTTCATGGACCGAACTTCCTTCTTCCATCTTACACGCCAAGATTTCTCTCATTGTGTGGGCGGATCGTCCGATCCGATTGCCCAAACTTACTCGAGACTTAACCAAATATCGGTCGCGCTCACCATCGATCGATGTTTGCGGCAAGCCTTTGGACATCGTGAGTCATCATATAGCATTTAGCCATATTGTTTGACTTATTCCAAAGTCTCGCTTGACTCTCGGCGCTCATTAGTCGATCGCGTCGAGAAGGGCATCGGGTTTAGGAGTAGTGAGAACAAACATGTGTTCTTCAACGATAAGAACATATTCCATGTTTCGTTTCCACTGATAAAATTTGGACCGAATAACGGATTTTGTGCGAGCATATTGATAATCGGCGTAGAGACATATCTGAAACGATAATGTAAAACACATAAGCATACGATCGCAAATAATTAAAGTAACAATAATATTGTAACCTTTGATAAAACAACATTAATTGAAACCTCCAATCGCCCAAGGAATCCCACATGCAAGCCGCGCGTGTGGACGCCATACATGAACCCTCGACCGCACTAAAATATACCTTTTAGTCGCTTAATTTCAATCCATGTCAACTTATCCTTATGACAAATGAAATTAATGATTGGACCTTACTAGACCACATCACTATCGCAAGAAGGGACTTCAGGAAGTTGTACTTGAGGTGATGTCTACAATGACCACAATTTTAACGTGAAGATGAATTCTTAGAATTGGTATACTCACTCGGACCATACCGCCCAATTCAAATTCTTTTGTTATCTCATTTTATATCTATCTCTAGAGAACTTATGAAAATCGCACATGCAAGCTGACGCGTGTGGGCGTTTATACATGAAACTCCCACTTCTCAATAGATTTAAAATGTTTTATTTAGAAATCTCATCTAACAAACTTATGATAAGCGATTGCAAGCAAGCCACGTGTGGGCGTTTACTCACGAAGGCCTCACTTTGTTTAGAGATCAAAAGTGGAGGTCTTGACATTTTAATTTGAAAAATTAATTTGTCGGGTTGCTTGCTTAGTCTTTTTATTCAAAAGGTTTGTCCATGCATCACGTAATCCTAGCATGCTTTTCTATAGAACTCAACATGTAAAACATGCTCGCAGAAATTCTAAAATATGCTTGATAAACGCGATAAACCTAGCATGCTTACTATGCGCATCCAATTACGTAAAACACTTAAAGGTTTGTCAACGTAATATAAACATACATAACATGCTACCGCACAATTTAAACATCCACGACATGCATATGAACGATAAAAATAAAATAAAACGCGTTCATCGCGTCCCTATCGTGAAACCCCGCACATTTAAATCTAATCTATTACATAGATTTACAAAGTAAAAATTAAACTTGACGGGCCTCGCGTGCGGGCGCGGACGGATTCAACAAATGGGCCTCGCGTGCGGGCACGGACGGAAAATCTGAAAACGGGTGCGGGCGGGTCATTGTCATGTTTGGGCAGCGCGCAGGCGAGCCCGCCCAGCCCGACCATTCGCCGCGTGCTCGCGTGTCCCTCGGGCTACCTCATGATCGCTAAGCGACCGCGACCGACGAGCGACACAGCGGCCGCCCGAGCGCCCGAACGCTCGAGAGGCGTCGTCGCCCGGGCCGACAGCTTCGCGACCGCGAGTCCGCTCAAGGCCGGGTTTCTGCAGTGACACGCCGCCCGTCGCCATGCTTCGCTCGCGACGGCCGCCTCACCGCTGAGTAGTCCTCGCGATCGCGAGCTCGCTTCGCTAGGCGCCGAGGATCCAGCGAGCAGCGCGCCTGTCGCCCGCAGCCCTCGCGACCGCGAGCTCGCCATGAAACCACCCGGATATTGCCGAGCTACTGTTTTTCCGTCGTTTCGTTCTTAGTTCTTTTCGTCTTCGTTCTTCTTTACATATAAGATTTACATAATAAAATCTAATCTAACCACGGATTTTCTCGTGGTGTAAAACAAAACCAACTAAAACAATAAGCGAGCCACGATGAGCAGCGGATCCACAATTATTAAAACGCACGTAATAATCAAACGTGAATTAATCCAACAGAGCCAAGATTGATCCCGAGCTCGATACCAGTTAGGGAAAATGTTAACCTCGCCCGAGGATCCATCTTGGGTGTTTAATTCACCATATTGATTATAAACCTACCATGCGTCTATATAATTAAAGCGCAACACGTTAGGGTTTTCACGTGTTTACCTTTGGATCCGAAGAGGTCGATGGAATAAGATGAGCGGATCGGGACTCGTGCTTTGACCTTCGATCGTATCCGGATTGCCCAATCTCAGCGTCGAGTGAGGACGATCTATGGAGAATGCTTCGGAAAATCACCCAATGCTCTCTCCTCACAACTTTCGAAAATTCTCTCTTAGCACTAAGAGGGGGCCGAAAATTTGTGTGTTGTTATGTGAGCATTAACCTAGACATTATCTCATACCTTATATTTATAATGCACTACCTTAATCCCATATGGAAATTACCATAATCCTATATGGAAATTACCATAATCCTATATGGAATATTACCATAATCTTAGGATTATTTCCATACTCTTAGGATTATTTCCATACTCTTAGGATTATTTCCATAATCTTATATGGAAAGGATCTATGCATATACCATAAATATAATTATATCCTTGTGGGATAAAGAGAATAAAATCTTTCCTTTGAGAGGAGGACAGGGCGATTTTCTTGCAACGGACGGGCCTCACGGTGACCCAAGGATCAAATGCAAGGAATAAAGATGGGTTCTCAAATAAATAAATTATCTTATGTTCACCGTAACATAAATTAATTTATAAACATTTATTCATGCCACTAGAGAATAAATGCCGACTTACCCCTTTATTACCGAAGTTGAGTCTAAGCCTTGCACTTAGACATTACGAATCCGTATTTAAGATATCGAACGTCCATTAATCATTTATAGCAATCATCGCTTAAAACGACACAACTTTATTTCCTTAAGTAGTACCACTCAACCTTATTATTGTACTTGAGCTAACTCAACCTGCGGTTTAGTACAATAAACCTTGAGCTCCTTATGGACGCCATCATCCTAAACGGATACGGTGACTGACATGAGATAACTAGCGTGACATAAAAGATCACACCACCCAAGAATCACGAGAATTGGTTAGAACATATAACCTCACTCATAACAAGTCAAAGTGATGGTCAAGAACTCATACTCACCTAATACCTTATCGAGGTTTAGATCATCGTAAGTCACCGAGATCTCGTTCTTCACGACGGTCGAGAAGAAGAACACATCTCATTTGTGATCCTTCAATACGCCTCGAGACGCACAAGATAGACAAGTAACTAAGTCAAGTCACTTCTTATCTATCTGCAGCCTAAACCGACAACTCGTCCTTAAGTTGTCTCACCAGTGAAACTTTTATATCTCATTAAGCTGACCAATCATACGCAACTTCGTGATCTTCTACACATCGTATGATCTAACTTATATACGAGATAAGGGACATGATATATGCAATCAAGTATTCAAACCGATAGGAGATTGTAATAGTGGTAACAGAAACATTGTATACAAGCTCAACCAAACCGCCAAGATACAAATCCAACACCGGATGACCCTCGGAGGATCGTCGTCAGATAGTTGGAGGCCCTCGATGCAGTCATCCCGGCCGATCTCCGAGGCTCGTGGTACTATGCCCGGGTGAGGCCGATCTTGGGTCGAAAGTCGAGGCATTCTTTTGCCGCCGCTTGTCCCCTCGATGCTAAGCACTCCCACCGGGTGGGAATCTTGACGGTGAGGTGGTAGACCCAACAGACGGCCTTGGTGGCGCATGACCAATCTCTCCCTGTGACGATGTTGTGCGGAGAGGAGCTCGACCAGGAAGAATCGGATGGCCTTGTGACCGACTGGAGCTCGTCCCACCGTGACCGGAAGGGTACGACCCCGGCTGACCGCTTGAGGAAGCTCCGAATGGAGGAGGCGCGGGCAGTACATGCCTCCGACCTCAAGCTTATCCAGCATGACTTTGGAAGATGATCTTGTGGAGGCCCGGCGTCGATATAGACCCGGTGGACGTTGTTGCCCACCGCGGCTGTATGGTGATGGCGCCCAGTGCGGCATGATCTGGGCACGGGTCCTCCTCGAGAACGTTATGTTCTCACCATCCAGTCGCTTGTTCTTGGCTCTTGTGGGCGGCCTCCGGCGTTGCTTCGTGACGACCTCGCCGTCCCGAGGGCAGTCCGTAACAACATAGACTGCCCATAGCGCTGGGACCTTCGTCCGCTGCCTCTTCAGTCGGGTCGCCGGGTCGGGCCCAGCTGTTGCCGCCCATTCCTTCGCCGCTTCTGCTTCTCGGACCAGCTCGTCCGAGGTATTTCTCGAGGCTCCACCTTTAACGAGCTCGCCGATCCGCGAGCCTGTGTTTCGCAATCCTCGGTATCATGACCATACCCTTGGTGATAGTCACAATACTGCCTCGGGACTTCTTCGATCCCCTTTCATAGGGGCGGGTCGGGAAGAGCTCGCGTGGAGCTCGATTATTTCAGCCCTCGATTTGAGCAGTGAGGCGCTGCCGCTGTGGTTGGCCGAGGTCCGAGCCTAGACTCGAAGGCCCTCTCTTGATTCTCGTCGGGCGCTTCTACCATCACCGCCTTCGACTTGATCCGGGCCTTTCTCTCGGACTTCGCCGTCCCAGTTTCCGCTTCTTCCGATCCGACTCGCCTCCTCGACGGTTGTCCACCGTGTTCCAAAGCTTACTCGCCGTCTTTGGTTTCTCCCCGTGATTTCTTTGTTCAACGCGCCGGTCGATCCCGCTTTTGAACGCGTTGATGATGTAGAGGTCGCGTCGCTGGCCAATTTTGAGCGACTCTTTGATGAACCTCGAGACTAAGTTTGACATCGCCCGCCCCGGCGGATTGTGGCGGTCGGGAGGAAGGGGCACGGGCGGCATCTTCGATGAAGCGCCCATTTGAACCGATCCACGAGGTCCGGAAGCGGTATGTCGCTCATGCGGAGGGCGAGGTGAACCAACGCCGCGTGCGGAGATCAGACCCTGGAAGATTTTGCACATGTGAAAATCTTCCATTCTTGATTCGCCATGTTGGTGGTGAGGCGAAAAGGAAGTCGGAGGGTCTCCGAGGCCATCGTGAGCCGCTATTGGGTGCCTGTACCATCACCGGGCGGGGCGTTCAGAATCTCCTCGAGAAAGGGAGATGATCCTCCTGCATCGGCCGAACCCGGAGATCGCTGCCATCTCTTTTCGGAGGGGTGGGGATCGATAGCGACGCCTATCGCCCCTCCGGGGGTTCGACCGCCTTTCTTCCCTCCCTGCTTGCTCGGCTCTACGGTCGGCATGACGGTGGGCGAGAGCATGCCCGCGAACCGGCGGGCGATCGCTGGTGGCGGCTCGCCGCGAATGAGCGGCTCGCGAAGGGCGGCTCGGCTTCCGAAGGCGTCTTCGGCGTGATGCGCGTTCTCAGCCGTCACGCCCGGTGGCTGGCCGTTGGATGGGTAGCGGCAGCCGCCGTGGTGTTAGATCGGGGGCCTCGGGGCCCGCCTTTCAGTCCTCCTCGTTGAGCTTTGAATTGGCCAAGATTGGCGTGGAGGAACTCGGTCACAGCTCGGCGAGGACCTCGGGACGAATGAGTTGTTTGCTCGCCCTCGCTGAGGTCGACATCTTCCTACGTTGGCGCGGTCCCGGGGTGTATGGAGACATTTTCCATGTGGCCCTCGTCGGCGGGCGTGGGCGCTCGCGGGCGTCTCTCGATCTCGACTTTCATGACGCGGCGACCACCCGATCGTCCTCAAGACGGTTGTTGCCGCGGTGGCGGCGGTTGTGCGTGTTTCTCGCCATTTAGTTGTAGAGAAACGGCTTTCTTGTTCGCGCTTCCCATGCATTTAGCGCCAATGATAACCGTTAAGAGAAAGGTGTAGATTTATGTAAAGCAACAAAGAACACCTGTGCTTTTTACGTGGTTCGATCGTTAATGAGATCTACGTCCACGGAGGAATGATTCCTCAATACTTTTACTAGAGCTTTTAGTATAGAGTATTGAGTTACAAGCATTTGCATTCAGATGAAATTGCCAACCTCTAATGCCGCTTTCATCCTATTTATACAACTCCTAATCTGCAATCTGGCTGGCGCCCGACCTCCATTGGTCGTGGGCGTGACTCTTCCTTTGGCATGCATCGGCCCATTGGCCGGGACGAGGACCTCGCTTTATGCGCGCCACGTGGAGGTGCGCCCGACCTGCCTACGGGCGTGTCTTCCATTGGTCACTGGAGGTCTCTGAGGCTAGGTTTTAGGTAATGATTAGGGCCCGTCCCTGGCTCAAGCAACAGGGCTCATATCAACGTTAGGCCCACTCGCTTGGGCCTCGCTTTGGGCCTAATCGTTGGGTCATATCCCATCATGAATCTTAAACTAAAACAAAAGGAAATACTGACTAGCAATCACAAGGATTCGAGATCGATACATAAATAAACAATACTACATGAGTTCTCGATTAGAAGTTAACATTGTTGTTTAGTAGTTGAGACATATTACAAAATATAGTGTTTACAACAAAACACTTGACTAAGACATGTATGAGGACTACATGTCTCATTAACTATAACTATAACAACAAAACCCACCGCACTTCACAACTCAACCAACATATTTATAAATACATGCAGAGTTGAGTACAAAAGCATTTAGGCACAAGACAAAATACCATGAGAACATCCTAACCATTAACATGGTCACCTAGCACTAGGTGAAATAGCGATAAACCTATTTTGATTATGAATCAACATACACGTCACGGTCGGCCTATTATCTAATTTCCCGATTGGATATTGAGTATGGAATTAAATCGAAAACTCATAAATAATCGATAGTTACATTTCATTAAACTCGATAACTCATTATAGTCGATATTCTGTCGTAAATGGCAGTCTTGAGTTATGAATAATGGCGTGGAAATTCTCTTGTCTCAAACAAGTAATAGATTCTGTTGACACGTCAATCTCCATATTCATTCATATTACATCGATATAAACTCTTTGATGATTGTCTTGCAATGGAGAATATCAAAATGAAATAGAACTGTATAAGATTACTATGGTGTCTCGAGTCGAAGGACTAATCATGTACTATCATAATTTAGTAATTCTTATTTCGATAAATCCCATATAAAATTTCTAGCGGGTGGATTCGATGTACTTGTTCTCAACAAGCACCCACATATATACACTTCGTCCTTCGTTAATATTGATGAAGCTTGATATTCTCGTCTTATGAGTGTGTCATCGTGGAGTTATTTCCAACAATTGAATGTCACATCTTGAATAGTCATATCTTTTCGAACTAATTTTAAGACCAAAGCTTCAAAGATATATTTCATAATCACCGTCATATGCGTGATCATATCTTATAACTTTTCATGATCTAAGGACTTTATCTAAAGTACATAATTTATTAAATAACAAATACTTTAGATAAATAAATGCCTTTATTAATATAATTTCCAATAAATTAAATTTACAATTTAAAGTAAACGACCAATCTAATTGGTCGTCGGGTGTAACTCTTCAATCTCCCTAATCCCTAGGCACCAATCACTGTGTATCTTAGACCCGTCTTATCAGATGTCCCTCGTATACTTTTTGTGACAAGGGTTTAGTTAGCGGATCTGCTACATTTTACTGTTGACCTTTCGGCTCCTACGACTTGCTCTGATTTTTTTGAATCAGTGATATCTTCTCGTAATGTGTTTGGATCTTTGATGAGATCTTGGTTCTTTAGCTTGCGCAATAGCTCCATTGTTATCACAGTATATAGATCTTGGATCAGCGGTGATGGAATGCAACTCTTGAATGAAATTCCTTATCAAGCGAGCTTCTTTGCGGCGTCGGATCTGACAATATATTGAACCGGTGGTTGAATCGACAATTGTTTCTTGCTTGGAACTTTCCAACAAATTGCTCACCATCTCAAAGAACTTCCTACATTTGGAGTCATCTTCTTAATCTGCGAAAACTAGAGTCGTGAAACTCTCAGTTTTAGTTCTCCGTTCGTAGATCGAAATAAATCCTTAGTTTTCAATACTTAAGAATTGATTTTCTGACCTTCGATGCTCTTCCTGGATTAGGCATATTCGCTGTGACACTCGTAGCATGAGCGACATCGGTCGTGTATAACAGCTACATTATACTTCCTATCGCGGGCGTAAGGTGCCAGTCTTTCTCCTCTCCCGGTGTTTGAGGAGACATAGATTTAGAGAAATACCATGACTCATTGGCAAGAACCACGCTGGATTCTTCCATGCTAAACTTTTAACACTTTGTCGATGTACATGGTGAGATAATTCAATCATCCTTCTTGATCTATCTCTATAGATTTTAATTCCAATGATGAAGGATCGTCTCCCAAGTCCTTCATGGAGTTGTTTGACAACCAAACTCTTGTTGATTGCATCATTCCAACATCATTCCCAATGATTAGGATATGTCAACATAAACACAACAAACACTCTTGCCTCCACTAACTTTCTTATACACATGGCTCTTGGGTTCTTTTGAAAACCAAGCGCTTTGATTATTTCATCGAATCGGATGTTCCAACTCATGAAGCTTGTTTAAGACCATATATTGATCTTTGGGTTTACAAACCTTTTGTTCATTCCCCTTAGATACAAAGCCTTGTGCATATAAATATCCTCCTTAATGTTTCCATTAAGGAATCGGATCTTCATCCATTTGCCATATCTCAGGTCATAATATCATTATTGGCAAGCATAGTTCGAATGGACTTAAGCGCCATGCGGTGAGAAAGTTTCCTCATAGTCATTCCTTCTTTTGAGTATAACCTTTCATGACCGGCGTCTTTATATGTAACCACATTTCCATCTACTCCAATTTGGAAAATCCACTGCATCAATAGGAACAATTCCAATTGGTAGATCACTGAATCCATACTTTGTGAAAGTACATAGAATCCATTTCGGATTGCATAGCTTCTACCATTATCTCGAATCGATATCATGGTACCTCGAGAATAAGTTCTTGGATCATTATCCATAGGAGGTTTTCTTATTGTTTTCCATCAATAAGTTCAACCTATCGGTGACTTAGAAACTCGGTGGACTTTTGTGGTTTGTGCGTAAGTTTCACTTTTGTTGATTGAGTATTTTCAACAAGCGGGACACTTTGTGGTTCTTGAGTTTCGTCGAGTTCTACAATCTTGTTATACATTGGCGAAACTCTTGCTCGAAAAGTAGCATTCTCGAAACAAACACCTTTTGTTACGAGGATCATAGAAATAATATCAATAGACTCTTTTGGATATCCACAAAATTACATAAGATGGATCTCATATCACTTATCTCGTCCTTGCTTCATAAGCGATCACCATATCCTTAGATATTTGTAAGGTGTTTGCAACCATAATTCATATGGTGTTTTAGATTACTGACTTTAGATGGCACTCTATTTAACAAATGTGTTGCGGTTTCAAAGCATATCCCAAAACAAAAGAGGTAATGAAGTGAAGCCATCATAGATCGCACCATGTCTCAACAGTGCGATTCTGCGCTACGAAACTCCATTGAGTTGAGGAGTGCGGGCGATCCAGTGAAGAATCCCATTCTCTTTAGATAATCAAGAAACACACTTAAGTATTCACTCCTCTTTTAGGTTGTGAAGGCAAAGCTACTATTAGCGATTAGTAGCAACGGTGGGCATTTCTCGTTTAAAACAAACTTCAATGTTACATTTTAGCGGTTTTTCAAAGCTTTAATTGAAAATCCTCTTTTAAGTTGAATTGCCATAAAATGCTTTAAATTTATGTATGTTACCTATATGCTTCAAATCGAATCGTATGCTATGTTGAGGCAGTTCTTGGTGGGAATTAGTGTTACCTATATGTCATCCACCCAGACTTCGATCCACCTCGTGGAAGAAGGTCTCATTCAACACATTGGTTTCAAATGTTGTATGATACAAAAGAACATAGATTCGATCAAATATTAAAATTCACTTAAAATATTTAATAAGTATGGACCTTTGAGATAAATCTCCCATGTGTTCTGTATA
Source organism: Salvia rosmarinus (assembly GCA_036937905.1). NCBI lineage: Eukaryota > Viridiplantae > Streptophyta > Magnoliopsida > Lamiales > Lamiaceae > Salvia > Salvia rosmarinus. Next base: position 116,045 of record JAODLM010000063.1, read on the forward strand.
GAATGACACAACATTTACAACTTTCATAAGCATGCATGGATATA
>JAODLM010000770.1:0-105492 GCA_036937905.1 Salvia rosmarinus
TAGATGTTCCTAATACGTCAGACGCAGAGGCCCATAAAGTCGCCAGTAAGCGGCCATAGTTTTGGAAGATGTTTCGACAAGTTAGAGTATGTTATATCCGCACGAGCCCCGACATTACGCCAATAATCGCCCAAAGAAGCTAAGAGTATGAACAAGCGAGATAATGCTCGACTATACGATTCACTGACAAGAGGTCAGCGAAGTGAAAGGGTACTATGTCGTATGGTTATCATTTCGGACGACTGCTTTAATTTTATTCGATTCCTCGAGCATCACATTCTTTTACATCCGCTGGGCTATGTAAAAAACAAGAATGATCTGTAGGAAAGAGAACCTAGCCCTCGATGTTGATTCCCCAGAAACTCTAAGAACTAATACGATGCGCTAAATGTGAATATTATTCGAGGAATATCATTAGTGGTGATCTTTATAGGTCACGATTCGATACTTAATTAAATAATTAACTAAGTAATCAGCTATGACTAGTTAGAATAAGAACATATTAACTTCTAATTTCAAATATCCGCAAGAATCAAACGGTTTAGCTAACTAATCGACAACCAAACATAAAGATCAAAACATTTAAAGGTTTCATATACAAATTTAACATACAAAAGAGATTATCATAAGTCAACAAGATCCTATGAGTTCGACAACCAGGATGGATGAAATGTGTGAAGACATGACATATCTGTGGTAATAATTACAATAACCCTAGCTCACTTCCTCTTCCATCGCCATCTCCGAGCTCAACTTGCATATAAAAGAAAACAAAAGAGCGTGAGTACCAACAAGTACTCTGGGTTATCGCCAAACATTAAATTTTATTAACTTATCAACTTTGCTCAATGTACGGGTTGAAATAAATAATAATACCGAATTGATTTTCGATAGCATCACAATTTATAAAACAGAATAACGCCATCTCATGTAATATTATGTTATGCCAACATTACCTTCATGTGTTGACCAAGGTTACCAATCATAGTCTCGCCTCTATCTACGTTTCTTCGATTGAGATAGGCCTCCTTCTCAATACCCGACCGGTCTACACAATCATAAACTTCCCGATCATTGCCGGTTTACAATATAACTCGATCATTAACATAATTCTTCCGTAGATAGGTAGCATGAACTTATATTCATTAAGTAACATAACCTTATGCTCAATTAGACACATGATCTTATACTCAACAAATAACATGATATTATGCTCAATAAATAATATTATTTTATTTCAACATATCGAAAGTCAACGTCAATAATATATAAATGATTCAATATCAAATACACATTAGTGAAAAGAAACCACCGACGTCGTCACTCTATGATTTTCTCCTTCTCGCCCTTCTCGAAGTCCCTTATCCTTGCTCGAATTCTTTGTAATTAAAATAATTATCAAACTTAGCAACATTTTTATTCACTTAAACATATTACATCTTATTCTTAGTTTTACCAAATCTAAGATTTAAGTCCTTAATATCTTATGTCCTTAGTAAACTTTAATTTTAATAAGTTACATAACATGCCATTAAAGAATATGCCATTATTAATGTATAACATTTTCAATCTTTAACTTAAGACAATCATGAACAAGTCCATTTATACACTTATCATAAGTTTACTAATTAAATTCAAACATTTTATTAATTTATAATTCAAATATAAATGAATCGTCATTTTATTTCCAACTCAACCAAATTCATCAAACTCCACCAAATCATCAATATGCTTAAATATATACTTAGAAACTAAAACATGTTCAAACAATTATTTATTTCATATTCAAAGCCTTCAACCACCATATTATATAATTAAATGAATCAACTATAACCAATTCAATTCAAAACAACTCGCATTCATACTTATTTATAATCAACGATCATCAATCCATAATCAATTTCAATCTTAATCAAACTCATCATATAAATCTAACATCTTATCATAAACTTTAATATTTCAACTTTCAATATATAAGTCCATAAATCCCATATATTCAACTTACATTATTTATATCCTAGATCTCAAAATCATATCAAATACATCAAATAAAATCAAGAGCTCAAAGATCATTCAACCTTAGTATTTTAAAATTTGACAATATTCATGCATTCAATTTATTCCAATTTCTTCCACTAAATCATGTTTATTTCACTTTTAGTTACATATATCTAACTCAATTGAATCAAATCATAACAAATAATTAACATACAAAATTAGGTTTATACATGCTTATTTGACTTACCAACTTCATGAATTTCAAGAATTTAAACCATAGATTATGATATTTAAATATCATAAGCATAAAGAAATCAATAAACATAACAAAACTTAAACAATTCAACCTTAAATCACATCTTCATATTTTCAAAAATCACCATATATGAGAAGATATGCTTCAATTTTAATCACAAAACTTGGATTAAATAGGGTATTTACCTCTTGGAGTAATTTTCAATCAATTCTACACTTAAACTATGGATTAAAGTTGAAGAAAATTTGTGTGTATCTAGTGTGTGTTCGAAATGGAAGAAGAAAGGAGGTGAAGATGATTTTATGAATGTTTATTCTAGAAGGTGGATACATATAGCTTATTTATTTTTTTTATTCATTTTCTTCTTATTCTCAAAATTTTGAAAATTGCATAACTATCTTAATTACTAATGTTGAATTTAATATTCTTTAATAGTAAAACTCAATTTTTCTTAATATAGATCCAAAATAATAAATCCATTATTGAATGCAAACCATATAAATATAGATTTAATCCTTTCATATAACATAAATAATTATTCTATTTATTTATAAATTTAAAATTATAGAAATTAATATATTTACCATCAGAATTAATAAAATAAATTTATTTAATCATTTAGACTTAAACATTATTTCATTTTATTTTATAATAACTATAACAATAATTAATACATTTTTTAGAACATTTTCTATTTAATAAATTTTTCCAAACACACAAAATAACCATATATCTCCATTTTATCATGATAAAACTTGTTTCTACATAATCTCACGACTTCTAAATTATATTCCTTGACTAGAAATTAATCAATTTCTATGCACACTTTATTATGCACTCTTTATAAATTTTTAGGGATGAAATGTCTTAAGCCCCTAATTAATACTTAATTAAGCTCAATTAAGACAAAGATTTTCGAGTTACTACATTCCTCCCTTAAAATAACATTTGTCCCCAAATTTGTCACATAAAATAACTCGGGATACTCTCTTCTATCCTGGTACTTCAGCTCCCAAGTCACTTCTTTACAAACCATGACTGTTTCACTGAACTTTAACTAAAGGAATAGTCTTATTCATGTTTTGTTCCTTCAATCTAGAATACATCTACGGTTTCTCTGTAGCTCAATCGTGCTCTAACTATTTCATAGTGAAGAATGTGTTTGGGTCAGCAACTGTAGTAACCCGAAATCATTTAGGTCCAATTAGACTTAAAAGTATTAATTGGGCTTAAAGATTGATCCATTAATTATAAAAGTGCATAATAAAACGATAAAAATTGATATTCTGTCGAATGAATAGATTTGGAAGAAGTGTAGTTACTAGAAACAAGTTTTATTAAGATAAAATATGAGATATATGGTTATTATTGTGTTTGGATGAAATTTCATTAAATAGGAAAATGTTCAAAAGAAATAGTGGTGTTTATGTGAGATTATTTATAAATAAAATGAAAAATTAAGCATTAAATGACAAATAAATTTTGTTTATTAATATCTAGGTGATATGATTATGTTTCTATAATTTTGAAATTTATGAATAAATAGAGTATTATTCGATATGTTGTATATGAAAAATTAAATCTTTGTTTATATGATTGTATTCCAATATGATTTAATTATTTTATCTTTATATTAATGAGAATTGATTTATAATAAAGAATATTAATGTTCAACATTAGTAATTTACAGAAAATATTTATGCAATTTAAATATATAACAAGAAAATGAATAAATAAATGCATAAATCTATATATATACATCTTCTAGAACCATATGCATTAGGATCATCCTCAACCTCCATCATTTCTCTCATTTTCGACCTTCACACACTACACACACACAAAAAATTCTTCACTTTAATCTATATTTTAAGTACTTAATTAAGTAAAATCACTCCAAGAAGGTAAGCACTTTATTTAATCCAAGTTTTTTGATTAAAATTGATGAACATGATGTTCTTCCATATTGGGTTTCAAAATTTCAATGTTTAGTTTAAGGTTGAATTGTTTAATTTTGTTATGTTTGTTGATTTATTATTGTTTATGATGTTTAAATATCATAAATATGGTTTAAATTCTTGAAATCCATGAAGTTGATGAATTAAAGTAAGCATGCATAAATCCTAATTTTGCATGTTAATTATTGTTATGATTTAATTAAATTGAGTTTAGATATGTGTAATTAAGTAGTAATAAACATGATTTAATAAAAGAAATTGGAAGATTGATTGTTTATAAAATCTCAAATTTTGAAAAATATGAGGTTGGATGAACTTTGAGTTCTTGATTTTATTTGATGTATTTGATTTGATTTTTGAGATCTAGATATAAATAATGCTTAAGTCGAATTTATGGGATTTTATGTACTTATATTCGAAGTTGAAATATTAAAGTTTATGCTAATTTGCTAGAACTATATGATGGATTTGATTATGATTTAAATTGATATTGATTGGGGATCATTGATGATGGATAAGTATATATGAATTGATTGAGATTGAATTGATTGAGGATTGAAAAATTTATTTTATTAATAATAATGTGGTGAAGGGCAGATAGTTAAAGTAGGTGTAAATGGATTGATTTAAACTTGTTTTAAGTTCCTAAGTATATATTTAAGCATATGGTGATGATTTGGTGGAGTTTGGGATGAATTGATTGAATTTGGAATGAAATGACTGATTCATTTTATAAAACTACTCATCGAAATTTCGTTAGAATTAGCATATTAAGAAGATGATTTGAGAGTTAAATTAGTAAACTTATGATAAGTGTATAAGTGAGATTAGCTTACTTAGTCGCCTTAAGTTAAGATTTAAATGTTATGCATTGATGAAACTTAGAATTTGGTAAAACCAGAATAAGATGTAATATGTTCAGTGAATAATAATGTTGTTAAATTCGATAATTATTTTTAATTACAAGGATCAAGCAAGGATAAGGAAATTTCGAAGAAGCGAGAAGGAGGAAATCATCGAGTGACTGACGTGTAGGTGGGTTTTCTTTTCCTATATATGTTTGATATTGAATATTTCATTATATCTTGCATATTATGTGAAATATTGACTTTTGATATGTTGGAAATAAAATCATGTGATTTGTGAAAATAATATCATGTTATTTGTTGAGCATAAGATTATATACTTGTTGAATATAAGAATATGTTACTTTTGAACATAAGATCATGTTGTTTGTTGAGCATAAGATCATATTATTTATAATATAAGTTCATGTTACCTATCTACCGAAGAGTTATGTGAATGACCGAAATTATAGTGTGTAGACCTAAGCAATACGGAAGTTTATGAATATAGACGTCGGATATCTGAGAAGAGCCTACTTCATTACAGAACGTAGATAGCATGACTATGATTGGTAACCTCTCGGACCAACACATGAAGCAATATTAGTATAGTACAATATTACATGAGATTAATTTTTAACATGATAAAGTCGATTTTCACTAAAAATTTATTCGTACTATTTATTTCAACTCTTATGTTGAGAAGTTGAAATATTAAGTTTAAAAATTTGCGAGAATCCGCGGTGTTTGTTGGTACTCACGCCTCGATTCGTTTTTTATCACAGTGAGCTTCGAGATGGCAATGGAAGAAGTGAGCTGTGGTTCTTTTGTTGTAATATTATGCTCAGATGTCATGTCTTCATACATGAAGTTCATCCATCCTTCGTTGTCAAACCATTATGATCTTGTTAATAACTATGACAATATCTTTGTATGTTAAAGTGTATAACCTCGATCTTTGTGTTATGAATTAGTTAGTTTAACTCTTTTGATTTGTTTCGGAAGATGTTTAAATTAGAAATTAATATGTTCTTATTCCACCCTAGTCATAGCCCATTACTTGCTTAATTATTTAATTAAGTAGTCGGATCCTCACATACTTCCCTAAGTCTGGAGATGAGAACACATTATGAAAATTAGCGGGTTAGGGCAACGCTAATCAGACAAGCATACCTGGATTCTTTCCAATACTTCATAAGGTCCAGATAAATCGCGGCTTAGGTTTTCCTTTATTCCAAACGATGAACTCCTTGGTGAGAAACTTTAGAAAGACTTTATCTCTACTTAAATTTAACTCATCGACGATTGTCCGCTGAAGATTTTGTCTATCTGAGATTCGCATTCTTTTCTTAACTCGCCGACTATCTAAATCATCTCTTCATGCATCGGGCCAAGGACCTTTCTTTCTCCACCTCTCCCAATAAAGAGGCGACACATTTCTTACCATATAATGCTCGAGGGGAGCCATGTTTATGATCGACTGATAACTATGTTATAGCCATTCAATTAGCGGTAGAACTTGTTCCCATTGGTCTCCTCTATCTAACAGCACGGCTTGATCATGTCCTTAGCGCTTTGTATGGTTCTCTCAATCGCGTCGGTTTGTTGGGAAATGAGTGTTGAAGTTCACCAGCGCCCAATTCCTTTTGAGCTCAGTCAAAATCGGAGTAAATTTGGAATCTCGTCCGAAGTAATCGAGATTGGACTCCATGTAACGAATATTTCCGAAGCGTAAATTTGTGCTAGTTTTGTAATATTCCGAAAGCGAAGCCTCAATTACGTATTTTAAACCCTGAATTAGGGTTTTCGATATCATCTTCAGATAACATCAAATATCGATTTCGATTCAGATCTTAATAACGAATTCGTTGTATATTCACTAAGGATTGTGAATTAAGGATTTAGAATATCAGAAATAACTCGACAATATGTTTTAACGTCGATATGATCGACGTCAATTTTATGAAATTTTCTAAGCATAGACTTGGAATTAATTCATATTAATTCCTATATTAATAGGAATATTATTTATTAAGTAATAGCAGACACTACGACCATTTTGAGATGTGTCGATTATTAACGTTTTGAGAGCGTTACGCCAGTCGCGCTGAGACATTTTGAAAAATGGGTTTAATGACCCGGAAATTATCATAATTAATTTTCTATTATTATTTTATATAATTACTGTATTATTAAACATTAAAATCAGTTTTAAGGCATAAGAACTCGATAGTGTATATATATATATTTAAACCCTAATTTATTAAACTAGTTTTTTCATAAAATGATACCATTAAATTATCCTATGCTATTATTTATTATCTAAGTCTTATATTATGACATATATGAGCATATTTAACATGGTAATGACATGAGTATCAATAATAGGGTGATTTATATTTTAACCTATTTTTCACCTATTTTCGAATTAATTGCTATGTGATAATTTAATTATTTAATTGGTATGTATTATATATCTATGACTTATACTATGATTAATACATTGTATTAAGGATCAAATAAAATTTAAATCACCCTCCTACCACGTAGGTCGCCCGCTCTTAAGACAAAGTATGGTTCCGCTTTTATTACCAATGCATGAACTTTCTCCTACTATCATAGCTAAGCACCTAAATGCTGCATTCCATCCCATCATGTGTGATGTGCGGAGAGAAATGAAAGAGAATTTCATCTTGTTATTTCCTCACAATTAACATCCCAATAATCCTCATCTTAGCCAAAAGAACCAGACAATCCTCTCCATTTTTAATTTTTTTTCTTCTTCTCTCCATTCACAAACCTTAGTACCCCCGTACATTGTTCTTGGATTCCATACTATTATCAAAGGTAAAACACTGGACCATGGTTTGATTTTATCCTCCTTGTTCAGAAAAGTCGATGTATATATATATATATATATACGTGTATGTATTTTAAATGTTCTTATGGATGATCTATTGATGTATATACAATGCTTGATGATTTTATTTTTAAAAAATAGTGAGATGTATGCTTAGAGATCATATCGACCTTGTTTGTTAAATTTTGAACTGGATCTAGCATATATACCAGAATTGAAAAATTATTTTTGAAATTGTTAAAATGTTCGGGATGACATTGGTTTTAATTTATTTTGGTGATGGATTATTGATCTATGATATGTTTTAAGCTATGGTAAATTAATTAAATTTTCTAAGAACAGCTAGTTTTCTCAAAAGGGCTAAGCATATATGTATGTACCTGGTGTATGATTTTATTTTTACATGCAATGACATATTAATGCCTCAAGACCTGATTATATGTCTAAGAATTTATTAGAATTTTCGAAACTAAAATGCTATTTTTTTTAAAATACCTGTGAACCATGTGATATTATATGTAGGTGTATGATTTTTATTTTGAACATGCAATGGTATATTATTGATCTAGTATATTGATTATGTGTTGTATGATTTTGTTGGAATTTTGAAATCAAACACTATATTAAATCAAAAACCAAGGCATTGTGCCAAATATGGTGATGATTTAATTTGGTTTTGATGAATGTTATTATGTTATATTGTTATATTATGGTTTATAAACATAGTGTTTAATTGTTAGAATTTTAGAAATCAAATGCCAATTTATCAAAAAACCGTGAGTATGAAGCTCCTGCGGGTAATGATTCAATTGGTTTTGAGGATGAATGATGCTTATATTTTACTTAAGATATAACAGTATATAATTGTTGGATTTTGAAAACCATTACCTATTGAAAATCAAAGAAGTCGAGAGCTAAGGCCTCTATGGTGATGATTTCAAATGGTTTTGCTGATGTTATGATGTTACAATGTTATAATATAATGTTTGATCATGTTATAATTTAATTGAATTTTCAAGAATTGTTTGATAATTGTTTGGTAATTATTGTAATTACCGATTGCTAAAAGGATAAATTCCTTGATGTATAAGTGTTTATGATGGACTATAGGTTATAATTGTGATATATATTAATATTGGGACATTATACTAATTGTACATCAATTTTGGGAATTTTGGACAATTATTCCATAATTAATGGAATTACTGGACACATATATACATATATGTTAATAAATGACAAACAATATCATATGGATAATATTAATCCTTGTCTGGACCATAGTGTATAATAATACACTATATTAATTTAGAAAATTTTAGAAAATCATTTGGTAATTTTTATATAATTACGAGGAATTTTGAGAATTATAAGGATTTTAAATCCTTTTAATTCGCTTTAATAATAAATTATATGTCTAATAAATATTTTAGACATATTTGGATTTTATAAAATTTTATAAACATAGATTACTATGTTTGAGACAAGCGTTTTATTTAATGGATTAATCGAGTATGGTATTATTATTTAAAAGATTAATATTTGCGAAAATATTAATAAGTCCTCGATTTATATGACAAATCGAAATTTGGACTTTCACGATTTGAAATCAGATTGAAATTAATTTATAAAATGAAATAGTAAGAATACTATTCTGAAAGTAAAATTATTGACTTTCAGTTGACCTTTGCTTCGACCTTGACTTTTAAAGTCAACGCGTTAACATATCTCGATAAATACGCTAATACACGTAGACGCGTCTAATTGAGTATGATAACTCATTAGTAAGAAAAGATTTCACAAATGAAATCCTTACATCAAGAAAGCGATGAATCTGCGTTTAACGCTGGAAACCAGTGGTTAACGATATAATCGAAGCGTATCTCAAGACGAACAATTCATGGAATACGTTTGAAGGTTTGAATTATTGAGGAATTCGATCCGCATCGATTTTGAATATCAAGTTTATCTAGAGGTGAGAAGTCTCGAGAAACTGAGCGACGTCTAAAATATCGAACTTTGAAAAGGTGGGGCGTTTGAGAGGGCAATGGGACATGACGAGCAAACAAACCTGGGACTCAAATTAAGCGAACCATAGTCGGTGGCTCTTTTCAAACAAAAGCGTGATTTTCTTTTGCATTCAAAGCGAATTCAATTACAATGCTTATTTTCAAGCTGTGATACTTACAAATTTACACCAAAATTTTCTTTGTTACGATGATCTATCGAATTAAATGGTGTGAAGGATGGAATAACATGATGACATGAAATGTTATTTTGTCTGTGCGCCCAACCTTTATAAATCGATATCGGGTCCCATCTGGAGGACGGTCAGCTGGGCTAACTGCACCGACACGTGATGCAGTCAGTGTGTGCTTGACTACGGTTACGCATCGTGAAGGGAGGCCCCCTCTCACGTTTGATCTTTGATGTTATGACTGAGGAAATAGATACTTGGATCATACACGCAAGAAAAATGTCTGCCAGCGACTTTTACTGAATAAGCGTTTAGTAAGGCCAGCATTTTAACTAAAACCACTTGTGACTTACCATGATATTGTGCGATGTAATTCAACTATGAAAATGTTATCGGACTGAGTCAGAGTGTTTTCTTTCGATACGCATGTTTGTTTTTAAATATGCGTTGAGCTGATGATGGACTGATGGAGGTGTTGAGAGTCCAAGGTCGTCCGACCTTTTATTAAGAATTTGGTTTACGCGAATACATATCATCATATATGTATGTACACATCTCATTGCAATCTCGAACTTGTTTACTGTTATGTTTTCTTGTTATGAATGCTTAAGTCTTCGCATCATTAATACCTTTTGGATCCTGTAGAGGATAATGTGACATGATTATCTGAGGCACATCGTCTTAGTCTTTGGGTCAGGCTAAACCACTGAAAGTTGTTCTTATATCATCTTATGTTAGGGTTCAAGCATGTTAGTTTACTTTGACATGTACCTTTATATTAGCCTCGTGAACCCTTGGATACTATTCTGTATCGCATCACCTCGTCCACTCGGGTTCCGGCAGTGACAAGTTATCGGCCCATATTCGCATGGAATCCGATGAAGTGAGCATTTTGGTTAGTTGATCATACACCCAAATTACTAGGCGTACTATTCGGAGTCAGGTCCCTACCAAAAATCGGCACCGACCGATTTTACGAAAATATGATGACCGCTGATTAGTCGTGATACAGACTGATTGTGGGTCTAGGTCCAAATACCCGACCTTATAATCGAGCGGGATTCGAACATTCCTTATAACTTTGCCATATGTTGCGCCAGCTTCTGGTTTCGCTCGGACTTGCCCTTTATATATCATTATTGGTCCTGGGACTCGTTCTTGCGGCTACAATTAATTTTTTTTCTTAAGGTCCCTGTAGATGTTTAATATATATATTATCGAAATTTTATATATAAATATATAAATTATATATAATGAATTTATATATTATATATATAAGAAATTTATCTAAATTTATATATATATATATATTTATATATATATATTAATTAATTTATATTAAATATTCGTATTGGATACGATTACCGACCGTATACCCGATAACCGATAAAATAATTGTTCACTACCCCCAGCCTGTATACGATTTTTGCAATTCGGTGCACCAATACCCGAGTAATTGTCGATGTTCGTACCGATTACCGACACCACTAATAGTACCCCTCACAAATTACTATGTTTCCGATTCGATCTAGGTAATCCCGTTATGAACTCCAAGCTACGTGTATCATACTCCACTCAGAATTTTCGAGGTGCAACTTTCCATACGACTTTTGATGCACGCTTTAACTTGTCTGACAAGCACAAGCATCGCTCAACATATGCGCTATTTCTTTTTCCATTCCACAACAAATCTTTGCTTGAGATCTTATACATTTGCGTACTCTCAGTTCTGGCGTACGAACATTACGAGCTTCACTCGTAATTTTATTTTAAGCTTTTCATCATTGGTAGCGAATATCGACATTACCAACATAATCGCAGTTATCTCCAGCTTCATGATATCCTTGATGGTCTCGCGTCAGATTTCTCGGCAATCTTTCGAGTCTGCTATCTTGTCTTTGCGCCTCCATTGTCCAGCTCAAATTTGATGTCACCACTAATGTTGCTACAATTTTGAGTAGTTTCGTGGTACTACCACTTCTAGCTCCATTCTTTCAAATCCTTTCAACAATTCTTCCTTCTCTTAGTAAGAACCTAACATTTCTGATTTTCTGCTCAAGCATCGAAATTCAGCGGTGTCTTTCCGGATGGTATTTAATTTCAATCATAGTCCTTAACTAATTCGCCACCTTCGTCGATATTTAAATCTCTCGCTCAAAGAAATATTTCAAGCTTTTGTGATCGTGAAGATTTCACACTTGATCCATATAAATAATGTCCATATCTTCTATGCATGGACCATGCTGCAACTCCAAATCTGGGTAGAATAATTAAGTTCAGAGGTCTTAATTGTGAAGCATAAGCGATCAACTTACCCTCTTGCATGAACAATCCTATCCCATTTCTCGATCGATCAGATAAATGGTGTATCATTTCTACGATCATGTACTATTAAAAGCAGAGGCAGTTGGTCAATCTATCTTTAAGCTCTGAAACCGCCGTACTTCCTCGAATCCATCGAAATTTCACTCACTTTCTATTAACTTATGCAGCATCGGCCTAGTTATTTTAGAAAATCCTTGATGAATCTTCTACAATAACTCTGCTAACCTAGAAAACTTGAATCTAATTCGGAGTTATAGGTGATTCCATTCTTAAAGCAAAATTGCACTCGTAGATCAACGTTTAATTCCATTCCACAATTGCCCATGAAATTCACTTCTCTCACCGAATTCATTTAGAATTTAGCATATAGTTTCTGGTCTTAACTCTCCGAATGGTTTAAATGTCTTTCATGCCCTGCTTCACTTTGAATATATCAAAATATCGCTGATAAACACTAATAATTTATCGAGATATTCATGGTTAACACGATTCATAAGGTCCATAAATACGGCTGGAGCATGTGGTCAATCCAACGGCATCACTACAAACCTCGTAGTGTCCGTATCTTGTCCGAAACGCGTTGGTATATCTTGATTTAATCTTCACGATGATAACTTGATCTTAAGTCGATCTTGAAAATATACTCGCCCTTGCGATCAAACAAATCATCTATCGGAGGAAGCGAGATACTTATTCTTTGAAGTCAACTTATTCAGCCCCAGATAATCAATACACATTCAAGGTATCGCTCTTCTTTTAACAAAAACAAGGTGCCCCCAGGGATCGACCGCGAATGAATCCTAAGTCCAAAAGTTCTTGCATTGAATTTTCAACTCCTCAGAATCTCTTAGAGCCATCCGATATGGTGGTTTTGAAATTGGTGCCCAAACTGTGTTCAAGATCAATGGCAAAGTCCAACTGGCTGATCTCGGCAATCCCGATAACTTTTATGGGAAAACATCCGATATTCTCACACACCCAGACATCTTCTATTTATTTTTGTCTTGCCCCATCATTCGGGACATATACAAATAAGCATGATTCCCTTCAATTTCATCAATTTATCTACTTGAAGAGTCAAATTACAGAACTCGCCTTTCCTTTCATCAATCCCAGAAACAAGTAGGCCCGGTTATTGAACGTTATTTCGTTGTTCACAACGGATTGTTGCAAAATTAGTTAACCAATCCATTCCTAAAATAATATCTACATCTCTCATACACAAAAGACGAACGATTCAAATTTTAGTGGGGTGTGAATATTCGACATGCCCGATTTTTACGCTGAACTTGAGGAGTCCGTAGTTGCCCCTAGCTAGAAAATGAACTTAGGAATTTATTTGTGGCTTTCAAAAATTACTTACAAAGAAAAACAAAATATGGATTAAGTAATAAAATAAGTTTTGGGCTTATGTAATTATCAAATTATATTATTAAGTTTTGGGATTATATATAATTGTCAAATTATATTATTTATTCTCAAATTGGGCTTTGTAGAATATTATTTTGTTGAGCCCAAGTTCTATTTTATATTTATCGAGGATTAAGATTTAATTAACAAGAGTTCTAGTAGATTAAGTTATCTTTAGGTTATAACTTCTAAACCCATCCCCACACAATATATATATATAACCTCACGCCACTTTTTCTCAATAACACTCACGTCACAAAAAATTATTGTCAAAGTCATTGAAGTCTGTATAAATTTTGGTGTTTAAATTTTTATCATAGTTTCGCTATTTAATTAAATCTATATATATATAATATATATATATATATATATATATATATATATTTATTATAGGTAATATATATATAAATTTCAATTTATTTAAGTAATTGAATTTATATATGTACTAAGCTCGAGAGTATTAATCGATCTGGTTATAATCAAAACTTAGATCTTCAACTATTAGCCCAATAAATCTTTTAAAATATTTTCTAATTTCAGTTGCTTTAAATATATATAAAAAAGAGTGAATGGATGTAATAGTAGGTGTTGGTGTTTCTTCATCTTTAATATGCTATAAATTATTTTAGGTGGGTATATGATCTTACTTTTGTTTTTTATTTCAATTTGAAAGCTAATGGCTTTTGGACTTCGTGGATGCTCATGTATATAGATAATGGATTGAAAATTATTAGTAGTTAATTATCGTTATACAATTAGAGATAAAACTAACGAGAAGAGTCGGATTCAAGTATTTAATTTTTAAAATTTATGTTTGAAAAATATTCCCATCGCTATCATCTTCAAAGAATAGCCTAACAATTCCATAAATATATTTAGCTATGTTTAAAAACAAATTATTATATAAGGTTTTTGCTTAGGCTCTTATAAAATTTAATGTATTTATCGAATCCAGCCATGCAACCAAGACCCTCATCCCGTAATTGATTGATTTGTTTTGTGGTGTTCACAAAATATATGGGTGAAATTTTTCTTTAACTTGCAAATATGTGATTTGAATAAACATATTTATGTGAAAATGAAATTGGTTTGAGAAAATCTCTTTATGTCCAACGTATATCGTGAGTTTGATTGTATACAACATTTATGTGCATGTGAGTATGCAAGGGAAAGCCATGACGCGAGTCATCGCCATGTGTATATCCTATGCCTGGAGGCAGTGATTTTGCCGCTGAGGTCGAGCCTCGACGGTGAGTCATTGGCTACGCTTATATCCCATGCCCGTGAGGTCGAGCCTCGATGGTGACTCATCACGTGATACATCCCATAAGAGGCGGATTTCTATGACGCGAGGCTAGATATGATTGTATGCGTGAGTGCCAGTGACATTGCCATGAGGTCAATATGATCGATTATTACTTTCTACTTATATATACACGCTGACAAAAATAATGATATCTTGCTTCCCACCACCGAGTATGTTTTTTGTTCACCCTTTATCTAAAATGTTTTCAGTCGCTGATCGAGCGAGGCGCATGGTGTGCCTAGTGGTGTTATATCGCTTTATTCCTTCCAAGACTTATGCTATTTGTTTAATTTTTTCTTTATTATCGTTGTTGATTTAATTTATTATGAGTCCACCTTATCTCATACTATTAGGTCTTCATAGTTTGCTTTAGATCGCTGGTCGAAGCCGCCAGCTGCTTAAAATTTAGACTGAGTTTGTTGGACTTATTATTTCGCAAATTTTATTTGAGAGATTTTTATATATGTTATTGAAATATTTAAAAAGAAAAGAAAATAAATCACTTTGACATGTTTCGCTTTAGCTATTTAAGAAAAATATAGCATTTTTAAATTACAAATTTAGGTGTTATGTATTTAGGATAAATGTATAAAAGTAGAAGTTGCAAAAAAGCCGGTATGGTCCATACTTTTGAAGGGATAATTATTTCAGCGAACGCATTTATAATAAGACAACCAAAGCGAAAGGAAATATTTTAAATGGATGATGGAGTATTTCATTAAATTTACTAATTTTAGTAATTTGTATTCGAATTGATCCGATATAGTTTATAATTCTAGGATATAACTGGAGTTAGTAGATGATCTATATTTTCAAAAATAGAAATCATAAATGGTATTTTATTTGTCCGTTAAATATGTTAATTTAATTCTATTTTAGTCCGGTCCATAAAAATATTCACTTTTCTCTCTTAAACACCAACTTTATATTTTTATCCGAAACCAACCAACTTATTTAAAAAATGACTCATGACCTACCTTTTACACCGCTATTCATTAATATATTTATTTTTATCCTTATTGCCCATCTTTTAATCTCACTATCCATTAATCTATTCATTTATTATTTCCACTCACTTTACATCATTACAATTTATTAAAACTGCGGTCAAAAAAATTAATGAACAAATATGGTGGACAAAGTGAAGAGATCAAAAATTAACGACGAGGGTCGGGTATTATTTTAAAGTGGATTAGATCCAAACAATAATCACAAAATAAAAATCACGATTAAGTGGGAAATAAATTGATTTTTTTGTGGTTATAAAGCAATGACTAAATTAAAGAGAAGATTAGAGTTTTAACCCGATATATAACATGTTTGACAAATGTTCTAAACTATCAACCTTCCTAAAATCTAGCGGATATGTTATAAACACAAATAAAAATGATTAAGATATTTCACCCAGAGTCGTAAAGAAGTCGATTGAGGTTGTATTATTAGTGTAGGAAATTCACTAGAAAATGCTTTGATTAGATTTCAAAATAAATTAAAAAGATATGTAAAATTATATATTCTTGATGATGATCATTCTGATATTATATATAGTCAACTCATCCGTCAGTGAGTCGAACTTTTTTGCATGTGTCTTAGTTTGGGAGAAACTAAGTCAAGATGTCCAAGAAAGACTAACTCGATTGACTCAATGACTCATCGATGATCAACCTAAACCTCAAATAAAAGTAGACAAAGTGTAGAGTGATAGACAATGAGCTTAAAGCCAAACAAGTAAGAAACATTAGAAAAGTTCACTAAATGATATAAAATATGAGTGAAGTTACAAGGTCTTAAGTATAATGAAGGATTCGTAAAGTCGAAACATCGTGGAATGATGATCACTTTAACGTCAACAAGTCTAAATCGACGAGCACGTAAAGTAAAACCCTCAAGAACTTAGACATTCACTGAGGATCTAAAGTTAATGGTAGCCCTATCGCTGGATGAAGACCAAAGATGAAGAAGAAGATGTCCGATGGAGTAAGTAAGGATCGACAAGGACTTAATCAAGTCCAAGATCAAACTTGATGTAGAAGAGTCGACATTACCGAAGCAACTATCTTATTCACTGGGAGACAAAGCACAAGACTGAAAGTCCACCACCGTATTTTCATATAGTTAAATTCCAAAAGACTACTTTTCAAATAACTAGTTTCAATTCAAATATCTATAAATACGCGACTTCATCTTCGTAGAATAAGTGGGAGGTCGAAGTCGATGTTCTAAAGAAGAGAACACAACTCAATCTCCAACCATGAAAAGTCCGGATGGATTTAGCTATCAAAGTTTAATGGTTTACCTATTTCATCTACAAGAACCAACCTAAATCCAAATTCGAATACTCTAAATCAGAAAGCACTCATCGCAAAATATATAACCAAGCTTAGATAAGTTAGTCTATCCTTAACATAATTTTTCAATATAAAGTGCTCACTAATAGTTAAAAATTGTAACATGAACTTAATCCCGACATGTGTTGTAAGAGTAGAAGCTAAGTGAAGTCGCAAGTAAGCAACAATGTAGTTGTAGCAAATGGACAAGTAGCCCTAAAGAACCCTGTGAAAGTTAAGGTGAGAGGTCTTGACCGATAATACATAGATGGAAGATCTCTGGGGTCACATTATTCAAAAATTCTATCTAACTTAGTATTTTGATTAGATCCCAAAACCTCCCCGATGATCATTGATGTAAATTAGTGTTGCTCACATGTTAGGAAACCATTTTTTGTTTGCTGTGTTTTAATAAGAACTACCTACTTAGATAGGTCATACAAAACGAGTCGTTTAAAGATTGCTTACCGCTGAGCAGAGGAGTGTCAATACCGTAGCTCAAGACCGAGGATCAAGTAAGAAGATCAAGACTCGCCGAAGACCAAGAAGCTCAAACAATGACTAAGTGTCATGCCACCGAGAAGTTGATCACTAAAATCCTAGCAATAAAATATCGCAACTAAACGGTGTTCTATTGTGAAATCGCTCGCTGTATCGCCACCTTATATGCCCTCTCATTTTCTTCTCTAGGATCCAGACGATACATCCTACTGCTATCGACAACTTATATGCCTTCTCATTTTCTTCTCTAGGGATCTATATCGCATACGTCCCACTCTTCAGACGCCGCCTTATATGCATTCTCATTTTTTTCTCATGGATCCTGACCGCATACATCCTATGGAACTTCTTCTTTAGGTTTTTCCACAAGTTCATGATATTTTATCATTTGCCCATCCTTCTTCATATATGTTCCTAGTACTTGTTGCACTACCGCTATAGTCTAAGTACACAATTATATCTTCGCACCGAGGTCTCGCTAGATTCATTATCCAGATAAGAGCTTGTTGGATTTTCAGACATCGGAAGCGCTTTGTTGAGCTGATACAATGTCGTTACCACTATTAAATCTCCTATACGAATTGTTTACTTGATTGCATATATTTGTCCCTTTATCTCATATATAAGTTAGACATACAAGTTGTAGATCATGTAAGTCCGTATGATGTCAGCTTAATGAGATATAAAAGTATCACATAGAGACAACTTGAGACGAGTTGTCGGTATAGTCAGTATAGATAAGAAGTAACTTGACTTGGTTGTTGTCTAACCGTACATCTCTACGTATGATGGATCACGATGAGATGAGTTCTTCTATCGACCGTCGAAGAACCTAGATCTCGGAGACTTACGCTGATCTAAACCTCGATAAGGTATTAGATGAGTATGAGTGTCGACCATCACTTGACTTGTTAGGGTGAGGGTTACATGAGATAACCCAAGATTCTCTCGTCTTGGCGGTGGCGTGTCAGATGTCATGCTAGTATACGTGGTCAGTCAACCGTATCCGCTTAGGATGACGCCCCTATGGAGCTCAAAGGTTTATTGTACTAAACCCGCAGTTGAGTTATCTCAGTACAATAATAAGGTTGATGGTACTACTTATGAATTAAAGATATTAATTATTTTAAGTCATGATCACAAATAATTAATGGACGATCGATATCTTAAATACGAGGATTCAGAAGTCTAGTGCAAGCCCGACTCAACTTCGGTAATAAAGGGTAAGTCAAGATTTATTCTCTAGTGGCATGAATAAATGTTTATGAATTAATTTATGTTCATGAGCATAAGATAATTAATTTATTTGAGGCCCATCTTTATTCTTGCATTTGATCCCCTGGTTCCATCCAGCCTCGTGCTCTTAAGATGAAAATCGTCCACCTTCTCTTAGAGTCCCATCGACTTTGATCCTCTATCTTAAGTGATATATTATATTTATTAGATATGCATAAATCCTATCATGATAGGATTTGGTCGCATTAAAATATAAGCGAAGAGATAATCGCGCTAATCATCAAGTGAATATTTTCGAGAATTCCTATTCTAAGGTGTGAGATTTTTGAAAATCTGAGAGAAGGAAGAAGACGTTTATAGCATTCTCCATGATTGTCCTCACCGGCATCGAGTTTGGCAAACGGATACGTCCGTGAAGATCAAAGCACCAGTCTCGATCGTATTCTTCCTCGACAAATTCGGGTAAACACGAAAACTCCTACGTGTGCAATTAATTATATAGGTGCATGCTAGAATATAATCAATGTATAGTGAATTAAACATCCAAGATAGATCCGGAGAGGTTAAAATCGATTTCACGCTGGTATCGTAGCCCGGGATCGAATTCGCTTGTCGGATTAATTCACGCTTGATTATAACGCGCTAATTAATTAATTGTGAACTGCCGCTCATCGTGGCTCGCTTTTTTTTTGTCGGATTTTGTTTTTTCACCACGAGAAAACCGTGGTTAGATTAGATTTTCTGTAAATCTTATCCGTAAAAGAAGAACGAAGACGAAGCACGAAGAACTAGACGACGGAGGTCACCAAAACCGGATGCACCTGGACGCGGCGGCGACGCACCGGAGTGTTCGGCGCCGCAGCAAGATCGCCGACAACAGGGCATATGCCGGCAGCATCGATTTGACCGTAGGGGCGACGCATCAGCGCAGGGTCGAGGGCGCCGGGCACTGGCGGCGAGGTGCGCGGCTTCCACGCTGAAGCCTCGCACGCCGATGGGTCGCCGCAGCAACCTCGGTAGCACAGCACCCTCGTCCAGACAAGACGATTGGGCTCGATCGATGACGCGGGTCTTCTCGACGCTAGGCAGCGGGTCGCGCTGGCCGACAACATAGCAGCTGCGACCGGGCGCTCGACGGCTCGGCAGATGACGCGCTGAAACCTCGGAGTCTCGCACGGCTCGGCACCCGGCGACGGGGGTCTGACTTAGCGAGGCCTGGCAACGCTGCCGGGTCTCGCGCGACTCGCGCAGAAACCTCAAAGTGGTCGAGGGTCGGGCGATGCTGCGCGCGACTCAAGCAGACGCCTGGCGCCGACGATGGGTCTCGGCAGGCTCGGCGCAGATAGCGACGCGTGGCACGCTGGCGCGCCGCAGACTCGCGTAGTTTCAGCCCCGCGATAACGCGGAGTTCTCGCCGCGGGCATGTCTGCGGGCTTCCGGCGCCCTCATGACTCAGCGGCGCCTTTCAAGCAGGAAGCGCGAGGGTCGGGTGACGATGCCGCGAGGTCGGGCGCGACGGGCAGTGCCCCAGCGGCCCAACTCCTTCATGCCGACCCGCCTGGCTTCCCATTTTGGGCCGACCCGCCCAAGTTTCGACTCGACCCAATTTTTGGTCCGATCCTAATTTTTAACCCGGTTTAAGATTTTGCCCGATCCGCCTGCCAGCTTGATCCGCCTGCTTTCATTTTTTTTGGCCCAAACCATTTGACTAATCCGTCTATGCCCGCACGCGAGGTCTGCTGAAGTTTTTGAAGATCTCGATTTTGCAAATTTATGTAATAAATTAGGCTGAAGCAGGATCCACGAGTGGGCCACGATGAACCATTTTATTTTATTTTTATCGCTCAAAGCATGTTGTGGATGTTTAAATTTCTGTACATGCTATGTATGTTTAATTACGAGATAAACATGTAATATGTTTTCGTGATTGATGCGAGTAAGCATGCTAGGTTTATCGGATTTTTCAAGCATATTTTAGAATTCTCATGAAAGCATGTTTTACATGTCGAGTTCTATAGAAAAGCATGCTAGATTACACGATCTCGCACGGACAAACCTTTTGAAACAAAAGACTAAGAAAGTAACCCGACATAATAATTTTTAAAATTAAAATGTCAAGACCTCCACTTTTGATCTCTAAACAAAGTGATACGCACCGGAGTAAACGCCCACACGCGTTTGCTCGTGCTTATCATAAGTTTGTTAGATGAGATTTCTAAAATAAAACATTTTAATCTATCGAGATGGGAGTTTCATGTAAACGCCCACACGCCGTGGCTTGTATATGCGATTTTTCATAAGTTCTCTAGATAGATTTTAAACGAGATAATTATAAGAATTCGTCATAAAATTGTCATTGCTAGACATCACCGAGTACAACTTCCCGCCAAGTCCTTCATGTTGATGTGGTCTAGTAAGGTCCAATCATTAATTTTATTTGTCATAAGGATAAGTCGACATGTATTGAAATTAAACGACTCAAAGGTATGTTTTAGTCTAATGAAATGGTTCATGTAAACGCCCACACGCGGTGGCTTGTATGTGGGATTCCTGAGCGGTTGGAGGTTTCAAATAATATTTTTATCAAAAGGTTACAATATTATTGCTACGAATTATGTGCGATCGTATGCTTATGTGTTTACATTACTTTTCGGATATGTCTCTTACATCGATTATTAATATGTCGCACAAAAACTCTCTATCCAAATTTTATCGAATGGAAACGAACATGGAATATGTTCTTATCAACAAGAACACATGTTTGTTCTCACTACTCCCAAACCCGATGTTTATGTCGACGATCGACTAATGAGCATGAGAGTCAAGAGACTTCGCATAAGTCAAACAATATGGCCAAGTGCTATATGATGACTACAATGTCCAAGCTTGTACCGCAGATCACGATGGTAGACGCGACTAAAATATGGTCAAGTCCGGAGAGTAAGTTCGGGCAATGGATCGATGTACCGCCCACACAATGAGAGAAATCTTGTCGATAAGATGGAAGAAGGAAGTTCGTCCATGAACATGTCTCCCATACGACTCATCTCATGGATAGTCTCGATCGCCTGGGAGGAGGTATTGACGGCGAGGCAAGGTCGATATCATCCTCAACACACCGCCCAAGTCTTTTAAGAACTTCGTGAACGCCGATCACGAGCAAGACCGAGTATACACTTAGTCGGGCTGTTTAATGATCTCATGGCGGGAAGGAGTCATGGTAAGGGAGCACATGCCCTCTTAGCACATCTAGGGCCCAAATTTTCCGTTGAAAATGGAAGAAGAAAAAGGGCACCAAAGGTGGCAGGCAAAGAACTAGTGGGAGTAATGGGAGCAAGAACACCGCCAACGGGAGGCTTGAAAAGCCAAAGGAGAGGGCAAGTGTTTGCGCGGCAAGATCGGGCATTGGCCAAGTGCCCTATGCTCAAGGCTCAAGGTACGATTTGCTTTAGTAACGGAAATATGTTTAGCGACTTGTTCTAATCGATGCATGGTAGTAGATACGGGTGCGATCATCATGTTTGTTACACCTGCGTGGGTTCCGCGGACAAGGAGCTGTAGGATGGCGAGATAACGATCTCCATGGGCAACGCGGCGAAAGTCGAGGCCAGCAGTGCCTGGAGATGTTACTTTATGTTTTAATAGAACTGCTTTTAGTTTTGAAAGACGTTTTATATGTGCTTGAGTTTCGACGAACCTTATTTCGGGCCAAACTATTTATTCATGGATATTCAATTTTATAGTGGTGTTTCTATCATAAGAAATGACGGTTATCGGGCAGACACTTTATATAATTCGCTTATACTATTTCTCGCCAAACATAATACCTTTAATTATGTCGCATCTATATCAAACCTTTAAAAGAGAAAGTTTTCTTCGCAAGATGACACTTTCTCTAGTATCTAGATTAGGTCACATCAATCTAAATAGGATCCAAAGACCTGCTAAGAATGGAGCGTTGGTGATCTTGCAAGCATCTGCTCAATCATGAACTCGAGTATAAGGAAAGATACGACTGCACCTTTCAAAGCCAAGGGTTATAGAGCCAAAGAAGTATTGAACTAGTCCATTCTCGACCGTGTGGACCTATGTCAACACAAGCTTGTGGAGGGTACGAGTATTTTGTCACTTTCATCGACGACATTACTGTACGGATACATATACCGCTTCACCGCAAGTCCGACGCTTGAGAAATTCAAAGAATTTAAGGCGGAAGGAGACTAAGTCAGTATCAAGTCATCAGGTCTGATCGCTGTGGCGTAATACCTCAAGAACTAGTTTATGGACTATTTGGTGTGGGATTACCTCCCACCACTACACCGCACACCACAACAAAAGGTGTGTCGTTAAGAAATAGGGACTCTTTAGAAATGGTTAGATTGATGACGAGTTATAACATTGTCATTTCGCTCGGGGTATGCCTTGAAACAGTATATTTGCTAAATCTAGTACCATCAAAGTCACGAAAAGAACCCTTTCGAGTTGTGGTTTGGGCGCAGTTAGTTTAAGCCACATAAGATATTGGTAGTCCAAGACATGTGCGAATAAGGTCGACAAGTGGAGTCTAGATCCGATGTGCGTCGCTATCGCTATCCCAGAGGAACGAAGGTGGTTATTTCTATAGTCCCAGGATCAAGGTCATTATTAGCAATAACCGATTTTAGAAGAGGATTATGAAACATATATCCAAAGTTGAAATCATTCTTCAAGAATTAGAAGACGATCGTAGTCCACCACCGATTAAGCCAAAGGTACGTAGATGTCGTGTCAGTGGGAGGGATCGACACGTATACTTCAAGAAATTGAAGTGGTCGAGTTCCACGGAGATATCAAGTCAGAGATAAGGGCTCCTATCCAAAGAAGTTGTGCAAGATAGAGAACCACAAGTTATCGCACCCACCGCTGCTACTGCGCCGCAGCACTGTCAGTGGGAGGGTTGTTCGTCAACCCGAGCGATTTATGTTCGTGGGTGAATCTTCGGATTTAGTCCCAGTGAACGAAAGGGTAATAATCGCCATGGACTTACAAAGGAGATTAAAGATGATGTAAGATCACGGCAAACCGCATGGACTTAGAAATCGAGTCCATAACAGCTATGGATGTATACGAAAGAGACTCTACCGATGGCAAGGAAGCCATAGGTAAGTGGGTATACAAGAGGAAGAGAGATTCGGAGAGGTTTCGCTTTAAAGCCGTGCTTGTGGTCATGGATTTGTATACAAAGCGATGGTTGAGCTATACAATGTTTCGTACCACTATTACAATCTCCATCCGAATCTGAATACTTGATCGCTATATATCGGTCCCCTATCTCATATAAGTTAGACTACAAATGTAGAAGATCACGTCGCTGTATGATTGGTCAGTTAATGAGATATAAAAAGTGATCAGCTAAAGATAACTTGAGGACGAGTTGTTGTCATCGTGTAGATAAGAAGTTGACACTTGGTTGTTTGTTATGCCGGTACGCCTCGACGTATTGATGGATCACGGAGATGAGTTCTTCTATCCGACCGTCGTGAAGAACCAAGATCCGTGACTTACGGCGATCTAAACCCGATAAGGTATTAAGTGAGTATAGAGTTGTCCACCATCACTTGACTTGTTATGCGGATGAGGGTATATGTTCTAACCCAATATTCTCCGCATCTCGGTGCGTGGGCGTTTAGTATGTCATGACTAGTTATTCAGACGAGTCACCGTATCCGCTAGACGATGACGCCCCTTAAGGAGCTCCAAGGTTTATTGTACTAAACCCCCAGTAGAGTTAGCTCACACAATAATAAGGTGAGTGTACTACTTAGGAATTAAAGATATTAATTATTTTAGCAATTAATGCTATAAATAATTAATGGACGCACGATATCTTAAATACTGTATTCAGTAATGTCTAAGTGCAAGCCCGACTCACCTTCTGTAATAAAGGTGTCAAGATTTATTCTCTAGTGGCATGAATGAATGTTTATAAATTAATTTATGTTCAAATAACATAAGATAATTAATTTATTGAGGCCCATCTTTATTCCTCGTGATTTGATCCTCGGTCGTCCATCCAGCCCGTGAGCTATCGTCATGAAATCCAGCCTCCCTCTCATTAAGATGATGATTTTATTCCTTTATCCTATATGATATTATTATATTTATGGATATGCAAAAACTTTACTTGTGGGATTTGATAGCATTATAAATATAAGGTAAGAGATAGAATCAAGTCTAATCCAAAATCATTATCTATAATTTTCGAAAATCCCATAGGTTTTGGGAGAGAGATTTTTCAAAATACTAGAGAGGATTAGTGATTTTCAGAAGATTCTCCATAGATCGCCCTCACCGACGCTGAGATTGACAACCGGATACGCCCGTAAGATCAAAGCACGCAGTCTCGATCCGCTCATCCCGCTCATCCTCGATGATTCAAAGGTAAACACGAGAAACCCCACGCTGTTAATTAATTATATAGACGCATGCTAGGAATATAATCAATGTATGGTGAATTAAACATCCAAGATAGATCCTGGAGAAAAAATCGATTTCACAATTGGTAATACCGTCTCGGACTGATTCGCTCATGGATTAATTCACGCTTGATTATTACGCAGTAATTAATTAATGTGAACTCGCTCGCTCATCGTGGTCGCTTTTATTTTTATCGGATTTTGTTTTTCACCATGAAAATCCATAGATTATATTTTTTCCCGTAAATCTTATCGAAAAGAAGAAGACGAAAGCACGAAGAACTAGACGACGAAGACTCACGAGAGAAATCGACGCACGGCTGACCGCGCGCCGCGCGATTCTCGCTGCATCGGCGGACTGGGGCATGACGCGCGTGCCCGCCGACGCTGGCAACAAGCCTTCGCGCACGCCGATGCGTGCAGTTTGCAAGCTCGGGCGCAAGCTGGGGCGGGGTGGTGCCCGGTCACTGGCCGGACGCGGCCGCCAGGCGCCGCGCCTTCCAGCGTTCGCGCGAAGCTACAGTAGCGCGCCGCGAAGCGCCACGCGACCGCGAGGCGCGCGAGGGCCGGGCGGCATGCGCAAGCATCGCGCGGCGGGTGGCGCCGGCGTCTTCCGGCGATAGGTCCGGAAACCTCAATGAGGTCTCGTGCGCGGGCGACGCGAAACGCGACCGCGACGAGGCCGGGCGGCGCCGCGCATTTCGAGCCAGAGAGCGCTGAAACCTCAACCGCAGAGGCGATGGGCGGTGGGTGGCACTGGCGCGCGGCGATGGCGGATGCCTCCAGAAGGCCGACGCAAAGTGCTCGCCTCGAGCACGTTACCGGCAAGACGTGGAAAACCCCAAAGCTCCCATTTCCTAGCAGGGGCGCTGCCGAGCTGGCGGCGCGGCCGTGGCGCGCTGCAGGGTCGTGCCTCAGCGCCGCCCCCCCTCGATTCCGACCGCCTGCTTGTTCCGGTCCACCCACCCGCTGAATTCCCGACCGCTTTTCAAATTTCCATCCCGACTTTTGACCCGTTCCGCTACCCTGTTCGCCCGCTCCATCGCTCCGCCCGAATCCGCCGACTTAATCCGATCCGCGTCTGCACGCGGTGCCTGCCAAGATTATGAAGATCTGACTTTGCAATTCTATGTAATAGATTGTAGCAAGAAGTGTGTTCCACGAGCGGCCACTAGGGAACGTTTATTTTATTTTTATCGCTCATTGATGTCGTGGATGTTTAAATAATGCGTACATGCTATGTATGTTTAAATTACGTGACAAACATATTATATGTTTTCTGATGACTGCGCATAGTAAGTATGCTAGGTTTAACGCGTTGCTATATTTTAGAATCGCGGCATGTTTTACATGTTGAGTTCTATAGAAAAGCATGCTAGATTACGTGATCTGCATGGACAAACCTTTGAAACAAAAGACTAGCAAGTAACCCCACATATTAATTTTCAAATTAAATTGTCAAGCACCTCCACTTTTTGATCTCTATACAAGTGAGACGCACGTGAGTAAACGCCCACACGCGGGTTTGCTTTGCATGCTTATCATAAGTTTGTTAGAAGAGATTTCAAATAAAACTTTAAATCTACTTGGTAGTTGGAGTTTCGTGAAACGCCCACACGCTCGGCTCGATGTGCGATTTTATAAGTTCTCTAGAGATGGATTTAAATGAGATAACAAAGGAATTTGAATTGAAGCGTGTATGGTCCTAGGAGTATGCTAATTCTAAGAATTCATTTTCTCGTTAAATTGTTGTCATTGCTTAGACATCACCGAGTACAACTTCCCGCCAAGTCCTTCGCATAGTGATGTGGTCTAGTAAGGTCCAATCATTAATTTCATTTGTCATAAGGATAAGTTGACATGGATTGAAATTAAACGACTAAAAGGAATATTTTAGTCCGGGTCGAGGGTTCATGTGTAAACGCCCACACGCCGTAGCTTCATGATGATTCCTGCCATCGGAGGTTTCAATCAATATTGTTTTATCAAAAGGTTACAATATTTGTTACGAATTATGCGATCAGATGCTTTATGTGTTTACATTATCTTTTCGATATGTCTCTTACACCGAATCAATATGTTCAAGACAAACTTATCCGTCCGAATTTTATCGAGTGGAACGAAACATGGAATATGTTCTTACCTGAGAACACATGTTTGTTCTCCACTCCCAAACCCGATGCCCTCACCGACGATCGACTAATGAGCAGCGAGAGTCAGGCATTTCGCATAAGTCAAATAATATGGCCAAGTGCTATATGATGACTACTATGTCCAGGCTGTACCGCAAAGATCACCGATGGTAGACGCGATCGAAATATGGTCAAGTCTCAGAGTAAGTTTGCAATCGGATCGACAGTCCGCCCACACAATGAGATAAATCTTGCATGTAAGATGGAAGAAGGAGTTCGTCCATGAACATGTTTCCCACAGACATCTCATGGATAGTCTTGATCTGCTTGGGAGTGTGTATCGACGGCAAGCCAAGGCTCGATATCATCCTCAACACATCGCCCAAGTCTTTGAGAATTTTCATGAATGCGATCATGAGCAAGACCGAGTATTCACTTAGTCGCTTGCTTAATGATCTCGTGGTCAGGAGGAGTTATGGGCAAAGGAAAACATGCTTCTAGCACATCTAGGGGCCCAAATTTTCCGTGAAAATGGAAAAGGAAAAAGGACCAAGCGTGGTAAGGTGGGAAATAGTGGGAGTAATGAGCAAGAACATGATGCCACCGGAGGCTTAAAGAAGCCAAATGAGAGGGCAAGTGCTTGCAATGGCAAGATCGGCATTGGAAGGCAGTGCCCTATGCTCAAGGCTCAGGTACGCTATTTGCTTTAGTAACTAAACATGTTTAGGTATTTGTTCTACTCATTCATGGGTAGTAGATACGGTGCGATCGATCATGCCTTTTTACACCTGCGTGGTTCCCTCGGACAAGGAGCCGAAGGGATGGCGTAGATAATGATTCCATGGGCAACGCCAAAGTCGAGGCCGCTGCAACTGGAGATGTTACTTTATGTTTTGAGAAAACAATAGTTTTAAAAGACGCTTTATATGTGCCGGATTAATGGAACCTTGTTTCTGCTTCAAATTATTTATTCATGGATATTCTTGTTTTTGATAGAGTTTTCTATCATAAGATAATGGGTTATCTCGTGCACATTATATAATTCGCTATACTATTTCGCCAAACATAATACCTATAACTATGTCGCATCTACATCAAACCCATTAAAGAGAAAGTTTCTTCAGAAGATGACACCACATTTCTCCGGCATCTTAGATTAGGTCACATCAATCTAAATATGATCCAAAGACCTGCTAAGAATGATACGGCATCAACAGCTACCTGCCTCCCCCGCGAATCCTCGATATGAAGGTAAGATGCGCACTAGCATCCCTTCAAAGCGGGGGTTATAGAGCCAAAGAAGTGTTGAGCTAGTCCATTCGACTGTGGATCGATGTCCACACAAGCTCGTAGGGTATGAGTATTTGCCACTTTATCGACGACACTAAGGTACGGACACGTATACGCTTCCACGCGAAGTCCAATGTTTTGAAATTCAAAGAGTTCAAGACATCAAGTTACGAGTTGCAAGTATCAAGTCATCCATGTCTCGATCGCTGCGACATACCTCAAGAACGATTTAGGACTATGCTATAGGGATTACCTCCCAGCTCACTACACCGGCACACCACAACAAAATGGTGTCGAGCAAGAAATACGACTCTTTTACTTTTGGAAATGGTTAGATCAATGATGAGTTATGAACTTTCGCTTATTTCTGCCTCGGGGTATGCCTTAGAAACAACGCATACTTGCAAATCTAGTACCATCCAAGTCAACGAAAAGACCCATTTCGAGTTGTGGTTTCATGAAGCCTTGTTTAAGCCACATATGATATGGGGCGCCCAAAGACATGTGCCAACAAGAAGGTCGGATGTTGGAGGTAGATCCGACGCAAGGCTGTTTATGGCTATCCTAGAGGAACGAAGGTGGTTTATTTTATAGTCCTAAGGATCAAGGTCATTATTAAAGACTAATGCCCGATTTTAGAAGAGGATTATATGAAAATTCATAAATCCAAAGTTGAAATCATTCTTCGTGAATTAGAAGATGATCGATTCCACCACCGATTAAGCCAAAGGTACGAGATGTCGGTTCAGTGGAGGATCGACACCGATACTTCAAAAATTGAAGTGGGTCGAGTTTCACCGAGATACCGCCGCATGTGGCTCCTATTCAGCAAGTTGTGCAAGATAGAGAACCACAAGTTATCGCACCCACCGCCGCTATCAGGCCGCAGGCCGTCAGAGTGGGAGGGTTGTTCGTCAACCCGAGCGATTTATGTTCGTGGGTGAATCTTCTGATTTAATCCCGTGAAACGAAAGCAGGCAATAATCGACCCATGGACATACAAATGGCGATACAAGACATTGATGCAAGATCATGGCACACCGCTACGGACTTAGAATCGAGTCCATAACAACCATGGATGTATTTGAAAACACACTACCGTATGGCAAGGAAGCATAGGTAGTAAGTGGGTATACAAGAGGAAGAGAGATGCAGATGGAGAGGTTTCGCTTTTAAAGCCAGGCTTCAGGCGAAGGGTACACCGCGCGCCGCCAATAAAAAATAATCGATCGACAGACAGTCGGTATGCCCAAACCGCGCAGATAGCAAGAAGCAAAATCGCTCCCAAGGGATCCATGAGAATTCTCCTAAACTGACCGCAACGTAACCACGTAAGAAATCGATTACTAGAACTAGGCATAATTAAATAAACAATAAATAGAATGAGGAATCAATTATGATTAAAGAGAATAAATATTGAGAAAGGTAACAAATGCGTGAAGATATTCCTTTAACCAATTAATTCCACCCTAGCTTCGATCTTTTGTTCATCGATGCAAAGATAACTTTAACTCATGCAAATAAATCAGTTATGACCACCAAGACGCTCGACGCGATCTTATCTCTCCTTAGCTCGATAATTAGGAAGACGCTCACTAACTATTTCTCTAATCGATCGACAACCGTAAGAGACGCCTATATGTTTAATGAATCGACAACATTAAAAACTAGAGACCCGATTCAAAACCGATAAACTCGACGCAGATTACCGAATTAAGATTGTTATTCCTCGACCAAGGTCAATTTACCACTAATCAAACCTAAACCACAATTACGTATGGCCGATTTAATTGGCTATTAATTAATTCCAACTCACTAAATATTCGCGACTACCTAGCGAATTGAAACAATTAAATCACAGAGAAAATAGAGAACAACAAATACTTGCATACAAATTAAATGATAAATAACAAATTAGATCTCACATAGGAATCATGCTAGGGCTTCCTTAATCGTTCAGAATAAAAGAGATTAGCTAGAACTCATATAAAATAAAAAGCAAACAATAATTAAAAGCAGACAAGAAAGTCACGGCCACGGAATAATGAAGAAAAGAAGATAAATGGTTGATAGCCTCCCAAATTCCAATTCACGTCTATTCTGTCCACTGGAATGGAGGCGTGGGATTAGTGTTGACTAATTCCAAACAACTAACTAATATTTAAAAACCTAACTACTATGGGCCGAAACAAGGCCAACGAAAAAAGGCTAATAAAATAAAATCCAATAACAAATAAAAGCTTCCATAATAAATAAAAAACTCCCACAATAATATTCCTTCAATCCTTTATCTTCAAATTCCTTTCAAAATCTTGCTTTTTCTTCCAAAATAATATCAACACCTACAAAATTCACAAAATAAGCAATTAGCTTCATAAAATATGATTAAGTAGATATTAAGCATTTAAACTCATCAAAAACATCCAAAATATGCGTATAAAATACGCCTAATCAAATCCCCCTACACTTGAATAATGCTCGCCCTCGAGCATAAACAAAACAAAAGATAAAAGAACAAACTAGGTAGGACTCGATTCAAGAAAAACACCACTGGCCATTGATCAAGAAACAACAATCATAGTCAAGATCAAAATATAACCACCTTTCATACCACAAACCATTCCTCGATTCCAACAACTTCATGTATACACCCTTCGTCAAAGTCAAAATAGTGCAATCAATCCACTCACAAGATTCACTCAAGATCGCTTCAAAATCAAGGACAAGATAAATTCACACTAAAGATCTCGACTCTATCCATCACAAGTTTGCCAATATGTCACTATCTCTAACAAATGAAATGAAATTCAAGCACAAATCATTAGGACTTTCATAGGTTGTAATGGGGCTAGGGTGCATAGGTAGGAGAAACAAAAGTATTGAAAATGGCTATTAAATCCAACAAAATGCAAGATAGCCTCCACATGTACTCCCAAAACAAACCCCAAATTTTCTACTTAACTCCTGCATTCCTTCTCACTCATCAATTTCTTCTTCTTTCTTTCTCATTTTTAGTATTCGCTACCAACTCTTTCTTTTCTTTTTTTTTCTCTTTTTTTCTCATTTCATTTTTTTTTTCTTTTTCTTTCAACTCTTTTTTTTTACTTAGAAGCAACAACCAACAAGTAACCAAAATTGGGCAATGACACATTTATCAATATGTAACCACACCCACATCAGTGCTCTTAATTCTCATCATTGCACAAACCCAACCACCTTTCAATCAGAACAAAATACACCAACTTTTCCAAATAGCTAGAATTCAACAAATCACTTATCATTTATCACCTAATCTTCCTCAACTACTTGCAAATTGTTGGTGGGACAAAAGAAGGCTAAAAAGGCTATGGTTCATTATTTTGTGGCTTTCATTCATCAAGAAAAAGGTAAAAGCTCAAGTGGACTCTCTAGGAAAATATAAGATGGTTAACAATTATCAATCCAAAATAAATGCCTAAATCATGTTCATGCAAGAATTCAACTTCATAAGTTGGACTATGACAACAAGGCAAACCAGACATCAAGATATCAAGAATACATAACCTCTCAACAAAGAAATAAGGAGCAGCTCATAATATTGCTCATAAGCTCAATCTTACATATTTGAGTAGGTTTTCAAAAATTTGATCAATTAAGCACATTTTCTCATCCTAGACACATAAGGGCTTTCACAAAATTATTATCATCAAGGAATTCAACCAAGCAATCCCATCACAATATTCTAATCTATTCCATTCATGTTATTCTTTCACAATGGCCAAAACATGCACAAAAATCATACCCAAAGAAAAGATATCACGGATAGACATACGACTTCAAAAATCCCACTGAACTACACATTGTCCTCAATGTGTGAAAACCTCAATAAGATAAGAAAAAGAAAACAAAAGCAAAAGAGACTTCAAGTGCTCAGGCTCAATCGAAGGTGGTGGGTGAGGGTGGTCGAGCGTTGTTCCATCCGCGCGAGGGCGATCCGTAGCGATATGGTCTTCCTTTTCAAAGAATAAACTGATGCACCCCTATTCTTGCAAAACCCGCCAAAAGAAACCCAAATCAAGAACTTTTTTTCGATTTTTATTTTATTATTTTTTTTAAATTTTTATTTAACAGCAGTAAAAATAAAACAAACACGAAATAAAGAATAAGGCGAGAAAAGAAATCTTGGGTAAGCTCCCAGCAGCCGGCTTTGTTTAAGGTCTAAGGCCGATACACCATGGTGGTACGATCACGAGTTGATCATGCGAAGTAGCAAAGTTCATCTCTTGAAACTCGACTATCTTTATCTCTTCAATTGCAAAATGTTGTCTATCTGGGGAACGTGCGGTATGGGCATACCATCTGGCTCATTCTGCAGTCCGTTGAGACGATCAAGAACTAAATTCTCCTCCCTTCTTATCCTTGATTTCCAAGTCAAATTCCTCTTGTTCTTCACGGTCGTTGCTTATTATGACCGCAGTGTGTCGTGCTTCCCAAGAACACATACTTCAAATGCTGAGGTAACACCTTCAACTCCCGCCTTGGGTGGTTTCTCCACGATGGAAAAATCCGTTCTGTACTGGTCGGGATGGGCATCCTGCTCGACAGGTGCCGAATTAGAACTTCTTCCGCAGAGTACATCGCTTGATAATCTCTTTAATGGCGTCATTCTCCTCTGTTTTCCATCTTCTTCACTCAATGCACTAACAAGAACGTGCTCTAGTTCATCATCCCCGAAATTCTCAACAAAGTTATCAACCAGGGTCAATAATATCAATCATGAAAACAGATTCGTGATCTTCAACATGCTTCATAGCTTCAAATACATTAAATGTGACTATGTTCCATCAAATTCGAGGCTCAAAAGACCCTTATCCACATCAATTTTTGCTCTAGCAGTTTCATGAATGGTCTTCCTAATAAAATCAAAGATCTTCTTAAAGAAGCGTAATCATCCATGTCAACAACATAAAAATCTCATGAAAATACATATCATTTACTTTCACAAGAATATTCTCAACAACACCTTTGGATATGCATTAGACCTATCTCGCTAATTGAATTACAACACCGGTTCGCTTCAAAGGCCCTAAATTTAAATCCTTATACACGTAGTACGACATGACATTTATCGACGCGCCTAGATCTAATACGACTTTCTCGATCCTCCGATTGCCAATTATGCATGGAATAGTAAACATACCAGATCCTTACACTTTTGCGGCAATTTTCTTTGAATAACTGCAGACACATTCTCACTTACTCTAATTTTTGATCATTCCCGCCTCTTCATTTTTTAGAGCAAAGCTCCTTCAAGAATTTCATGCACTGAACTTGTTTAATTGCATCAATCGTGAGGCAAGTTTATCTCTACCTTCTTGAAAACTTCCAAAATATCTTTGTCATCCTCTTCTTTCTTGTTTCGTACAACCGGAAGGAAATGGAGGTGTAATCAATGATTGAGAATTTGAAACTTTAGGTTCTCCACTTACTTTGAGGAATTGATCTCCAGGAAATTTGTAGCCCTCATGGCCTCGGGTTTTGTCGCCTTCTTCATGTTTTACTTCCTCATCTTTCTTTTAGGCTCGTTCAACTAACATCTTTCCACCCTTAGAATAACAGCAAACACGTTCTCCTCGGGATTCAACCCGCTTGAGATGGAAGTTGCTTGGTTATTTTTATCCGATTCATTTGAGTGGCAGCTGAGTAATCTGTGGTACCCATACTTCCCAACGCGGCTTATGCCTCTTGCTGGAATGCTTGCTGGCTTTGCACCAAGTTCTTGACAATCTCACTACTGGGCTAGACTCTTCATGATATCACTCATATTCGGTTCTGCATGGGCGGGATGGGCATACTGACCAGCTTTGCAGGTTTCAAGATAAATTCCGTGCTCTTGTCGATTCCACTTGAAATTGGGGTGGTTTCTCCAGCCCGGATTATATGTGTTGGAGAAAAGATCGCTTCTCCTATACCTTGTGCATTCATATGTTGCTCATCTTCGATCCCATGCATGCTTCGTCACGATTTTTCCGCAGTAGGACAAGAATCAAGATAATGAGTATTTTCAAGACAAACTCACATTTCATCTTCCGAGTTTGAGCTATTGCAAAGCCTCTAACTAAAGAAGTTAGAGCATCAATTTTCTCGCTCACTCCCGAGTTTTCCGCCATGTGAACCGGTTTGTAACCCGCCATCATCCTCATCTTCATATTGTTGTCCATCGAAACCATGTCAAGAATGAGTTGTGTGGCTTCTTCCAATGTTTTGTTAGTTAAACTTCCCCGCAAGCAAGATCAACAATCTTCCTATCAAGAGCGTATATACCACGATAAAAGTAGTTAGTAAGCAATTGATATTCGTAAAATCCATGATCGTGGCATTTACGACACAATTGTCGAAACCGCCCCAATAGTCGATAAGCTCTGCTTTCTTTGCTTAATGCTACCGATAGCCATTCTCAAATTTGCGCTTTTGATTCAGTGGAAGAATTTCTCAAAATTGCTCTTCCAAATCATCCCAAGTTCGAATCGAACTAGGAGGAAGATCAAAAGCTAATCTCGAGCTTACCGCAATGTGTGAGAAAAAGTTAGCAATTTCAAATTATCTTCTAAAACCATTAGGACGAAGTCGCGCAAAACTAAATCAAACTCAAAGAAGGTGCTTGTGTGCACTCTCTCCGTAAATCCCCAAACTTAGGTAGCACTTGAATGAAACCATGTCGTATTTCAAAGATTTCCATCGATAGTTGGCGTAATCGATGCACAACGGCGATTGCCCTATGGCGCCTAATTCCTTTATCGCTGAGCTCTTGCGGATTAGATTCACAATGCCTCTCGTCACCCATTGGAACTTCAACTATATGTTCAACTTCGTAGTCAGTGAATTTGATCTAGCACCCTTCTTTAACCTCGTTCTTTTTTCATCTCCGCGGTCTTCTCGATCTCGGATTAAATATTAATTCACCGCACGAGAAGAACGAGGCATAAACTAAAAAGAAAATAACATAAATAAAATGGCAAACCCAAAATTAGAAAGAATCATCGCTAAACCGATCCCCAAGAACGGCTCCAAAATTTGGTGCGCCATTAACCAAAAATAATCGATCGATGATACCGGTATACCCAAATCAAGCAGATAGCAAGAGCAAAATCGTCTCCCAATGGATCGACGAGAATTCTCCTAAACTTTCGACCGCAACGTAACCACGAAGAAATGGGATTACTAGAACTAGGTATAATTAAATAAACAATAAATAGAATGAGGAATCAATTATGATTAAAGAGAATAAATATTGAGAAAGGTAACAAATGCGTGAAGATATTCCGCAACCAATTAATTCCACCCTAGCTTGATCTTTTGTTCATCGATGCAAAGATAACTTTAACTCATGCAATAAATCGCTTATGACCATCAAGACGCTTCGACGCGATCTTATCTCTCCTTAGCTTCTCGATAATTAGAAGACGCTCACTAACTATTTCTCTAATCGATCGACAACCGTAAGAGACGCCTATATGTTTAATGAATCGACAACATTAAAAACTGTAGAGACCCGATTCAAAACCGATAAACTCGACGCAGATTACCGAATTAAGATTGTTATTCCTCGACCAAGGTCAATTTACCACTAATCAAACCTAAACCACAATTACGTATGGCCGATTTAATTGGCTATTAATTAATTCCAACTCACTAAATATTCGCGACTACCTAATAATTGAAACAATTAAATCACAGAGAAAATAGAGAACAACAAATACTTGATACAAATTAAATGATAAATAACAAATTAGATCTCACATATGAATCATGCTAGGCTTCCTTAATCGTTGTCGTAATAAAAGAGATTAGCTAGAACTCATATAAAATAAAAAGCAAACAATAATTAAAAGCGAGCATAAGAAAGTCACGGCCACTTAATAATGAAGAAAAGAAGATAAATGGTCGATAGCCTCCCAAATTCCAATTCAAGTCTATTCTCGCCTCCAATGTCATTTTTTTTGTGAAAATAAGCTCATTCCAATCGGAATGGAGAGCGTGGGATTAGTGTTGACTAATTCCAAACAACTAACTAATATTTAAAACCTAACTACTATGGGTCAAACAAGGCCAACGAAAAGGCTAATAAAATAAAATCCAATAACAAATAAAAGCTTCCATAATAAATAATAAACTCCTACAATAATATTCCTTCAACTTTATCTTCAAATTCCTTTCAAAATCTTGCTTTTCTTCCAAAATAATATCAACACCTACAAAATTCACAACATAAGCAATTAGCTTCATAAAATATGATTAAGTAGATATTAAGCATTTAAACTCATCAAAACATCCAAAATATGCGATAAAATACGCCTAATCATACACTCGATTGAGGGCATCGATTTCGATGAGACCTTTTACCAGAGCAATGCTCAAGTCCATCATAATTCTTCCGGCCATAGCACCACTGAACCTAGAGGTTTGGCAATGGACGGAAAACCGCTTAAACGGTTACATTGAGGAAGGTAGAGACATTTATATTCAAAGAACCCGAAGGTTATGTGGTGAAGGTGAAGAGCATCTAGTATGGAAGCTTAAGAAGTCCATTTACGGGCTTAAGCAAGCCTCACGATCCCGAACTTACGCTGACGAGGTGGTGAAATCCATGGATTTACCCCTGCTCAATAGAGAGTCAGGTGTACCGCTTAGATGTCAACGTGATGTGGTATTTTGCACTTTATGTAGATGACATTCTTCTAGTTGGCAACAATGTGAAGTTGTTATCGATCGAAAGAGTTGGTTATCCGATCGTTTAAATGAAAGACTTAGGAGATGCAACGCATTCTCGGGATCGAGGTTTACCGAGATCACAAGAGAAAATGTTGAGCTTATCTCGCGCCTTACATTGATACCGTGATTACCGCTTTAGTATGCAGACCGCCAAGAAAGGATTGCTACCTTTCGCATATGGCATTCCTTTATCTAAGGAGAGTCACCCATGACCGCAAAGGAGATAGAGGAAATGAGACAAGTTCCTTATGCCCGCCTGTAGGATGTCTCATGTACGCAATGCTATGTACGAGGCTCGATATCGCGCATGCGGTAGGCATAGTAGCTAGATATCGCCTAATCCGGACAAGCTCATTGATCTGCAAGAAGCATATACTCGGGCACCGAAAAGGACTCGAGATTATAGGCTAGTTTACCGCGCATGCCTAATGCCTTTGGGTTATATAGACTCGGATTTCCAAGCCACCGTGATGAGAAAAGTCTACCTCGTGCTATATGTTTACCTTGGGAGTGGAGTCGCATCCCCAATGAGTGCAAAGCGGCGATGCATTATGGACTCCACCATGGAAGCCTAATATGTAGCCGCCCGGAGTCGCTAATGAGGTCAGATGGTTCAAGAACTACCACGTATCTAGGCGTGGTACCGGTTTGCCCAAGAGTATCATAGTTTCATCGTGATAACTCGGTGTGGCAAACTCGAAGGAACCACGGACCCACAAGGCGACAAAACACATAGAGAGAAAGTACCATGTCATACGAGAAATCGTGAGACGAGGGGACGGTTGATTGAAAAGATTGATACGACGGATAACCCAGCGGATCCATTCACAAAGAGCTCGCCGCAAAAGTCTACAAGTGCACGCTCGAGGACTCGATTGCGCTTGATGGCACCCACTTAGAAAGGAAACTTTTGTATAAGTGGGAGAAGCAAAGTGATGGTTTTGTTTGTAATAGCTAGTAGAGACACATTGTATACCAAAAGTTTGCTTTAGTATGTGGGAGATTGTTGATTTGTATACCAAAGCGTATGGTTGAGCTTGTATACAATGTTTCGTTACCACTATTACAATCTCCTATCCGAATTGAATACTTGATTGCATATATATGTGTCCCCTTATCTCATATATGTTAGATCATACAAGGTGTAGAAGATCACAAAAGTCCGTATGATTGGTCGTTTAATGAGATATAAAAAGTATCACGCCTAAGATAACTTGGAACGAGTTGTCGGTATAGTCATGTGTAGATAAGAAGTACTGACTTGGTTGTTTGTCTATGCCGGTACGCCTCGACGTATTGATGGATCACAATGAGATGAGTTCTTCTATCCGACCGCCGTGAAGAACCAAGATCTCGGTGACTTACGATGATCTAAACCTCGATAAGGTATTAAGTGAGTATGAGTTGTCGACCATCACTTTGACTTGTTATGGGTGAGGGTTATATGTTCTAACCCAATATTCTCCGCATCTTGGGTGGTGGCGTTTGTATGTCATGCTAGTTATCTCAGACGAGTCACCGTATCCGCTAGGATGATGACGCCCCTTAAGGAGCTCAAAGGTTTATTGTACTAAACCCCGCAGTTGAGTTAGCTCAAGTACAATAATAAGGTCGAGTGGTACTACTTATGAATTAAAGATATTAATTATTTTAAGCAATGTAATGCTATAAATAATTAATGGACGCGATATCTTTAATACGGGATTCAGTAATGTCAAGTGCAAGCTGACTCACCTTCTAATAAAGGGGTAAGTCAAGATTTATTCTCTAGTGGCATGAATGAATGTTTATAAATTAATTTATGTTCAATGAACATAAGATAATTAATTTATTTGAGGCCCATCTTTATTCCTCAGATTTGATCCTCAGTCGGCCCATCCAGCCTGTAGCTATCGCATGAAATCGGCGCAGACCTCCCTCTCATTAAGATGATGATTTTATTCTCTTTATCCTATAAGGATATTATTATATTTATGGATATGCATAAATCCTTTACTTGTGGGATTTGATAGTGCATTATAAATATAAGGTAAGAGATAGAATCAAGTCTAATCCAAAATCATTATCTATAATTTCGAAAATCCCATAGGTTTTGGGAGAGAGATTTTCAAAATACTAGAGAGGATTAGGTGATTTTCAGTAGCATTCTCCATAGATCGTCCTCACCGACGCTGGAGATGGGCAACCGGATACACCCGTAAGATCAAAGCACGAGTCTCGATCCGCTCATCCTGCTCATCCCCATGATTCAAAGGTAAACACGAGAAAACCCCTACGTGTTGCAATTAATTATATAGACGCATGCTAGAATATAATCAATATATGGTGAATTAAACATCCAAGATAGATCCCTGGAGAGGGTTAAAATCGATTTCCTACAATGGCTAAAGGTACACTCGATTGAGGGCATCGATTTCGATGAGACCTTTTCACTGTAGCAATGCTCAAGTCCATCGTAATTCTTCTCGCCATAGCAAAACCACTTAAACCTTGAGGTTTGGCAATGGACGTGAAAACCGCTTTTCTAAACTACCTTGAAGAAGGTAGAGACATCTATATGCAAAGAACCAAGGTTATGTGGTGAAGGGTGAAGAGCATCTAGTATGGAAGCTAAGAAGTCCATTTATGGACTTAAGCAAGCTTCACGATCCTAGAACTTACGCTTTGACGAGGTGGTAAAGTCCCATGGATATACCCGGTTGCCTAGCGAAAGTTGTGTGTATCGCTTAGATGTCAACGATGATGTGGTATTTCTTGCACTTTACGAGATGACATCCTTCTACTTGGCAACAATGTGAAGTTGTTATCGACGAAAGAGTTGGTTATCCGATCGTTTCAAATGAAAGACTTAGGAGATGCAACAGTACATTCTTCGGATCAAGGTTTACCGAGATCGCAAGAGGAAAATGTCGAGCTTATCTCAGCGCCTTACATTGATACCGTGATTACCGCTTTAGAATGCGCACCGCCAAGAAAAGATTGCTACCTTCGGACATGGTGTTCCTTTATTCAAGGAGCGCCATCTATGACCGCAAATGAGATAGAGGAATGAGACAAGTTCCTTACGCTCGCCGTAGGAAGTCTCACGTATGCAATGCTATGCACGAGGCCCAATATCTTCTATGCGGTAGGCATAGTAGCTAGATATCAATCTAACCTCGACAAGCTCATTGGATCATGCGGTAAAGCATATACTGGCACCGAAATGACTCGAGATTATAGGCTAGTTTACCATGCGGATAGTCTAATGCCTTTGGGTTATTCAGACTCGGATTTCCAAGTCGACCGTGATGAGAAGAAGTCTACCTCGTGCTATGTGTTTACCTTGTGAGGAGGAATGATCAAGTGAGTGCAAAGCAATGATGCATTGCGGACTCCACCATGGAAGCCGAATATGTAGCCGCCTTGAGGTCAAGCAAAGAGATTCTATGGTTCAAGAACCACCTCATGGATCTAGATGTGGTACCGGTTTGCCCAAGAGTATCATAGTTTCATCGTGATAACTCGTGCAGGGCAAACTCAAGGTACCACGGACCCACAAGGCAACGAAACACATAGAGAAAGTACCATGTCATACGAGAAATCGTTAGACTATGAGACGTGCTAATAGAAAAGATTGGTATCATGGATAACCTAGCTGATCCATTCACGAAGAGCCCCGCCAGAAAAGTCTACAAAGAGCATATTCGAGGACTCGATTGTGTGAAGATGGCACCCACTTAGAAAGGAAACTTTGTATAAGTGGGAGAAGCAAAGTGATTGTGTTGTTTGTAATAGCTAGTAGAGAGACACATCAGTATACTAAAAGTTTTGCTTTAGTATAAGTGGGAGATTGTTGGATTCAGATCATCGAAGCGCTTTGGTTGAGCTTGTATACAATGTTTCGTTACCACTATTACAATCTCCTATCCGAATTGTTTACTTGATTGCATATGTTTGTCCCTTTTATCTCATATAAGTTAGATCATACAAAGGTGTTGTAGATCACGTAAGTCTCGTATGATTGGTCAAGCTTAATGAGATATAAAAGTATCACAGTGAGACAACTTGAGGACGAGTTGTCGGTATAGTCATGTATAGATAAGAAGTAACTTGACTTGGTTGCTTGTCTATACCGGATGCGTCTACGACGTATTGATGGATCACGGTGAGACGAGTTCTTCTATCCGACCGCCGTGAAGAACCTAGATCTCGGAGACTTACGCTGATCTAAACCTCGATGAGGTATTAGATGAGTATGAGTTGTCGACCATCACTTTGACTTGTTATGGGTGAGGGTTACATGAGATAACCCAAGATTCTCTCGCTTGGGTGGTGGCAAGTTGTCAGATGTCATGCTAATTACACGTGTCGAGTCACCGTATCCGCTAGGATGATGACGCCCCTTAGGAGCTCAAAGGTTTATTGTACTAAACCCCGCAGTTGAGTTATCTCAAGTACAATAATAAGGTTGAGTGGTACTACTTAAGGAATTAAAGTAATTAATTATTTTAAGTAGTCGATCATCAGAATAATTAATGGACGATGATATCTTAAATACGGGATTCAGAAAGTCTAAGTGCAAGCCCGACTCAACTTCGGAAATAAAGGGTAAGTCAACATTTATTCTCTAGTGGCATGAATAAATGTTTATGAATTAATTTATGTTCTGGGCTGAGCATAAGATAATTAATTTATTTGAGGCCCATCTTTATTCCTTGCATTTGATCCCTGGGCTGGCCCATCCAGGCCTGTTGCTAAGATGAAAATCGTCCACCTCTCTCTTAGAGTCCCACTGGGACTCTGCTTGATCCTCTCTATCTTAAGTGATATGATTATATTTATTAGATATGCATAAATCCTATCATGATAGGATTAGGGTTGCATTATAAATATAAGGTGAGAGAGATAATCAAGGCTAATCCTCAAGTGAATATTTTCGAGAATTCCTATTCTAAGGTGTGAGATTTTCGAAAATCTTGAGAGAAGGAAGAAGACGTTTTTCTATAGCATTCTCCATAGATTGTCCTCACTCGGCATCGAGTT
This sequence comes from Salvia rosmarinus, assembly GCA_036937905.1. Classification (NCBI taxonomy): domain Eukaryota; kingdom Viridiplantae; phylum Streptophyta; class Magnoliopsida; order Lamiales; family Lamiaceae; genus Salvia; species Salvia rosmarinus. Next base: position 42,873 of record JAODLM010000770.1, read on the forward strand.
TGTGCAACGGGATACGCCTAAAAGATCAAAGCACGAGTCTTGATCTTATTCTTCCCCGACAAATTTGAGGGTAAACACGAGAAAACTCCAACGTGTTGCAATTAATTATATAGGTGCATGCTAGGAATATAATCAATGTATGGTGAATTAAACATCCAAGATAGATCCTCGGGAGAGGGTTAAAATCATATTTCCCCACAGAGCCTTATATTTTGCTTCATTATTCAATGCTGGGAAACCAAATCGTATCATAAATTATAGGTCGTCATTCTCTGGCGGATGGATCCATATGCCCGCTCACCTTCCTTTTTTGTCAACGACCCGCCTATATAGGCTTTCCATGATGCTATCTCGGTGATCTTGTGATTTTTCGAGAAAATCAACCAAAGTACGGGCCTTGACGGCCTTTCTCGGCTCGAAATTTACATCTTACTCACTTAGTTCCACTGCCCATTTCACTATTCTCCCGGACAGATCAGTCTGTCCAAGGATATTCTTAAAGGGCAGGTGTGTTCTGACCATTATCTTGTGTGCCAACAAATAATGCTTGAGCTTCCTTACCATCACCATTACGGCTAGCTCTGCTTTCTCAATTTATGTGTATCTCAACTCGGCTTCCTGTATCATCTTGCTCACATAGTTTATGGGTTTTTGATATGTTCATTCCTCTCATATTAGGATCGAGTTCAACGATTCTTCTCCTACCGCAAAGTATAAGAAGATTGTCTCTCTTTCCAGCGGTTTGGTCAACAGAGGTAGATCACTCAGATACTTCTTTAGTACTTTTGAAAGCTTTCTGGCATTCTTCTGTCCATTTAAATTGCACTCTCTTTCTCAATATTTTTAAGAATGGAAAGATTTTATCCACGGATTGAGAGATGAACCTACTTAATACCGTAATCCGTTCGTTGAGCTTTTGTATTTCTCTAATAGAGCGTGGTGCTTTCATCTCTTGTACGACCTTTACTTTTGCTCGGTTTACCTCAATGCCCTCGGTGTCACCATATAGCCCAAGAATTTTCCACTTTGCACCCAAAGGCACATTTAGCTTGGTTGATTTTAGTTGGTATGACCTTAATACCATGAAGATTTCATTCGGATCCATCGATTGGGTGAGCCTTCGACTCTTTACCAAAGATATCATCTACATGAACCTCCATGTTGAGCCATATATGTTCTTTAAAGATTTTATCCATCATGCGTTGTTATGTTGCCTCGCCGTTATTCAAACCAAAAGATATGCTGACATACCCATATGTTTTGGTAACAGACCAAGGTCGCTTTAGCCTCATCTTTGGGGTCCATCTTAATATGATGGTATCCCTAGTAAGCGTTCATCATTGATAATAACTCACAACCCAAAGTGGATTCTACTAGTGGTCAATTTCTGTAGAGGATAAACATCATTAGGGCATGTTTTGTTAAGATCTCGAAGTCTATGCACATCATCCACGTGCATGTTGTTTTCTTTGACGACCATGACCGCGTTAGATGTACCACTATGGGAATTGTACCTCCTTGATATAGTCGCCTCTAGTAGCTTTCTAACTTCTTCTTGTATGACTTTATCTTTTAGGATCGAATTGGTGTAATTTACGCTTGATGGGTTTGGCCTTGTGGTTTATATTTAGGAACGCATGGTCGTCTTAGTGTCAACTCCCATCGATTCGGAGTTGAATGCAAAACATCTCGCATTTTATCTTAAACAAGCCACGATTGCCTTGGCATCCGCTCAACATCCGTGTTCCAATTTTAGTAGCGAACATGTCTTTCCTAGAATAACTCGATGCTCATAAGTTCTTATCGTCATGAACTCAGGTGGAGGATACTTCTTCTATTATTTTTCTCCCTTTAGCCTTTTTGTCTCATGTAGTTCATAGGTAGATATTTCTCTAACATTTCTTCCTATGCGATTCTCCATCTTTTACGCCCGCATGTAGCGTTTTCATGATGAAACTTGATCTCCCAACATTTCACGATGGCCTTCCCATCGGGAATTTATCTTCATATAGAAAGTGGATACTACGACTTGAAAGGCGTTCAGAGCTGGTCATCCTAGGATGACGTTGTAAGCAGATGGTGTATCTACGATTAGAAATTATCCAGGCCTGGCGATGTGTGATGTCTCATCTCCCAAGGTGACCATAAGTCCGACTGCACCAAGTGGGGATACTACCTCCCCGCAAAGTCGTAAAGCGGTCACGACTACGGGTTGTAATGGGGCCGTGGTAGACATCCGTCATAGCATCCCCTAAACATCACGCTGATCGCACTCGAGTCAACGCACTCATGCTATGTCATATCCATCTATATCCGCTGTAATGAAAAGCGCATCATCATGAGGTCGGACGACCAAAGAAATTTCAAGCAAGACTTGTTCTTCTTCTATTTTTACAACAATGTGCCCATTCCAAGCCTTAGCTATTCGAGAAAGAGGCATTCTCGCTTTAATGGAATCTCCATGTGGGTCCCACGGTGATCATTTGATCAGAATTTTTACGAGGTGATGTCCGCTCCTGTTTCCTCCTACGGCTTATCTATGTTTTATCTTTTACCCTCACGCTCGTAATCCTCTCGTCTCCGCATATTCTAATAATTGCCATTCTAGATAAGTCTTTCGATGGTGTCTTTTAAGTGTCAGTATTTATTAGTTTGATGTCCGTATTTATTATGATATTTGCAAAAAAATTCAAATCTAGGCCTCTAGGGTCCGTCTTTGGAGGTACGAGGGAATCTAAATCATGGCTTTTTAGCGACTATTTCAAGCAGAGCTGTCGGGTCTCGCGTTAGGAGGCTGTACGAACTGAACATTTATGGCTTCTTCTTTTCATAGCTTGATTTTTTTCGTTCTTTCTTTATTTTTCCCTTCTCTTCATTCGTTCTTGACTCTCGGTAACCCTTTGATTGTAGTGCTTTCCACATGTTATTCCAGCTTCTCGAAGGTCTTTTGATCAGGGATACGAATAAAGGCCCGTGATTTAGGTTGTGTGTGAATATGTCGAATTTTACTACAGACATAATATCTTGCGATTCTGACACCGCCGCATTGAATCTTGTTATGTAGGATCTTATGGTCTCCTCTTTCCCTCGTAATATAGAACAAAGGTGGTATGTTCCATGGGTTGACCGTCGTGCACTTGCAAACTGGTTTAGAAAAACTCCTTGTAGATCCTCAAAATAATGTATGGAGTGAGGGGACAACTGTCGGAACCATTCTTATGTTGGTCCTGTCAAGGTAGTGAGAAAAATTCTGCACTTGACTCCGTCAGTATATTGGTGAAGTTGGGCGATGTTTTCGAACCTCATCAAGTGTTCTAGAGGGTATGTGACCCCGTGGTATTCATGATTGATATGTTCAAAATTTTAGGCAATGGGTGCACTTCGCACAACCCGAGAAAGGATTATTTGCTACTATCTTTACGCATGGCGAGCTCTTTTCCTTGTAAGAAGACTCATCTTTGATTCGCCATTCTTTTCGCCCCGACTTCTAATGATTTTCCGAGGTTATCCGCTCATCTTGTTGCTTCTTTAGGTGAGTCAATTTCTCTTCATCTCCTTTATCTCTTGTTGTTGTCGACACGGCAATTTCTATTGTTGCTCCACACACCAGACGCGATGGACTTAGGGTATGATCCCCATTGTTCATGGGGGTTATCCTCAACTTCATATTCCTCGTCACAACTATCTTCATTTTTCTCCGCGAAGGACAAATGTCGAGTGTTTACACTGGTTGCGTTGTTTGGGTTACGTCTTTTATCCGGATCGATAGGGTTTCGCTCATGTGTCTCTTTACTATTGGCCTTTCCCGTATGTTCTTATCCCAAGATGTGTGGTTGTGTTAGGCAGAGGAAGTCCTCTGACATTTAGGGCTTCCACTAGGAGCATTTTTACGGCGGCCACCAAATTTCAGATGTTACAGGGGTGGATCCCTATCCTATGGTCGACTCCTGATTAGGTGGAAGGTTTTGACCCCCATGTGGGGTGAGTGTAGCCTCCTCTGAATTCCTTGAGAAATTCTCCAGGCATATTAAAGCCCGACGATTGATGTTATATTAGGGAGTTTTTTCATATGTTTGTTCTCGCAAATCCCATATCTCTCTCGGGGAACCTCAACGTCTTAACTTGGGAAGGATTCCTACAGACAACGCTAGTTGATAGATTCAACTTAATAAATCTAATAAATAATTATAGAAATAGGCGTACCTCGTGGTAATAACAAAGCGATAATCGTGAGCGAAGAACCGAAATATCGTCTTGGATAGCCGGACAACGTACGGATCAGGCCAACTGTAAAACAGAGTTGGAAGGAGGCCTCCGGGTAGACACTCCGATGCTCAAGTCAGTAATATATTATGCTTAAAGCTTATTGATTGCTTAAGATTGCGTACTTGATACCTTCATGGTGGAGGTATTTATAGATATGGGGATAGTATTGTCCTAAATCAATCTGGATCCTTTTAAGAATAAGATACTTGCAGATCCTCTGAGACATGTGCTAAGTTTCTCGCGCCAGGTCTCTATCAATAAGAGCCAGATCTCATTCAGAGACATGACTCCTTTCGTTGACCATATTTCAGTCAGATACGATGTCGTTTTGCTCAGAGACTTGGGTCTAAACTTATACATATAGACTTTTTGGTCCTGCTTCGTGGACCGATTATCTTTAATAGTCTTGCTGACTTGATATTCTCATACTCAGTATGATACACATGGCTATGCCACATGCATTTATTCAGGATGAGTCATATATTGTATTTATTCTCTATAAGATTGCAAACTTAAAACTCCATTTAAATATAGAATATCTTTCATAATTTAATTTGCAAAACTTGTTTTTTGTAATATTTTACTTTTTAAAACATTTTATTTTGATTATCAGTTTCTATTAGTAATATTTTAAGTATGTGTAACGATTTTTATTTTTTTAATAAAGTTAATCATGGATGGTATAAGGTAACTACAATTATAAAATTTTAAAGCAAACAAAATATTTTTTTTAACTTTATATACCAGGTGTTTATTTTATTTTTTTTCATAAATTTTATCTATCTTTAGTTTCATAATTATGCCTTATTATAATATGTATTCATATAAAAGTATGTAAATTTATGATTAGTGACCGTCCTCTGAAAATTAAAAGACTAACTAGGGGCGACTAATTAGGCGATTAGTTAGGCGATTAATTTTGCATCATGTATTCTTAAATTGAAATTGATTTTGAATGACTTAAATTATGACCTTGAATTTTCTTTAAGTGACAAAATTTTCCTTGAATTCATTTCAAATTGGAGATTCACGTTTTAATATAATATAAATTATACTTTATTAGCCAAACTATTGACTTATATTATGACCTTGAATTTTCTTTAAGTGACAAAATTGTCATTGAATTCATTTCAAATTGAGATTCATGTTTTAATATAATATAAATTACACTTTATTAGCCAAACTGTTGACATTTTCACAATTAGATCTCTATTTAAAAAAAACAATTGAATATCTCAAATTATAATACTCTTAATAATGATACTCCGTGATTTGTTTTTCTGACCAAAATCTTAAGTTGAGTTAAATTCTGTTAAATAAATAAATATGAGTTGGCATTGAATGCCATTCTGATTCCAAAGATAAAGATCTTTTTTAGTTGACGTGAATTTTAATTTTAATATTTCGTAGAGACATAATTATTTCCATTTCAATATTCAACATATGTAAGATTTTATGTTAACATAAAAAAAATATTCCGGTTATGCCATTTTCAAGGCTGGCGAAAATTTTTAGACATACTTATTTTTTGTTATAAATTGGTAAAATATATTATTATTGCAATATTATTTAAATTATACCAAACACTAAATTTAAGTCAAAATGGATTAATTTTGTAGTTAGACATAAATAGGCGTATGGCTGTTAAACGGTTCGATTTCGGTTAATTGACTGAATTTCTCTGAAAAATGGAACCGAAATTGAACCGTTTTAAATTTTCGATTAACCAAAAACCGATCGATTTTGATGGTTCGTTTTTTGATTAACCGAAAAATCGAATTAAAATTAATTAATAATTAAAATAAATAAAATAATAATTAAAAAACTAAAACTTATTAAAAATAAATAAAATAATTAATAAAGTAATAATTAAAAATTTATTTTTAGAATTTTTAATTAATTAATTAATAATTTAAAATAAAAACGATTTTCGGTTTCGAATATTTCGATTATCGATTAACCAATAATTTAAAATAAAAACGATTTTAGAACCGAAACCGAACCGATAACCGAATTTATTGATTTTTGATTAACCGAATTTATCGATTTGGGTTCGATTCTGATTCTAACCGAAACCATTTAGACACTCAAATAGACGATAATAATGGCAACAGCACACATCTCATGGAAATCCTATTGTTTGCTTCCACGTTCTTACTTTTGAAAAATATAGAAAAATAAGTTCAATCAACTCACAAATACATATTTTTAGTAACTATAAGTATACATGTTTATTAACATGTTTTATCAATTTTAGGTAAATATCAATTTAAACCATAAATTATACATGTTTTTTCAAAAATATTCTGTACTTTCAAAAATATCAATTTAAATCCCAAACTATCATATTTGTATCAATTTAAATCCCAAACTATCATATTTGATAAAACATGTACAGGATAATTCTGATGATTATATTTTTCTTTCTTCTTCCAATCGAAGAAATGCACCACAACTTACTTGTGTGGATTCGTATAGTACAAATGTAAAATGAAAAATTAATTTTATTTTCTTTCGAAAAAGAGAAAGTGTGACAAGTCATATCATCATGATCGAGTAGCTTGGAATTAACGCAGGAATGTAGAAAGAGAATCTGCGGTGGGGCCCACCCGTCGGCGTGCATTATTATTATATTGTTATCATTTTTTTCCTTATTTCCCTCGAGAACCTATTCTATCACGTAACTCCCGTTTCCAAAGTTTTATGGAAAAATTTAATAAACTATACTCTATAAAATAAAATGTGATGTTTCTATATGTTTGAACCAATCAGATCTAATATTCTAAATATGGTTTATCCATTTTATATAATTTATAGACTATTATATAGGTACATAAAATTTATGCAATATGCAATATGTATTCAAGATAGTAATTGTAAGTTTCCATAAATTCAAAAATAAAAATATAGTTTGTCATATGTTGTGATTTACATTTAAATTTAATTAATATGATTTAATACTCTTTAAATCATTCGAGTCAATTAAATATTAACATATTTGTGTAAATAGACGATGGATGTCACTATAAAATAATATAATACTCCTCATGTCCCATTTAAAATGTCTCACTTTCCTTTTTGGGTTGTCCATTACAAATGTCTCATTCCATTTTGTGAATAATTATCTCTTCAAAAAGTGTGACCCTACCCACTTTTAACACTTTAACTACTTTATACATTTCTCCTAAATATCCGTTCAAAGAAATGAGACACTTTAAGCGGGACGGAGGGAGTATAATATAGTGCAATGTTTTTTATTTATTTATGAATAATTTTCGTATATCATTTTTTTATTTAAATCTATCAAATTTGAAGAGAAGCAAAAAAACATAACCTAATCATTACACAGTAGCAAATACATATTAGAAACTAATTAAACTATAAATTAGGACACACAACATATTTTATATGGGAAAAATTCTATAAAATATATAAGTGTACTACGTCCTTTCTAATATGATAATATTCTATTTATACAAAGAAGGATGTAATACACTTACACGTTCTATAAAATTCAATATATAAGTATGGGTGCAAATAACAACTTCTAAATTTTGATAAATAAATATACTTACTTTAATATAAATGATCAAATTAGTGAACAACTTCACGATTATGGCTGCTATAGCTCTATGAATTTGCAAGCCGCCGTTGACGGGGGAAACATTTGTCAGATTGTAGACATTTGGCTCGGGTGAGTAACACAAGCCAAGCCATTTTTTCATAATCAAATTTCTATTATTTTTTTTCCAATTAAATATATAAATTTAAAATCGTGTCACAGTAAACTCGAATCCGAGATTTTTACTTCATGCATTAACCACTCTACCATTAAACCAATATTCTCTCAAATTTCTATTATTGTTATCTCTTTATTGCAATAATACAAATTTTATGCATTTTCTGTAATTATATAGATAGATAAAGTTCTGGCCTTTTAACATGCTTTTCTTTTTGGTTCTGGAACTAATTTTAGTGTTTATTAAGTCGTAATTATTTGAAATATCATATTAATATCATAGAATGTTTGTTAAAATTTGTTGGTTGACCCAATCTAGAAATTATTTACTTGAATTAAAACTTTTATCAATTGGTCAATCATAGTCTCGAATTAGTCTTATTCAGTTTATGAGCTGATCAATCATAGTCTCGAATTAGTCTTATTCAGCAATAATTTTGATTGAGCAATAATAACCATTACCACTGTTAAATTCATAGATACCTATTTTGATAAGTGTCAATAGGGAAAACTACACAAATGGCATAAAAGGTATGAACAAATACCCAATCGTTATAAAAACATGCAAAATCAGGAAGATATACCCCAAATAGCCTTGAAAAAACATTGTCGATGAACGAGGTGACTAAAAGTGAAAAAGTCATCAATGTTCGGAAAGTTGACTTGGAGTAGAATCCGATCGGACGATCGGATTCGATCGGATTCTTTCACCGATCGGATCCGATCGGATTCAACATTGAAAACAAACGAGTTGACATAAAGCGCGCATCGCTGCGCAAGACGAAAAGGTCGCGCAAAACCTGTGGAATCTTTGATCGAGTGGAACCGATCGACCGATCGGACGATCGGATTCGATCGATTCTTTCTATCCGATCGGATTCTCCCAATATATACCGACACCCTCGCTCTCTCATTTCACCCTCCGGATTCGAGACTCCCTTCACCTCCTCCCAGAATCACTCGCTCGCCGCCTCTTCGCCTCTCGGATCGGATAGCTCAGTCGCCGAATTCCGCACCACGGCTTCTCGTGCACGCCGCCTTCGCTTTCCTCGACGGAATCCGATCGGTCCGCTTGACGGAATCGATCGGTGTTTATGAACCGACCGTCAAACCGGACCGATCGGATTTTATTTTCGTTAGTTAGTTTAGTTATTATTTAGTTAGTTAAACGTGCTTATGCTATTATTCGAATTTATTAGTTAAACGCGTGCTTATTATCATAGTTTATTAGTTAAATCGCTTATCATAATTAAACCTCGCTTATCTTAGTTTATTAATTAAATCGCTTATCATAATTAACCTTGCTTATCATAGTTTATCATAGTTTATTATGGTTTATTAGTTAGTTAAATCTAATTATCATAATTTATTAATTTTAAACGTGCTTATCTACAAATGCAAAAGTAAATAAGACCCACACGCCGCCTTAACTCGCTTATCATAATTTATTAGTTAAACGTGTTTATTTATTGATAATATCATAATTTATTAGTTAAACGTGCTTATTTATTGATAATATCATAATGTATTAATTAAACGTGCTTATTTATTAGTTAATCCTCGCTACTTAATTAGCACACATCGCTTAATATGCTATTATTTATTTAATATGTTAAAATGTATATTATGATTTATTATGCTTAATTATGCTAAACGTGTTATTATGCTTTATTATATGTTTTATTTTTATGATATTTATACACTTTATTGTTTTTATTGTTAGGGTTATGTTGATTATGTGAGACCCGAGATGATTAATGGTGTGGTCCAAATTAGCACATATTATAGGATCAATTATTTAGATATCATTAAGACTAGATTATGGAGATTGGTGGTGAAGAGTTACTAGATATGTTTGCTAGTGGATGCTTGGTCATTTACTGACCGGAAGCCCGGTGCAAAAATATCATGGCTTTGCACCACGTGATTTCCGCCGATTATGACGAATGATGGTCTAGTATGGTTTCATATGAACGGACGGAGCATTTGTTTTATCGCTCATGACTATGCACTAGTCACCGGTTTAAGTTTTGGAAGCTCGCCTTCAATCTTAGTAGAGAGCACCGGTTGCAACGTGTTCGAGTGTTTAGAGCTTTCACTGCTCGACCATATATCTATTGCGGACTTAGTAGAGCGTTTTTCGACAGGGCGTGCATATAGATGATGCGGATGGTAGTTTATACCTCCGTCGCACATATTATTATGTTATACGGGATGCTATTATCAGAGATCCCGTAGTACCGTGGAGTCGTGGGTTTGGGCATTGGTCGATGATTTGGATTTATTCTCTAGATTTCCGTGGGTATATTCAGATCGTTGTATGCTTACTACTTATTTCAAATTCAACCAAGAAGAAATACCATTTTATGGACCACTTGGGCATTGGTTGTTTGGTCGCCGAGATCATACCGGTCCAGGGGGTCATTGGGAAATATGTAGACCAGTTTGCCTACCCTAGATGCTTGAGATGGAGGTTCAAGAGCAAGTCCTCATCGATGATTTATCGATTTTGTTTGAATCTCGTGTACTACTTTTACATATCCTAAAATTTGTGTTATAATTTTTATTATAATTTTGATTAAGTCTTGTTTATTTGAATTGTATATAGGATTATCAAGATATTCGATGATATCGCTACGGAAGAAGAAATGGACACATGGTACCGGGTATCACTCCGACACGACGAGGCGCTTGGTGTGCCCTATATAGAGCCACAAAATCCGCTGAGGACGGGGAACAGCTTCCCACGAGCACGAGTGATTAGTGATGACGATGTGGGAATTCTCGTGCCTCGAGGTACTTTCGCTCGCATCCGAGACGTGGTGCGACGACATATTATTGAGGAGTCGAGCACGGCGCACATGGTATCGAGGGGCTCGATCGGAGAGCACCGTCCACATCTCGTCAGCAGAGCGGCGTAAACGGGCCATCCTCCGACTTCTTCCTCGAAAGCAGCGATCACCCACGACCTAGTGATCGCGGGCCCTAGAGGACCTATCGAGAGGCATGCTCGGAGGGTGACCGAGCTATCGAGGAAGCACCTCGACGAGGTCGAGGTACCGGATGACGACGAAGTTGAAGGGTTGGTTTAAGGAGTTGATTGGTGCTTACCGTCATCGTCCTTCACGACGACACCGACCCATTCTCCATCCGATCATCATACTCATCCCGTGGCACGGCAATCGATTGATGAGGCACGGAATCACCGATGGCGACATGCAGACGCGCCACCGACATTCCGTGCACGAGTTTGGTAGATCGAGGCCATGCCATCCTATCGAGCCACCTCGTGCTTCCTATCGTGAGCCACCTTATACTTCCTATCGGTGCCCACCTCCTGCCTCCCATCGCCAGCCACCTCCCGCTACTATCGTGAGCCACCTCCCGCCTCCTATCGCCAGCCCACCTCCGCTACTATCGTGAGCCACCTCCCGCTTCTTATCGCCAGCCACCTTCACTTCATTCACCGATATGTTTGATATTTTAGTGATTGTGGACAAGTAAGTGTAATTTAATTAAATAATTTAAATATTTTGTGTTTATTTAAATATTTCTAAGTCAAATGATATTTTCTACGCAGATTGTGTCGATTGGGATGACCTCCGAAGTCCCGCAGCAGTCCACTACTATAGGAATGTCCGATTATGGACACCGGTGGATGACTTTAGGATGCCCGCTCGTGGATCACATCGGGACGACTGGCGACGACGAGCACCGTGGTGACACAGGTTCGTACCTGGAAGAGTGGCCGACAGCGATTCCCATCGATGGCCCTAGCATCTCCATATGTTGTTACTGGCAAACCGCGTGAACTTGATCTGACGTTAGTACAGAACTTCAATGTCTTCCTTAAAGCCCGCCCTCCACGTACGGTGATGCTTTCCGAGAGTGGTGGAGTTCTTAGTCGGTCATTTTTCATGGATATTCTTAAGCCGACCAGCTTATTATCTTCAGACGTAAGTATTTTGAATTTCTAAGTATTCAGAATTTATTTTAGTTGAATTGATTGATTAATACTTATACATTCAATTGTTCTTATTGTAGACGATTGATCTGTTCATGACGAGCTGTAGAGTGAGGCTGATCAAGGGCGATACTGTATTGTCCACCATGAACAATGCAAACACGATTGTATTGGACACCGACTTCTATGTAAGTATTGATTTCCCAATAATTTACATTTATTTATTTATTGCTTTGCTCAATTCAATGTCCGATTAAATCATTTGAATGTCTCAATAGAGAATCCTTCAAGTTGGTTGGGAATCTTGTTCAAGCGGTTGGAAGGTGCCGAGAGTATTATTTCCCTGATCAAGGGCACGACGGGAGTATCCACTATGACCGATTGGTCCAACATGCAACAGGTGATTTTTGTAATTCAATATCATGTTATATTTAAATTTTAATATATTTGTTTTTAATAATTCATATATTTTGTAATAATTGTGTTATATAGGTGATTATACCTATCCTTATCGATGGACACTACGTCGTCGCTGTTATCGAATGCTTGATCGGACGCTGATCTATATGATTCGATATATTGGAGATTAGAAGATCATGCTAAGAGAAAACGCCCAGCCAGATGGCTCGATATTGCATTTATTTGGATTCGTCTTCGATGAAGTCGATTATTGGAGGTTCAACGATACGGGCATATCGAAAAACCGTGCCACTTGAATTATCTATCCCGTCACCGCTAACCGTTCTCCCAAAAAGACGGCGTCGCCAGGTCCATATGCATGCATGTACGTTGAACGTGTGATATCCGGATCGTCGAGTATTACTTGGGGAATACTCATATACCAAAGATATAGGAAAATTATAGTCGCTTCTATTTTTGAGTTGTGTGAAGACACTTAGATATGTAAATTTAAATGTGTAATATCTTAAATTTCGTTTTATTAATATTTGTAAATTAATAACTATTTAAGATTTTAAACTCCTATAGTTGCTTCTATTTTTATTTATTTAAACTCCTAACTATTTAAGATTTTAAAAATCATTTGTGTAATTTAGTTCATGTTTTTATACGATACATGATCACGTTTTTGTACGATACGATACATTTCAAACTTCACATTTAGTACGTAAGGGAAATATCCAAGTAAACCTAGTATAGTCATCAACAAAATGTATGTAATACTTGAACCTTCAATAGACGTGGTAGAACTTGGACCCCAAAGATCCGTATGCACTAATTGAAAGGGTGAAGAAGTTTTATTATTATTATTATTATTATTATTATTATTATTATAGCACAACACAATGTATAAAATTGAATGATATAAAGAAGAATAACAATAAAAGGTGCGAATACAATATTTCAAATATTAAAAAATACAACAACTTTAATTAATCGCTATGCCTTCATTTATTCGATTTGGACATTTCCTTCGTGTATGTCCCGGTTCCTACAATGACCGCATTTCTTTGGTGCTCGGCGTCACGGTTAGACGATTCTCCCATATCGTTTGTAGGCACTCTTCTTGTAGACCTTTCACCACCGGATGGAATCCGACTTGTTCTAGGTCGTCAAACTGCCTTGTCACAATAGGAGGCAATACATTCGCTGAGCTACCTCATTTGGAACAAGCCACTCATTGTATTGAGGACATGATTCATCGCACCACCGTATGTCTCAATTAAAGTGTTGGTCGTGTAGTATGATTCGACGTAATTGTGGATGGATTCTCCTACCACCTTGTCAATGAAAAGTATTAGTATGAGTTACATGAAAATAAAACGACGTGTAGTATTAGTATTAAAACTTACTTAATGGCAGCAATTGCGTGTGAACACGGCATCCGTCTTGGTTAAATTCTCGACAATCACACGATTTTAGTTGAAGATCGACCAGGAAGTTCCTAACGCCAGACTGCACCCTATATTTTGCATTTGTAGACCTCGTCGTAGAGTAACGACGACTTTTGGACACCGCTACTGTAAGCTTTTTCACTGTTTCCTCAGTGAGATAGTTGTCCGACCTACATGCTGCTGCTCGTCTATCGTTGAACCACTGCTCAATTACAAGTCTGATTGCCTCCAACATTGAGCATATTGGAAGACGCCTCGCCCATAATAATCGAGAGTTAAATGACTCTGCTGCATTTGATGTTAAGAAGCTAAAACGGCTCACGGGGGACTTTGAACGGGCCCATTTTTCTGGTCCTACACGGAGCAGTTTGTGGTATGCTTTATCATTTATGCTTTCGATAGCAGACATAGCACGTTGGTATTGTCTGGGCTCGTATGCATAAGCAGCTTCTTGGAACATTTCCACCACAGTACCGCTACGAAACTGTTTGATCTTGTTCGAGAAGTGGTAGAAGCATAAGGCGTGATGAGCTTGTGGAAATACTCGATGGCGTTAGCTATGGACACGTGTCGTCCGAGACAATTAAGAGTTTTCCAGTATTTCCAAATACCCGTTGGATGCGTGAGATAAACCATGACCAAGATTCATCATTCTCAATTGGCCCAACACCATACGCCAACGGGAACACTTGCTCATTGGCATCCTTCGTTACTGCAACAAATAAAATTCCTTTATTCTTTCCTCGAGGTGAGTACCATCTACGACGATCACGGTCTCAAACAAAAATAGAAGGGGCAATAGATGCAGAGAGCAACAGAGCGGATGTCGGAATCGACCATCACCATCGACCTCATAATCGGTAAATATACCGGGATTCGCTCGTGTCAACATCTCGCAGATAACCCGGCAAAGATTTGAATGACCGATCATGCCGACCGTATATCAACTCAATCGCTGTATGTCGGGCTCATAACGCCACATCATAACCGATGCGGATACCAAAATCATGTTTCAACTCGGCCATAATTGATTTAGCTTCATGATTTCACTGTACAGCGTATTTTTCGAGCATAATACGCAACTATCTTCGAATGAACCTTCAATGGTCCAACACAACCCAAATCACGGTGGCATTTGTGTTCGATATAAACTTATAAACTTTCCAAATATTACCTCGTTGGGCAGCTCAGAACTCAAAATTACACTCTCGTAGTGCTTGCATTTAAATGTCATCGTGTTGTATCCGAACGACCAACAACGATTCCGCTACCGCCCATACGCCACACACCAACAAAGAAGATAGAGGTCATCTTTGCTATAGTAATATGAATTACTACTCAATTCTCCATCCCTTGTCGGGTCCATTTCACTAGCAACAAGTGAGGCTGCGGCGTTGAGCGGAATGGACCTAACTAACCGATTAGTTAGTTCTTCAAAGATCGGGTGGGTTGACATCTTCCGGATAGGTGCTGGATTAATCAAAGATAATAGTTTGGGAAGTCCTCCTTCTTCTTCGAATCCATCCCGCAAAATCAATAAACGATTATTTAAAATTGATTGTTCGGGATGGTCGTCGAGGCATCCGAGTCGGTCTCTTCGAGATCTTGGTCTCGTGTACATATTCTTCTTCTTCTTCGCCTTCTCCATCAACATCATCATTCGAATAGGAGTTGTTGGCCTTGTTGTCTCCGTGGCGTGCCTTTGGGATTCGTAAAACCAATCACCGAAAGCATACTTGGAACATTTTGTAAATATTCTTCTTGCAAATGATTGGGCTCTCCGGGTTTGATCCACTCGCAATATTTGTAGTGTTGTGAACTACATAAACGCGTGGATATTCTTCGCATACGCACAATCGAGCAACAGTTCATCATCGGTTAACAATGATTTTATTATCCCACCATATCGAGATGTGGATAAATAAAATAATTGATAATCCGTGCTCAATTCCTTGGCTCGCAATACGTGATTGATATAGTATATGAGGTCGCAAAGAAAACGATCCAAATTTGGGCAATTTGTTGATACCCGCCAATATACGTTACAATCACTATCAAACTCTCCACCATAATTCACAAGAATGAATTTCCAATTGTCCATCTACATAAAGAAAGAATAAATAAAAATATTAAAACAAAATTCTCAATCAAAATATACGTACATGTAAATATAGTATATTATTCTTTGGGGTTGGCTTAATTACCTTTGATATTGGAAAATGATTGAATTCTCCGTGGTTTTCCTTCAAATACCGCTTCAACTTCAATAGAAAATTTTGGAAAATGAAGATATGAGATGTGAATGAATGAATGAATGAATTCACAAATTTTATAGAAGGTAAACAACAACAAATAATGGATGTGCATGTATCATTCACGTGAAATTATCGTAGCTACAATGAATTCGCACTCATTATTGTACAAATTCATTGTAACAACAAGAAAATCGCACCTATTATTGTACTAAATTCGCACCTATTATATCAGTTTCACGTGAATGAATTGAATGCTACAATAATTTGAGAGAAAATTCAAAGCACTTATTGAGGCGAAACAATTAAAAAAAAAAAAACCGATCGGAATCCGGTCGGATTCCGGTCGTACCGATCGGATTCCGGTCTTTCCGGTCGTACCGGTCGGATTCCGGTCGGATTCCGGTCTTTTCATCGGAATCCGACCGAGCTCCCTTTCCATTTTTTAATCCGCTCGTTATTTTACACAGAAAACAAAGTGAGCTTATGAGGGTATATTTGTCCATACAATATAAACCTACCTGATTTTGCATGTTTTTATCCCATTGGGTATATATGCATATCTCTTATGAGATCTGGGTATACGTGCATCCGCCCCTTTTGATAATCTCAGTTACAAAGCCATATAATTATTTGTATTTGACACTTCAATTCTATGAATAACTTTACAATTTTAGCTTTATTGCTAAACATAAATGACACACTGATCTTCAAATTATGAAATGACCACTAAGTGAAAAGAGTAAGTTAATAATACGTAAAAAAACATCTAAGTATTAATGAGGTGGTTTTCTTTGTGGACGTTCGTATGTACGAATAATGATACTTTTCCTCAATATAAATAATACTTCAATATAAATAAATAATATTTTTTTTAATGCAAATGATATTTTTATCTATCCTTATGATACAAACAAATGTACGAGAGTTTTTGTGATCGATCATTAATTTCAACTATAAATGGGCATTGCAAAGCCGGTCGCATAGAGAAGCGTACGCGGCGTCACGCAACCGCTTTGATAATCTGGTTTGACACGCAGTAAAACCAAGTAAAAAAAAAAAACACCTACTGCATCCGCTCAATAAAGAGAGCTCCAAAACTCGCACGTTATCGCTCGCTCTCACATTCTCTCTCTAAAATTCCTCTCCTTTTCTTTCTTTTCTTTCTACATAGTCCTGCGTTGGTCGTCGTGTTCTCTGCTTCAAACTTAAGCACGATCAAAAATGGTGAGTCTCCGCCCCTCTGTTTCTCCAGATTTTGCTGTCGCATTGCTTTCGTCTTCTGATTATTGCGTGTGGTTCGATTGCTCGCTTGATCTGATTTTCGTCTAGTTTGAAGTAGTTATCGTTTTTTATTTTCGCGAGCTGTTTATTTTAGTTGGCTAATCTGGAGTGATCTGTTTTCTGTTGGATGCTTTTCCCCGGAGTTGATTTTTCAGCATTGAGTCCATTGAGATTTGGAATTATTGTTGAATTCATTTAACTATTGGGATAAGTTTGCAATTCGCGTTGCAGGATTGCAGCTTAATTGTGCTAGAGGCGTGGTACCTGATGTTTGATTAATCTGACATTAGTTGCTATCCATTTCTGTGATTTTGCTCGATTGAAAATTATTTATTCAATTTTTTGAAGTTTCTAGAGTCCATGAGATACTATTTATTGATTCCTTACCATGTCATAATTTTTAGCAGATAAATGATAAAATGATTCGAGTTTATAAACTGCTTATTTATTGATGGGGATTCCTCTAATTAGTCTCTGTATAACAATGCAAGGGCCTAAGTGTTGTGGTGCTCTAGTTTGGTCTGTTTGTTATCATCAAGGAGGATACAGAATATGATATATGGCGAAATAGACTGCTAATCTTAAGATGTCTGTGATGCTCGATAGCTGAATTTATATTTGGATTCAGGGTCAGTTGGTGATGATGGGCGTGGGGGATCTTGCACATTTTTTTGTTTTACATGTCATTTTTGTTTTTGAGTTGCAGATTGTTAAATATTATGTTTCTGCAGTTTGTTTATGCATGTAGTTATCTGTTTTTCATGTAAGCTTCATGTTCTCCTGGTTTATTTCATGCTAATAAGATGTTTTTGTTATCTAAACGACGTTCTTGTGATCATCACAGGCAAATGCAGCATCTGGGATGGCTGTTCATGATGATTGCAAGTTGAGATTCTTGGAACTGAAGGCAAAGAGGACTTATCGCTACATTATCTTTAAGATAGAGGAGAAACAGAAGCAGGTGGTTGTCGAAAAAGTTGGTGAGCCAACTGAAACCTATGAGGACTTCGCTGCTAGTGTCCCTGCTGATGAATGTCGTTACTGCATCTACGATTTTGACTTTGTGACTGCAGAGAATTGCCAGAAAAGCAAGATTTTCTTTATTGCTTGGTATTGCAGCATCTTATTGCTTATCCTTTTAGTTAATAAATCCGTTGTCATTTTTGAGAAGAAAAAAATGCATCATACTAACTGAAATTGTTAATAAGCTCGATTACTTTTGCTATGTAAGGTCTCCTGATTCCTCAAGGATTAGAAGCAAGATGATATATGCTAGTTCAAAGGACAGATTCAAGAGGGAGCTTGATGGAATTCAAGTTGAACTGCAAGCAACCGATCCAACTGAAATGGGCCTTGATGTTATTAAAAGTCGTGCTATCTAAATGAACATTTGTTGGCAGCTGCTCCGGCAATGCCTACAGTTTATTGGATGGTAAACCTGGGTTTAAGTAGTCGCCAAGTACTTCGTTTACTGTTTCTTATAACTTTCATGCAATTTATGTGTGTATTAGTATATTATGATGTTTTCAAATGTTGCAGTTGTAGTTTTAAACTACAAGCTAATATTGTAACAATCTGGGAGGTGTAAAACTAGCATGTTTTGGTATGATATGGCTACAGTTGGCCCCTGGCTTTGTATCTGAGTTAAATTTACCTTGTTTTCACTATTGCATTACCACTATTTAAAGTATGAATGGAACGAACTAGCAATGATCATTTCTTCGTGTCCTGCACGTATGTTATCTTCTCAATTAGCTATCTGAATGTTTGATTTCTTGTTTGCTCGATTGTCTGCTGAAGATCTTGTTTTGTTGGGTGTTCTGCATTTGCTTCCATTGAGCTTGAAATGATTTTGTTTCATATCGATAGTATATGGTAAATATAGTTTGCAGGCTCTCTGATGCTATACGAGTCCTCTTCTGGATTTGCTATCATTTACAGATTCTGAGTATCATTTTTGCCAATCTCACCACTGTGTGGTTGCGTGTGCATTTTGTAAGTTATGTGGCCTACGTGCCATATAATTTATTTACATTATATTTAATATATTATATTGATATCTAAAAGATATCTAAAAGATATGGTTATGGTTTAAATAAATAACTGCTTTGAGATAATCGTGGTCAATTGGGTTTATAATAACCACCACGTTGATAGAACGTGTATAAAATCTATTCTCATCAGAAACTGGTCCTCTCACCACCGGTAAAGAAAATACAGAATTACTCTCTATCACATTACGTGCATTTTGTGCTAAAGGAACGGCAAGGGGAGAGAAACCAATTTCTTCTATATCAATTCAGTAAGCCATGGCTTATCAAGGTTAGTATTCTGATTATATATTGATGTGAAAATCATGAAGTTCAAGATCTATGCCTATAATTAACTTACATGTGGTATCAGAGCATGGTTTTCGGACTCATGATTTTTCATCACTTATTGAATATTTTATGGAACGATTATGAAGTATAGATCGATTTATTTGATATTAATGATGTTGTTATTCCGCTGTTTGATGTTCATATCTCGCTTAAATTATGAATTTATCAAGTGAAATCGTCGATCTATGCCATAGACTTGTTTGAAAGCATGAAATCGCCGACCTTCAATCTTCTTGAATTCATGAAATTGTCGACCTTGAATTTGCCGTTAATATTAACAATTATAATATTATAATATTATAGTTGAAATCGCCGTTCATGAAGTCACCGTGCTATAATTTTATGATTATAATATTAATTGTTATCAATTATAATATTATAATATTATAATTGAAATCGCCTATTGAAGTCGCCGATTATAATATTGTGGTTATAATACTAATTGTTATTATAATCAATTATAATATTATAATATCATAATCGAAATCGCCGAAATCGCCGAAATCGCCGTATTATGATTATAATACTAATTGTTATTATAATCAATTATAATATTATAATATTATCAATTATAATATTATAATAATTGAATAATTATGATTATATGTATCATATATAATGAAATCGCTTGTTTATTATGATGTTTATCGCATTGTTTATTATGAAGTATATGGCATGATTTGTAATTGTGGTATTCGGCTTTTAATTTTACAATATGAATTAAACTGAAGTTTACTGAAGTTATTTATGTGATGTTAATATAATTGACTCATTATGATTATCTTATGCCAATTTATGTAATGTTATTATTCATCACTATGTGATTTTGATTTATATAAAGTTGGTCGTTGAATCACCAAAGTGGTGCGGTCGTAATGTTTATAAATTTTAAATCATATAGTCATAGTTAAATTGCCAATACTTAAGTGATGCTTGATTTTAAGAAATTTACATGGGTAATTTATTTCATAATTATAAGGCATTTACTAATCACGCAAAGGTGGCTTGTTTGTTCTTATAATTGTGAATATAAAAGTGATAATTGATATATTATGTCAAAATATTTTGTACATCCAAAGATGACAAAATGATTTCAAGTAGAATGTTCAATTATCAAATCATGATTAATTTACAAGCATCCTTATGATATTATGATTGTATGTTGATGGATCGCCCAAAGGAGAACATCAATATGCACTTATTGTTCATCGATTATGAATCTGTATTATGTTGCTTAAAGAATTAATGTAAATACATTATGTTAATCTTTGCAGTGCCGACCCCTGTTGCACTTCATTCGCATGCTTCGTCTGTTCCAATATATAATGGACTGAACTTCTCTGACTGGTCTGAACAAATCCGATTTCACCTTGGTGTATTGGATCTTGATTCAGCACTTGAAGTTGAAAAGCCTGCTATAACTGACACAAGCAGTGCTACTGAAAAGTCCGCCCATGATGCTTGGGTAAAATCGAACAAACTAAGCCTTATGTTTATGCGAATGAGTGTAGCGGATAACATCAAGTCTACTATTCCCAACACTGAAAATGCTAAGGAATTTATGGAACTTGTGAAAGGACGTTCTCAAACAGCAGATAAGTCTGTTGCTGGGACCTTAATGGCTACGTTAACCACCATGAAATTTGATGGTTCTCGTGGTATGCATGAGCATGTCATTGAAATGACAAACATTGCAGCAAGACTTACGTCATTGGGGATGAAAGTGGACGAGAATTTCCTTGTGCAGTTTGTCATTAACTCGCTTCCCTCTGAATACGGTCTATTCCAAATGAACTACAACACTCTGAAAGATAAATGGAGTGTTAATGAGCTTCATGGAATGTTAGTTCAAGAGGAAGCGAGACTTAAGAATCAAGGAAATCATTCTGCTCATCTCACAATGAATCAAGGAGGCGGTAAGAAAGCCACCACAAAGAAAGGAAAGGCAAGCAAGGACTACATAAGGTGGGCGAGTCCTCTGTCCCACTTCAGAAAAGGGAACTTGGCAATCTCAAGTGTCGGTTTTGTAAGAAGCCTGGACATTTGCAAAAGGATTGCCAGAAACGTAAAGCATGGTTCGAAAAGAAAGGTATACATAATGTTTTAGTATGCTTTGAATCTAATTTAGTTGAAGTTCCTAATAATACTTGGTGGCTTGATTCTGGCTGTACCACTCATATTTCCAATACGATGCGGGGATTCCTTACGACCCGAATCACAAATCCAAATGAAACTTTTGTTTATATGGGGAATCGAGTCAAAGCTCAAGTTGAAGCCATTGGAACCTATCGTTTAATCTTAGATACCGAACATCATTTAGATTTGTTTGAAACTCTTTATGTTCCTTCTGTTTCTCGCAACTTGATTTCATTATCGAAACTTGATTCTGTTGGTTTTTCCTTTAAATTTGGGAATGGATGTTGCAGTTTATTCAAAGGAAATCTTGTTATCGGTTATGGTATTCTTAGTGATGGGCTCTATAGGCTAAAACTTAATCATATTTTTGCTGAGACTCTTTTAACCATGCATCATAATGTTGGAATTAAACGTGGTTTAGCTAATGAAAGTTCTGCTTACTTGTGGCATAAACGTTTGGGGCATATCTCTAAAGATAGATTACAAAGATTGGTAAAGAATGAAATCCTTTCTAACTTGGATTTTACCGATCTTGGTATTTGTGTGGATTGCATTAAGGGAAAACAAACAAAACACACAAAGAAAGGAGCCACAAGAAGCACACAGCTTCTTGAAATCATACACACCGATATTTGTGGACCTTTTGATGTTAATTCTTTCGGAAAAGAAAAATATTTCATTACCTTTATTGACGACTATTCACGTTATGGTTATGTCTATCTGCTGTATGAGAAATCTCAAGCAGTAGATGTCTTAGAAATATACTTGAATGAAGTAGAAAGACAATTGGACAGAAAGGTGAAAGTCATTAGATCCAATAGAGGTGGTGAGTATTATGGAAGATATGATGAAACTGGGCAACACCCAGGTCCATTTGTTAAACTCCTCCAAAAACGTGGCATTTGTGCACAATACACAATGCCAGATACACCACAACAAAACGGTGTATCAGAAAGGCGTAATAGAACTTTAATGGATATGGTTAGGAGTATGTTAAGTAATTGTTCTTTACCCATGTATTTATGGATGTATGCCTTAAGAACTGCCGTGTACTTGTTGAACAGGGTTCCTAGCAAAGCAGTTCCTAAGACTCCTTTTGAACTGTGGACTGGCAGGAAAGCTAGTTTAAGGCACCTGCATGTTTGGGGTTGCCCGGCAGAAATAAGGATATACAATCCTCAAGAAAAGAAACCGGATGCAAGAACCATAAGTGGATACTTCATTGGTTATCCAGAAAAATCAAAGGGGTACAGATTTTACTGTCCTGACCATAGCATGAGAATTGTCGAGACTGGCAATGCAAGGTTCATTGAGAATGGTGAAACCATTGGGAGTTCACTTCCACGAGAAGTGGAACTTAAAGAGAATGGTGAAACCAATGGGAGTTCACTTTCACGAGAAGTGACACTTAAAGAAGTTAGAATACAAGTTCCTTTTACTTGTGCTTCTAGCAATAAGGTAAGTGATCCTCCAATTATTGTTCCAAACAATAATGAAACAGAGGAACACATTATTGAACCCACAGTTCAAGATGAACCTATTGTAGAAGAACCACAAGAAATAGTATTAAGAAGATCTCAAAGAGAGAAAAGATCAGCTATTTCGAATGAATATATGGTATATCTACATGAAGCAGAAAATGAATTGAGTATTGCTAAGAGTGATCCAGTCTCATGAAACCAGGCCATGAGTTGCAATAAATCTAAAGAATGGTTCGATGCTTTAAAAGAAGAGATGAAATCTATGGAAAAGAATGACGTCAGGGTTCTTGTAGTGTTGCCGGAAGGATATACAAGCATCGATTGTAAGTGGATCTTTAAGACCAAACTTGACGCTCGTGGCGACATTGAACGCTACATGGCAAGACTTGTCGCCAAAGGTTTCACTCGAAAAGTGGCATCGACTACAATGAGACATTTTCACTGTCTCACTGAAAAGATTCTTTTAGAATTATTATGGCTTTGGTAGCTCATTATAATTTTGAGCTGCATCAAATGGATGTGAAAACCGCCTTTCTTAATGGAGATCTAGAAGAGGATGTTTACATGGATCAACCAGAAGGTTTCGTGGTTGAAGGAAAGGAACACATGGTGTGGAAACTAAAGAAATCACTATATGGTCTTAAACTAAGCATCCCGATAATGGTACAAGAAATTTAATGATACCATTGTATCCTTTGGATTTAAGGAAAACACTGTTGATCGGTGTATATATCTTAAGGTCAGTGGGAGTAAGATCATATTTTTGATTTTGTATGTTGATGATATCTTGCTTGCAACTAATGATCTTGGTCTTCTTCATGATACTAAGAAGTTTCTCTCTAGTCATTTTGAAATGAAAGATATCGGTGAGGCAAGCTATGTGATAGGAATAGAAATATTCCGTGATAGATCACAAGGATTGTTAGGGCTGTCTCAGAAAGCATATATTAATAGAGTTCTAGAGAGATATAGGATGGAAAAATGCTCATCAAGCATCGTTCCAATCCAGAAGGGAGACAAGTTCAGCCTTATGCAATGTCCCAAGAATGAATTGGAACGTAAACAAATGGAAGATATTCCTTATGCATCAATTGTTGGTAGCTTGATGTATGCACAGACTTGCACGAGACCTGACATCAGCTTTGCTGTTGGAATGCTTGGACGGTACCAAAGCAATCCTCGAATAGATCATTGGAAAGCTGCAAAGAAGGTACTAAGGTATCTGCAAGGGACAAAGGAACACATGCTCACTTACCGAAGGTCTGATCACCTCAATGTGCTCGGATACTCAGATTCAGATTTTGCTGGATGTGTTGATACAAGAAAATCAACATTCGGCTATTTGTTCCTATTAGCTGGAGGAGCAATTTCATGGAAAAGTGCGGCGATCTATAATTGTCGCATCCACTATGGAAGCTGAATTTGTGGCATGTTTGAAGCCTCGTTCATGCAAATTGGTCATGGAACTTCATTTCAGGACTTGGAATAGTCGACAGTATTGCCAAGCCGCTGAAAATTTATTGTGATAATTCTGCAGCCGTATTCTTCTCTAAGAACGACAAGTATTCCAAAGGTGCTAAACATATGGAATTGAAATATCTTGCCGTTAAAGAAGAAGTTCTGAAACAAAAGGTGTCAATTGAACATATTAGCACCACTCTCATGATTGCTGACCCATTAACGAAAGGATTACCTCCAAAGGCATTTATTGAGCATGTCGAAACGATGGGTCTTATTGAGAAGTTGTAATGTTCTTATGATTTGTACTTGACATTTGAGCTCATTATATTTTGTTTGAGAAATTTATTTATATCTTGTTTGTCAATCCAGTATACATTATGATTGACATTAATTAACAAGATTTAGTCTGCAAAAGACACTTATGCGGACCAATGTTAACCCTTATTAGAAGTCGTGTTGCATAGAAACTGATATAGTAGTACATGGAAGGAACTATGTCAACCGTATGATGTGGAACCGCCATGACTCGTATCATATATATACAACACTGCCGTTATGATTGACCAATGAATGTTGTCTATTGATGCGCACCTTATGAATTATTTAAACCATTATGATGATTTCGTCACTTTGGCCAAGTGGGAGAATGTAAGTTATGTGGCCTACGTGCCATATAATTTATTTACATTATATTTAATATATTATATTGATATCTAAAAGATATCTAAAAGATATGGTTATGGTTTAAATAAATAACTGCTTTGAGATAATTGTGGTCAATTGGGTTTATGATAACCACCACGTTGATAGAACGTGTATAAAATCTATTCTCATCAGAAACTGGTCCTCTCACCACCGATAAAGAAAATACAGAATTACTCTCTATCACATTACGTGCATTCTGTACTAAAGGAACGGCAAGGGGAGAGAAACCAATTTCTTCTATATCAATTCAGTAAGCCATGGCTTATCAAGGTTAGTATTCTGATTATATATTGATGTGAAAATCATGAAGTTCAAGATCTATGCCTATAATTAACTTACACATTTTCCCACTTAAATATGATATATTGCATTGATTTCTGCTAGTGTTGGATACTTCCCGTCTTGAATAAGTATCATATTTGAAGATAAATCTTGTTTCTGAATAAGTGTCCAAGTTAGAATTCTATTGTAAAACAATACCAAATTTTCTACTTTACCTTTGTTTTCAATTCAAATTTCTTGCTTTTCAGGTTTTAATGCAATAATTTAGGAATAAAAAGATTATAATTGTCCATTTTTTGATACATGAGTTTTGGTGGTTGTGGATATTTATTTGGGAATGGATGTAGTACACCATAAGATAGAATGCTTTATTTTTTTTTTGTTGAAAGAGAAAAAATAGAATGCTTTATATTTTTTATAATCCATTATGCGTGTCGTTTCTTAAGGTATCAAATTTCTTATGGCCTTTAACTTTTGTATTTTTTTCCAATCGGCCTCAAATTTTCAGTATTTAGTATCACGAGATCTTTCTTTTTTTACAAAACCTTTCATTTTATCAAGTCTAATTAACTTACAAAAAATATTTGGACCTACTAAAATAAAAATTAATACTGCAAGGATATTAAAAATAGGAAAATTTATACAAATGTATGCATTTTCCTATTTCAAAACTAACACCAAAAAGGCATGAATATTTCCTATTCATAAGGAGTAAGTGATCTATCTTCACTACTCACATCTCCTCCTCCGCCATAAACTACGTAACTCACTAATACAAAATCACCACTTCACAAACATTCTCACTCTAACAAATCAAAATTCTCTCTCATGAAATGATCATCTGATTGCTGAATTCCTTGCCCGAATCGCTCTCCTCCCCGACGTACCCCATGATGCTCTACGCCGCCGCTTGGACGGCCATCCTGACGGCCACGGTGGCGGTGGCATCATTCGCGCCGGAGTGGGCATTCGTCTCCACCATCAGTCCATCTTCTCCATTATCTCAGGCATGTCACGGGGCGGGCTCCGTCAGGCTGCCTTTAGACATTCCGCCGGAGGACTTCTGCCTCGCCGCCCGCCTCTTCAAGCGGTCAAGGATAGATATGCTCGTGCCCCCGCTCTTCGCCGCCGTCATTGTCGCCGGATCCGCCTGTGCGGTCAGAGCGCTCGGCTTGTGGGAGGCTGCCGACGAACAACCGCCGGCGTTATGAAACATGGTTAGTCGGAGCGTTACGTTTTTGCCCCTAATTTTAAAGTGAATTCTTTTTCAAACTTAGCGGCGAAGACGTCGTCAGGATAAATATTTGGTTCTGTTGGATGATTTATAAGATTTGTAATATTTAATTGGTTTGAGCCTTTATTGATTTGTTACTTTCTAGTACTGTTTTTCACACTCTTTCTATTTTAGAAATATAACAGAAGATCATTACTTACTTTTGACTCAGAATCAATAGTTTTGATAAAGTTAGAACTCGGCCTAATCAACGTAGTTAAGTATATTTCATTTATTCACTCAATCGGCTCAAATTTAATTCAATATAATTAATAGCAAGATAAGCCCCAGATAAATTTTTTAATAAACTCGAACGAAAATGTAATAGATTTGTGCAGTACCTTTCTAAATCCTCATTTATATATTGAGGTAATTACACCAATATCGTCGATATTCATATACTGTGAAAAAAAATCATGACAGTGGTGTATAGTGGTGATGCAGAAGAACATAGCAATTACAATACATGACTTGAGTGATTATGTATAGGGAGCTGAATCTGATAATGAGAGTATTCTTTCTAGATTCAAAACAAAATAACAAATAAAATAGATTCGTAGGTTTGATGCCTCGTCTACAACTCATGTTTGAAAGAAAGATTCGATCGAAAGATAGTGAAAATGGCTCTTATCTTAATTGTTTGCTGAAACACATTTATTTAAGACAAAGTTATGTTTTGGGACAAGAAAAATCAAGGCAATCTTCCACTATTTCATCAGGTTCTTTTAACTATAAGTCTATAAAGATCAAAAACTAGTTCTGTAGGCAATTCAAGCTGCACAAATTTTCAAACTTTTCAGCTGTTTTAACTAGGTTGCAGCTGAAACCCAGTCTCTTTGCCAAAGCTTTGTCTCTTGCGAATCTGCTCGACTCAAACACGTTGCAGTTCATGTAGCACTTCCCTAACACTCCTTTAAGGCTGGGGTGGAGCGCGACGTAGCATGTCGTGGCTGCACCCTGAGAATCATGATCAAAGTTACATACAAAAAAACCTTGTTCATGATGATGCATGGTCGAACCATGTTGCATTTGATTAAGGATAGTTGAAAGAGAGAGAGTGCTTGTGTGTCTCTTCTTATTGAGTATCTTTGTTTCAACTTGTTTGTTTTCATCTGAGATCATTGTGTTGAGAGATATAGTCAGCTGAGGTAACATTCAGCCATAAAATGAAAAGAGAGTGCTTGTGTGTCTCTTCTTATTAAGTATCTTTGTTTCAACTTGTTTGTTTTCATCTGAGATCATTGTGTTGAGAGATATAGTCAGATGAGGTAACATTCAGCCATAAAATGTGAGTTGCCAAATCGGAGATTTCTGCTGCAAAGTTCTTAATTCGGTGACATGCTCAGCTTTTGAAGCTGATCACAAGCCACTAAATCCATCTAGTTTCAGGTCGATCCTATCAGGCGGTCAATTGAGCTAAATTTATTTTGAGCTATAAACATTTGGCCTTAATACTCTCTTTTTTTTCTGGTCTATTAGGGTTGACTCGATGATCTTGAAATGTATTAAGATTCATAGGGTAAACCCATTCGGTACAATCGAATAGAAATTTTTGACCCTGTTTTTTTTTTTTATTTGTTCGGGCCAATTCACTAATTTTGGACTAAGTTGACATCACTACCACTACTTCGTGCTATTCTTAATTGCTTCCTTCCCAACTTAGGGAGGGAGGGGTGGGGGAGGGTTTACTTGGCAAAGAAAGAGATTTTCCTACCTAGAGGGAGAGCCAATGGAATGGATGAGATGGTATGGGACTAGAAATAGGAGACTTAGAGGGTGTTTGGCTAAATTTATTTTATAGAGTTTATAAGCACCAACAGCTTATAAAATATTTAAGAGCTTATAAGATGTAATGTTTTAAGAGTTTATAAGTTGTAAAAAATATTTGGATAATTAAGCTTATAAGCTATAGAAAGTTGTGAGTTATAGAGAGAAAATTAAAGAGAGATGGAGTTGATAGGGTATATATTGGAAATAATAAATCATATTAAGTATTTCGATAATTTTATCATTGCTAATAATCTTATGAAACAATAAGTTGTTTGAGCTTATTTTCACACCTTATAATTTTATCGATAATTTTGAGGAGCTTATTTTTAGAGGAGCTTATAAGTTGTTGGAACTTATTTTCACAACTTATAAATTGTTTAGGAAAGCGTTTGCCAAATACTTCGCAAAAACTTATAAACTCCTAAACAACTGATGAATTGTTTTGAAGAGCTTATAAGCTTTAGCCAAACACCCGTTTAGTTATGTATTGGTTTTTCGGGAAATATAAGTTTTAATTTTATATGTTTGCATTAAATGACAACTGATGCTGCTTGTGAATGCTATATACGCAAATTGTGTAAGAGCTTGTGCCCATTGTATCATGCTCTGTTTGAAGAAATAAGTAAATCAGGGATTAATTTTGGTATTGCAAAGTATTTATTTTACTAACACATAGTCGATGGTATTTAATATCGTTGATGAATAAATTTGCTATTAGAAGATTGTATACTAATTATCCAAGTAAACTGGTTATATTTACTCAATTTGATAGTAACAAAATCAGCACCAGATTAAAAAATATTATAAATTATACAACCTTGATCCTCATATTGAATATTTTATTTTCCTCCAGTATCACCAATATTCATATATGGGAAAAACCGTAATCTAATCAAATTTATAACATCCATGTCTATGCAAGAAATACCCAAATGTGTAAAATGCTCTTTGCATTTGTCAAAATAGCTATGAATAATATTTTTTGCTAAAGACAATCCATTTAATTATGCTTTGTTATGCTTGCTATTAAAAATCCGTAGATGGAATCCGTTGTATATAGGCTGAAAACCTTTCTCGTGCCATTTCTGACTTTGTTAGGGGCCTTGAGAGACGAAAGAACCGCTCTCTTGGCCAATGCTAATATTGTCAGGGGTCTGAGAGGTGCAACAATGCCACGTACAAGGACATTATCCTACGATTTTTGATTGTGTAATCCTACGCTTCTAAAATGGTATCAGAGCTTTAGGTTTATTGAGGAATTATTTAATATTTAGCATTTTATGTGTTATCCTAACGGAGGAGACTCCAAAGTAAAAATGAATCCGGACGCTTGTCCGAGATGCGAAGCATACATGTATGCTTTCCAAGATTTGGAAAGTACTAATAGAGACTTGAACCGAAGGCTCGGGTTCTTTGAAAGAACTTTTGAACATAGCGTTCAAAATGAATACCCACCAGAACTCATCCAGACATTTCAGAATGATATCCGGATGACAGAAGAGAGGCTCATTCTCAATGATTATCTTCTAGAAGCATTGAGAATTGTTCAGAGAAGGACCCATCCACCACACGATTGATGGAGACCAGAAATAAAGGAGCAATTTCTGCTCCTAGTTACAAGGAAATTTCACCGGATTCTTCGAATTCGGCGGAATTAAGGAGATCCGTAAGACAATGCAATATTATGGCAAGCGCTCATATGGCGCTCCACAAGAGCTAAGCAGGATATCCATGCAGGAAGAGGAGATTCTTACCACACTGCGGAGTATCCAAAAGAAGATTGAAGGCCTTGAGCGAGAAGCAGGCCCAAAATTGATCAAGAAATCCCCGGGCAATCTAAAATTCAAACCCGTAGGGATGGGCGAGGATAAAGCTCATACCGAAAGAATAATCCAGCTCTCCAGAGGATGAATAATCTAGAGAGAATCGGATTGAACGAGTTGCAAGAGTTAGCAGAGTCATTTGCTAACCTCAATATGGTGGATCTAAAGATGAACCAGGTTCCGAAAGAAGAACCACCAATTCCACCACAAGGAGTACCGCCTATTGATCCTATGGGATCAAGGGGACAATATGAGTCTGGCCAAGGACCTGATGCAGAATTTGCAGCGGAACAAGCCAGAATCCGGGTAAGAAAGAGGAGGCAAAGAATGCAGGAGACCCCTGTTGGAAAAGCCACCTTGGAGCCTATACATCCCTATGGATTGACACTCGACATTGATGAAGTCAATTTCAATGATCGAGAAAATATCATAGATGAATGGGCAGCATCAATGGTTGTTGCAGCAGCAACACTGGAACTTGACGCAGTCAACATGGTCAAGATCCTAGAAGGAAGTTTAGCAGGCGTTGTTAAACAATACTGGGAACATTTGCTCGGTTGATAGAAAGAAAGTTGTACTGACGTTCGACTTCGTGGAGGATGCAGTCAAAGGCATGGCCGATACGTTCAAAGTTCATTTCCTCGGAGAAGGATATTTCAACGGCTATAACGATGAGAAACAAAAGAAATATTTGTTGGCATTGTACAATCTAAGACTAGTAGTCTTGGAGCAAAAATCGCTCAACAGATTTCTTCAGCTATTTACAAAGTATCAACATCTTAGTATGATTGATGAAGATTTTGCAAAAGAGCTATTTTTCCTAAAGTTTCCCGGTCCATGGAGGGAAATGTTCATTAGGGATTACCAAACAGGAGCTCATATGGATAGCGTCTCCAGAAGGATGTCATATGTTCATAAGAAGTTGTCGGAGTGGTGTCAAACTGCAACCACTCAAAGGAATCTCAAGAAATTGAGAAAGATCAATAAATCAGCCCCGTTGATCTGTGATATGCTTGATCTTCCAACAGAAATCGGAGGAGAACATTTATATCAATCCAGGAGGAAGAAGAACATGTTCCAACCCTACAACAAGGGAAGGAGAGAAAAAAGGAGTTCTTGGAGGTCAAGAACGATGTGGTCGCGACAGAAAGTCAGATATTATAAATCTGGACAAAGAAGCGGTCCAACAAGAAGACGGTATCAAGCTCAGGGATCCAGTCCCCGCGAGCAACGACCGGCGAAGAAGACTTTCAGACGAGCTCACACTAGAGTTAATGAAAGTTTCAAGGATTGCAACTGCTGGACGTGCGGCGCAGCGGGCATATCTCAACAAATTGCCCACGTAAGCGAGCAAAAGGGATGCGAAAATTGAGTCTACACGGACATCGAGGATGCCGTATACTACCAAGAATTGGTTCAAGTATACCAATTTGAAGATATACCCTCAGATGAGAGTATATATGAACAAGAGGAAATCTTCAGCGGAGAAGACGAATCAGATGAGTCTTCAGAATCAGGATCCGACTGAAGGAGGTGAGGCGCGCCATCAGGAGCGTCAAGATGAGCTAGGTCACACTAGCCGAACCATCCTGTCACGTAAGATCTTGAACAGATAATGAACAAAACCACGAATCTACAAAAGTATCGAGGGTTTTCAATCGAAGGAAGATAGACCATGTTCTAAGGAACCCGAGTCTAGTCAAAGGAAGTACAATGTGGTCATGGCGTAACCAAAGAGAAATGTCGCCCATCCCAGCCATCGGGAATCAAGTAGAGATGCAACCGATTCCCGCGGTGATATCGTGGAAGATCTTCAAAGTATGGCCGTAAATCGCTAATACGATGGAATGGATTCATATTGGAGTCCTCCCGCAAGGAGATACACCTATGTATTAAGTATTTTATAATTCCTCAATAAAAGTGAAGGCTTTTGCCCGACTATTCCGGTGTCTTGTTTAAGTAATCTTCCATAGACATCGCCCTTATACCATACGCCCCGAATCGAAAGAAACGAGGGTTGTGCTGAGTGAGTGCCGAAGGAGGTCCGTAAGGTAGGAGTCCATCGATTGCGATCGTGTGGTTGGTTGTGGCTCGGAGGAAGCCCAGAAGCCCGTAAAAATCCGACGATCCGAAGGAGTCCCGGCAGCACTGTGGTCAACAGGTATAATGGCGAAAACTCGGTTGATTACTTTTAATTTGGTACGGAAGCATGTTGGGCCTGATAGTTAAGCATGTTTTATCTCCATAAATGGATGTGTTTTGGATAATAGCAATATAAAGCATGAATGAATGGTGATTTGAAGGGTAATTTGGTCTTTGATATATGAAATGAGTAGATCTTGCATGTTTTTATGGTTTTGGTTAAGTTCTACATGTGTATTATGGATTTGGGTGTTTTATGGGATTACCTCTTCATATATTATGAGATAACATCATACATTATAGTGTATAGTATATAGTATATATGCTAACAATATTATATACGCTGCATGATTAGACTGATAATGTATAGGGAGCTCAGTATGCTATTGGATCTAAATTTAATTGCTGAAGCATATAAAACTATAACTAGTTCAGCTCTAATTACTTCTAATAACTCAAAATATTTGTTATTTTTAAGATAAGCTCATAAGATAGAATTAGGGTCTCTTCTATTATTTGAGCAAATTCTTCTACAAGTTTATAATATAACAAGAACTTAATCGAAGTAGTTCAATTCGTTGTTGTATGTCTGGAGCACAAGCTTCAGACTTTTCCAGCTGCCTTAACTAAGTTGCAGCTGAAATCCCAGAGTCTCTTGGCCAAACCTTCGTCTCTGGCCAATGTTCCCGACTTGTACTCGTTGCAGTCCACGTAGTACTTCCCGGACACTCCTTTAAGGCTGGGGTGGAGCGCGACATAGCACGTCGTGGCTGCTCCCTGAAAATCGAGAGCAAAGTTACATACATGTTAACCTTGGATCACATTGTTTTTAAGAGATTGTTACCTGAGGAACATTTTTCCATAGAATGTGAGTGGCCAGCTTCAACATTTCTGCATCAAAATCGTAATTTAGTGCAAAAAAACTAGTAGCGAAATGTTGGCTCTAACATTTCTGCAGCAGAATCTTGATTTAGTGCAAGAAAACTAGCACATAAATGTGTGTTAGCTTCTTCTGCAGCAGAATTTTGATTTAGTGCAAGAGATAACTTTGACATTTGTGCAGCAAAATCTTGATTTAGTGCAAGAAAATTTAAAAGTGTTCACTTCAATATTTTGCAGCAAAATCTTGATTTACTGCAAGAATACTAGCACAAAAGTGTGTCTTAGCTTCAGCATTTATGCAGCAGAATCTTGATTTGCTGCAAGAAACTAGCACAGAAGTGTTAGCTTCAACATAGAATCTTGATTTAGTGTGAGAAAACTAGGACAGTAAGTGTGAGATTCTAGGACTTTCTTACTTATAAAAATCCCAGAATATCTGAACAGATTCGTCATGATCAGTCCCGGATGCACTGAATTTACTGTAATATTCACTCGTTCACTCTGCAAAAAGACACGAGTTTCGACAGTTACTTTGTCTCCTTTCTTGTTTTTTGAGGTAGAAGTGCAATGCGGAGACGATACCTGCAGGCGCCTAGAGAGCTCGTTTGCATGCAATAAGTTGGCTAGTTTGGATTGGCCGTATGCTTTCTTGTCGTCGTATCTGCCATCGAACAAAAATGCAGGAGAAAATCCCGCTATTACAGAAGATCATACTAGGCCATCTTATGATTCAGATTTTGATAAACTCACTTGTTTCTATCGTTGATCTGTTCGAATGCAATCCCTTCTGGATAGGTGAGTAGATGGGCTACTGAAGATAGATTGACAATTCTTCCCTCGATGCCCGTCGATTTCGCTGTTTCTTTCATCTTTTCTAGGAGTAGGTTAGTCAAGTGGAAGTGGCCTGACCATCAACCATCAAGAATGTAACAACTCTTACAATCTGAGATAGGATTATTTGAAGAAAATATAAATTAGTTATAATTACCAAGATAATTTGTAGCAAACTGCATCTCAATCCCATCTTCAGAGAGCTTAAAAGGGCAGAGCATGATGCCAGCATTGTTTCTGAAAACAGAAAATGCAGTATTCTAAGTCGGATCAAACACTAACCAATAGATGTCTGAATTAATGTTAAATGTAAAAAAGATTGTTACATTAAGATGTTCAGAGGAAGGTTAAGAGTGAGGAAGTCATGACTGAAGGCCTTCACTGAGTCGAGCGAAGCCAGGTCGAGTTTAAGGACGTCGACTCTAGCTTTGCTGTACTCTTTAAGAATACTCTGCTTTGCTTCATTTGCAGCTTCCACATTTCTTGCTGCAATTATAACATGTGCATTTCTCAGAGCTAACACTCTTGCAGTTTCCAAGCCAATCCCACTTGCACCACCTGCAGTTAAAGAATTCTGGTTCAATTTCACCAATGTTGAAAAATAATGTTTGGTTTATGATTCAAGACAGTGCTATTAAGAATTCCTACTATCATTATTATTATTATTATTCAATGTGTACAGCAAGTTTGCTGGTGCAGGTCTTTCACTATCAAGGTATGGATTCCTTTATTTTCTTTCTTATTATCATGTGAATTTATTCTTTTCCATTATTGAAACCCAACCAGAAATTTGGAAATTGAATTCATGGTATCAATGTCATGAAAGCAACCTTGTTACATGCCAACAACTAATAAACAAAGGGGGTGTACAGAGACCTGGATCTCCTTAGGTTTGCCTAATTGTGGGGAGGGTGAGTTTGCCATAAAATATTATGAGTTCGAATCCACTTACATCACTAAGGTCGAATCCATCGCATAATACTTTTTTAGAACCAAAATCGAACTGTTAGCATGTATTCAACTTTTATAGGAATGAGATCAAATACAAATAAATCTTAAAACATAAAATTGGAACCATTTTCAACACTTCATTTGTGAAAGACGATTTCATGAGTTCGTAGTTTATAAGTAAAATGAGGGTTTTTATAATAACCATTCCCTACTTTTATATTTATATTTATAATTACTTATATTGATATTATAGTTTTAGAGCATAACTTAGTATATCATATAATTGTTTTTTGAATTTAACAAACCAATATCTCATTACATTAAATGTTCATTTTTATGATTTTACATTAAAATATACATAAAAATATATATTTTATATTTATTTTATTTATTTACTTTTAAAGGTCTATTTATATATTACAGTTTATATTTTTGAGTTTATAATACAAATGAAAATATATATTAAGGTTTAATTCGAATAAAAAAGACATATCTAGTTATCAAAAGTTTAAAGTGTATGTGAACTATAACTATTTTTATAATGTACTAATAAAATATACTACACTAATACACTATATAAATTGAATATACTATTCAATATCATTTGATTATGTTTCTAAGTTATAATTCTCTTTATCCTATAGTTAATTAGTTATATGAGTTAGATGTCACTTATTCCGGAGTTATGATTATTAATAATATTTTTTTTATTGATTTTTGTTAATTATCATAAACATATATTTTGTAATTCACCAATGATTTAAACTATTTAAAAAATATAGGGAAAATACACAATTTAGCCTAATAAATTGACTTTGTGATAATTTTAACCTAATAAATCTATAAGACTTCAATCAAACTATGAATTAATTTTGTGATAATTTTAGCCCATGAGTGATTTTTTGCACTAAAAAACACAATCAGCACCGAAAAATGACATATAAAAACAACAAGTTAGAAACGTAGATGAAAAATATTTACGGATTACTTGTTATTTTTATGTCAATTATGCTTTTTGATGCCGAAAAATCACTTACGGACTAAGATTGTCATAAAATCAATTCATTGGGTTTATTTAAGGTATTATTGATTTTATCAAGCTAAAATTACCACAAAATAAATTTATTAGACTAAAATTATGTATTTTTTAAAAATATATATAATTTATTATTTCAAAACATATTCACGAATAAGTTTGTGAACATGGTTGTTACGGATTCGCGAACATGTTCGCTTTTCGCTTTATAATTCGCAAACACGTTCGTTTTAATATTCACGAACTGGCTCATTTAAGCACGAGCCTAACATTCCTAAGTTC
The DNA here is from genome assembly GCA_036937905.1 of Salvia rosmarinus. Taxonomy (NCBI): domain Eukaryota; kingdom Viridiplantae; phylum Streptophyta; class Magnoliopsida; order Lamiales; family Lamiaceae; genus Salvia; species Salvia rosmarinus. Next base: position 79,667 of record JAODLM010000770.1, read on the forward strand.
AAGCTCGACTTAAAAATTTTATCGAGCTCAATTTGAGACTCGAGCTTGACTTGTTTACAAAATGAACGAGTTTCAAGCGATTTTTTCAAATCGAACTCCAAATAACTTGCAAAACGATTTGGTTGGTGTATACCCTTCTATATAGTCAATTATCCATTAATTGTTTCTAGTTGAACTATCACTAATTGAATCTATACTTTTCAAACACATGCTGCAGGCATCGCATATTTTGTCTGACATATATGAAAGAGAAAGTTACGTTTTGAAGCTTGCTTGTTTTGTCTCGCTTATATTTGAATAAAAATCACTTTCTTCTAATTCTACTACTAGGTATATTAGTACCTAGGGGAAAAGGGTTTATAATAAGATTTTATTACAGATAAGTATTGAAAATGGGATAGTGTCTAAAATATCTAGAATTAATATAGCATGTTAGGACTTATTGCATAAGTTATTGAAACGTACGGATTAAATGAAAAGACTGGTTGTACTATAATAAAATAATCAAAATTCAGGCATCAATTTAATGAAAAATTAAATGATTTCAACAACTGGGTTTTAATTGAGGCGTCAATATATTTAATGCTAGTTTGCGAAATTAATTTGAAAAAAGAAATGATAAGAAAAAGGAGGTGTTCAACTGCTACATGAAAGGATTTGATTACATTAATTTTCAATAACTGAAAATCCGTGCATCAAATTGCAAAAATTAATAGTTTTAGTCCAATTTACAAATTAACCCAAACATAATGCACTTATTTCATGTTTGCAATCCCGAAATAACACCATGGAGTCATGGAGATCCTACAATGTCTATAATGAATATTATGTGGTTACAAAATTAATCAAATTATTTAATATCTTTTCAGAGTTTTGATTATGTCAACCAAAAAAATAGACACAAAATTTTTGTACATCCGTCCGTACGGTGCAGACGTATAAAAGTATCATTTGTTATTGGCAAAAGTATCATTTACATTGAAAAAAATATCATTTATTTTTACATTGTAATTCGAAAGTGTCATTTATATTGAAGAAAAATATCATTTTCTATATATACGGATGACCGCACGGAAGACCACCTCAAAAACAGAAGGGAATCTCAATGAACACGGGCGCAAAATAATGTTCTATCTTAATTACAATAAAATAGTTGGCTATCATGATAAGTTAAGACTGTCTTCTCAATCCAATTTACGAATCAAAACAAACAAACAAAACCCAATTTTGACGATGAACGTGAGCAAAAACAACACACACACACCCACCAACTATATTATTGTGCATGAATGCATGAGTATAATTATGTAAAAAAATAAAAATAAATTGGAAACCTGTGATTATGGCAGTCAGATTTGTAGCATCAATCCCTTGAGTAACCTGTTCAGCCGTCGAAGCTGATCCGAACCCACTAGCCCCTGCTATACCTGTGATCAACCTAAACATCTTCTGCTATAGAGAGAGAATGAGAAAAGAAGAAGAAGAAGAAAAAGATAGAGGAAAGGAAAAAGACAATAAAATTGTATGAGATGATATGTGAATGGGTTTTGGGGAGATTATAAGTTTGAATTGGGTGTGTGCGCATTTATTGATAATCGGTGACTGCTTGTGAATGACAAATTATTTCTACCAACTCTTCACCATATTAATTCAACCTACATTTATATCTTGCCCACGTATTATGCTTGAACTAGGGATGTCAATGGATATATTTTATTCGGATCAAACCGGAGTCGTTTATAGCCTATTAAATTTTAAAGTAATGATTTCGATTCAAGTTTCGGTTCCAGACCGCTTTAGACTTGGACTGTTTAAACCCATAGTTTGATGGTCCGATCCGATCCGATCTGGATCCGATTCTGGTTTTAGAACCAAAATCGATACTTATTTATTTGATTTTCATTCAAGTAAAATCCGCCTATTGACAAGCCTACGTTTAAGTTGGTTTGTCAATAAGTTAGTTTTATCCATACAAGATCTGAAATAACTCATAGTCTATTAAATTCTAAAGCAACGATTTCGATTTCGATTCTGGTTCCAACCCCGCTCAGATCCGGACTGTTTTGGACCCATAATTAATGGTCCGAATCCGATATCTAATGGATCGATTCCAGAAACAAAACCAATACTTATTTATTGATTCTAATCTGGATAAAACCCGTCATTAACATCCTCAGGCTGAAGCTCTGATATTAAAATATCTTTCCAGATTTTGTCTGTTCGTCATGTTTATTTTATAAGTTATTGCATAGAAACGTGATATTTATCCAGTATGCATCGAAGTGGCAGCTACGAGTTTCTCATAATATCCAAAAAAAAATATGATTCGTATGAATTTCTATAGATGTCGTCGGAATTTTATTTATTTTTAAGAAAAAAACATATTTCGCAAAAAAAGTATTTTATTTCATTTCGCATGTAGTATATATATCCGGTGATGGCATTATTAATTAGTTACTTTTTTTTTAATTAGAAAATGGTATTGCCGTCTCAGTTTGCTGATCCACAAAAGTTTTGGACAAATTAAATATTGAACGTGTTCACGTGGAATGCATTAATGAGTCTGTCATAGTTCTATCACACTCGATACTGTATTTTATAAACAATATTTAATCAAATGGTATTACAAACATTCATGTCTTAAATATGTTAATTATTCCCTCCGTCAACCGAAATCGTTCATTGATTTTGGTGGTACAGATTTTAATAAATTGTAATTAGTATAAAGTAAGTGAGTATAAAAATTTGTGTCATGGGGATAATAAATGAATATATTAATGGATATTGAGTGTAAAAAGGTGGGCCATAGGTGGACATTTTTTGTAAATAAGAAGATAGGTTTAGGGAGACACAAAAAAAATGTAAAGTTGATGATTCCAGGTGGTTTTGTAAAAAGAAAAATCAATAGTTTTTCCAAAAAGAAAAATGAACATTTTTCGTGGACGGACCAAAATGAAATTAAATGCATGAATTTAGTGGACGGATGGAGTATTTTTTTAAAAGAATCATTTGTACTATAGAATGCGTTATTTAACTTTTTATTGTATGATTAATAAAGAGGCAATCCCATAAAACATTCAAATCCATAATATACATGTAGAACCTAACCAAAATCATAAAAACATGCAAAATCTACCCATTTCATACATCAAAGACCAAATTACCCTTCAAATCACCATTCATTCATGCTTTATATTGCTATTATCCAAAACACATCCATTTATGGAGATAAAACATACTTAACTATCAGGTCCAACATGCTTCCGTACTAAATTAAAAAATCAACCGAGTTTTCACCATTATACCGTTGACCACAGTGCTGCCGGGACTCCTTCGGATCGTCAGATTTTTACGAGCTTCTGAGCTCCTCATGAGCTTCTACCAACCACACGATTACGATCGATGGACTCCTACCTACGGACCTCCTATGGCAACACACAACACAACCCTCGTTTCTTTCGATTTGGGACTAGGGATGGCAATGGGCCGGATCTGGACCGGATATGGCTAGGTCCAGATCTAGATCCGATTCTTTTTGCTTTAGTCCAGATCCGGTCCAGATCCATTGGGTCCAAAAAAATTAGATCCAGATCCAGATCCATAAGATCCACACGGTCCAGGGTCTAGACCCGGATCCATATGTTTTCGCTTCTAAAATAAATTCTAAATCAACTATAATTCACAGTAACACCATAATAATCTAAATACACAATAATACTATAATAATTATTTAGAATTTCTACAATTATCACTAATTGAAAGACGTTAGTTACAAATTTACTATAAAATAGGAAACAATAAATAACTCGATCGTCGGTGGTGTAAGTGGCGCAACCCGTCGTGAATGCCGTTTGACACATAATTGAGAGAATTTGAAATGAAATTGGGAGCATATTTGTTTTGGGAAAATTTGAAAAAGAAAATTGAAGAGTTTTAAGTTGGGGTTAGGTATTTAATTATAAAAAATAATATATATATATAAATTAAATAGATATATATATATATAATTAAATGGATCTACGATCGGATCCGGTCTCAAAATTAAATCCAAGATCCGGATCCGAAATATGGGAGTAGGATCCGGATCCGATCGAATCCATCGGTCCATTTTTGAGGATCCGGATCTGAAAAATGGATTCGATCCACGGATCCGACCGGTCCGGATCCATTGCCATCTCTATTCGGGGTGTATGATATCAGGCGATATCTATGGAAGATTATTTAAATAAGACATAGGAATATTCGGGAGAAAGCCTTCAACTTTTATTGATGAATTATGAAATATTTAATACATAAGTGTATCTCCTTTCGGGATGAGACACAACTCTCTTAGCTACCTATGGTAGCTGGGTGATCTCCGCACATACAACTCTAAAAACTTAAAAAAGAAAAAGGAAAGAAGCTTGGAAACTGAAAAACTATTACACTATTACAAGGAGAGAATTATTTCTTTGGTTTTTTAAGAAAGCTTGGATGATGCTCGATACGCTTACATAGAGGTTTGATCCCCTCTATAATGTCTTGAATTATTGCCTCGGATTCTTTTCTCCGAGACAGCTTGCTCGCATGTGATAGCGGGTCCATGTCATTTGCCAAACTCTTCATCCGGTTTTATGACACGTACGATCTGTATTATGGAAGGACGACTGGTTTTTTGCTTTCTTCACATATTGAGGGGCCATGTTTTAATAATAGTGCACCGCGTGCTCCACTTTCTTCTACCTGTTGGATTTGTATACTGAAAGCAGTTTGGTTGAGCTTGTATACAATGTTTCCTTTACCACTATTACAATCTCCTATCTGAATTGTTTACTTGATTGCATATGTATATCCCTTTATCTCATATATAAGTTAGATCATACAGTGTGTAGTAGATCACATAAGTCTGTATGATTGGTCAAACTTAATGAGATATAAAAAGAATCACAGCTGAGACAACTTGAGGACGAGTTGTCGGTATAGGCTGCGGTATATATAAGAAGTGACTTGACTTGGTTGCTTATCTATACTGGTACGTCTCTGACGTATTGATGGATCACAGTGAGATGAGTTCTTCTATCTAACCGTCGTGAATAACGTAGATCTCGGTGACTTTACGTTGATCTAAACCTCGATAAGGTATTAGGTGAGTATGAGTTGCTGACCATCACTTTGACTTGCTATGGGTGAGGGTTACATGAGATAATCCAATATTCTCCGCATCTTGGGTGGTGGCAGTGCTTGTATGTCATGCTAGTTACCTGTATCGAGTCACCGTATCCGTTTAGGATGATGACGTCCCCTTAAGGAGCTCAAAAGGTTTATTGTACTAAACCTTGCAGGTTGAGTTATCTCAAGTACAATAATAAGGTTGAGTGGTACTACTTAAGGAATTAAAGAGATTAATTATTTTAAGCGATCGTAAGCGTAAATAATTAATGGACGTGCGATATCTTAAATACGGGGATTCATGAAGTCTAAGTGCGAGCCCGACTCAACTTCTAAAATAAAGGGGTAAGTCAGCATTTATTCTCTAGTGGCATGAATAAATGTTTATGAATTAATTTATGTTATGGGCTGAACATAAGATAATTAATTTATTTGAGGCACATCTTTATTCCTTACATTTGATCCCTGAGTTGACCCATCCAGGCCTGGAGCTGCAAGATTTTCGTCCACCTCATTAAGAGTCCCATTGGGATTCTGTTTTGATCCTCTCTATCTGAAGAGTTATTATTATATTTATTAGATATGCAGAGATCCTATCCAAATGGGATCTAGGGTTGCATTATAAATATAAGGTGAGAGAAAATCAAAAGAGAGACTATTCAGTATATTTCGAAATTCTCGAAAATTGTGAAGGAGAAATAAGGCAAATTTCTACACTACTCTCAATAGATTGCTCTCACTCGGCATTGAAGTTTTGGCAATCGGGACACAGTTGAGCGGAGTCCCCGTCGCACGACGCAACGGGATGCTGGCCGGAAACCGGACGCATGGTACGAGGGCGTGCGGGCGATGGCACGCTGAGCGTGCTCGGTGCTCGTAGCACGCCGCTCGGCAGTTACGTGCCTTTCTCGGCGGCATTGGGCGAACAGGGAAGGTAGGTCTCGGAAGATCGGCGGCTCGGCGGCCGGGCGTGCGGGCGCCACGATTCCGTGCGGATGCCTTGCACGCCTGCCGGGCGGCGCGTGCGCGACGGAGCTCGGCGGGGCGCCGGCGGCAGGCGTGCGGGCGCGGGTGGTTCCGTCGGGACGCCTCGGCATGCCTGGCGGCGAAAGGCGGCGTGCGCGCAAGTTTCTCGGCGGGCTCGGCACCAGGCGGGCGAGCAAAACCCAGGCGCTCTCGGTAGCAGCTTCTCGGTAGGCTATGCGGGATGCCTCGGCAGCTCGGCAGGTGCATGGCGAGTCGCGTGCGATTTTCTCGGCAGTTTCACGGACTGCGCAGATGGCTCGGTAGAAGCTCTCGGTCGGCAAGATGTCAGCGGGCGGGCGGTGAGCGCCCAGGGCCTCGGCCGGTGCGGCGCCGCTCGCCGCAAGACTCGGCAGCCTCAGGCGGGAGGCTGGGCGGCAACGTGGTCGAGCTCGGCGAGAGCGGTGGGGTGTGTCTTTGGGCGTGTGTATGGGCTGTGCTCTGGCAGCTGCCCATCCCATCTTGGGCCAACCCAACCCGCCGCCTGCACCCATTTTTCCGACCCAGTTCTAGATTTTCGACCCGACCCGACCCACTGTTCCGGCCCGTTTTCATATTTTAGGCCCAAATCCAGTTTTGACGAATCTGGTCAGTGCCCGTGCACGCGAGGCCCGTTTTTGAGATTTTTTTTGAAGATCTGTACTTTGCAAATTTATATAATAAATTAGGTAGGGAAGTACAGGTTCCACGAGCGGGCCGCGATGAATGAATTTATTTTATTTTTATCGCTCAAAGCATGTCGTAGATGTTTAAAATTATGCAGAAGCATGCTATGTATGTTTAATTGCGTAGATAAACATGTTGTATGTTTTCGTGATTGGATGCACATAGTAAGCATGCTAGGTTTATCGCGTTTTTGAAGCATATTTTAGAATTTTGCGAGCATGTTTTTACATGTTGAGTACTATAGAAAGCATGCTAGGATTACGTGATCTGCATGGACAAACCTTTGAAATAAAAAGACTAAGCAAGAAACCCGATATATTAATTTCTAAAATTAAGATGTCAAGACCTCCACTTTTTGATCTCTAAACAAAGTGATACGCATTGTGAGTAAACGTCCACACGCGTGGCTTGCTTGCACTGTTTATCATAAGTTTGTTAGATGAGATTTCTAAATAAAACATTTTAATCTATTGAGAAGTGGGAGTTTCATGTGTAAACGTCCACACGCGTGGCTTACATATGCGATTTTCATAAGTTCTCTAGAGATAGATTTAAAATGAGATGACAAAAGAATTTGAATTGGAAGCGGTATGGTCCGAGTGAGTATGTCAATTCTAAGAATTCATCTTCTGCTGTTAAAATTGTGGTCATTGCTTAGACATCACCTCAAGTACAACTTTCCGCGAAGTCCCTTCTTATGATAGTGATGTGGTCTAGTAAGGTCCGATCATTAATTTCATTTGTCATAAGGATAAGTTGACATGGATTGAAATTAAACGATTGAAAGGTATATTTTAGTCTGGTCGAGGGGTTCATGTGTAAACATCCACACGCGTGGCTTGCATGTGGGATTCCTTGGACGATTGGAGGTTTCAATTAATATTGTTTTATCAAAAGGTTGCAATATTATTGTTACGAATTATGTGCGATCGTATGCTTATGTGTTTACATTTCTTTTCAGATATGTCTCCTACACCGATTATCAATATGCTCGCACAAAATCCTCTATTCGGTCCAAATTTTATCGAGTGGAAACGAAACATTGAGATTTTTCTTACTGCCGAAGATAATTTATTTGTACTCACTACACCCCGTCCCAAACCCCTTGACGATTCATCTACTGATGATGAGCGCAAGGAGCATGAGAAATGGGACAAATAAAATAGAATGGCAAAATGCCTTCTTTTGGTCACCATGTGCGAGTCCTTGCAACTCCAGCATCAAGAGATGGATGATTGACGACACTCGGATACCCGTCGTTAGAGGTCCCAAGGCTCGTCAAGATACATTTATAATCTCCTCCAACTTGAACACATAGTTCCGTATATGGAAAGTTAAGGGGTCGAACCCAAGAGAGCTGGTTGTGTTGTTACTCGAGTTGTCACAGTTTGAGTAGGAGGTTGCTCAGAGGGCAAGGTGTCGGTCGGTGACGGTCTCGAGAGAAATGTCTCGAGAGATATATCTTGAGCGTAGTAAAGCGAAACTAAACATAAGGTAAAGAGATTAAATAACAAGTAGTTGGGCCAAGGGTTCCGCATGTTGAGATATTGGTCAAGACGTCGGTCATAGGTTCAAGGATTTTCACCATGAGTGTATGTCATGGTTAAAGGTACCAAGGGGTAGATGCCCTTTTAGGTTGTCACGTACACCAGGCCCCCCAGCCCCAGCTTGCCCGTAGATTTTAAGACTAAGTACAGAGGCCCCCTGCCTTGCCCCCTTGCCAAGACGGTCTCCAAGATAGGTTCTTCCGCCCAACAGCTTTACTCACTAGACATTGACTAACTAGCCGCGGCCGGTCCAAGGTAGTGGCTCGCAGCCCTTGCCTTAGGCCGACGGCTACAATCACCCACTCCAGCCGCACTTCCCGGGACAAAGAGACACTCAATGTCTTACTCCGGCTATTGCTTGTAGCTACCCCTCCCCCTAAGGCTACCGGCCGAGTTAACGCTCAAGGAAAGGAATAACATGGGTATAAAGGCCTAGAGCTTCAGGAACACAAACTCAAAGTTCTAAGGACATTTAGACCTCACGACTCGTATGACCTTGACTCAACATGCTTCACCCCTAGCCCAACCAAACCGACTACTCACACATAATCGACATAAACATAAAAGTAATAAACAAGAATATCATCGAAACCATACTTGAATAGAAAATCAAACTGAAATTAAAGCGGTCTACGCAGCGCTTCTCGAGCAAAGGTCATAAATACATAAAATAAGTGTTTGCCCGTAGGACTTGTTTCTTCCTCACCAATCACTCATGAAAGCAAGAGAAATAAAAGAGATAAGTGTAGGGAGAATTTCGGACTGATGCTTCACTCTCCACCCGGGTGTTGTGTTTCAATCATTTTGTGGAGTTGTGTTGGGAGCCTAGGTATACTCCCATTTGGCTTGGTCAGCGCATGCATCTCGAGGAGACAGATGGTGAGGCGCAAGTCGCTCGGGCCTGGACCCCGATAAGGGCTCCTCTGGCTTCGGATCCGCGGGTTTGTCTCATCCCAGGCGCTGCAGGTTGACCTTTCCCTTTACGGCAAAAATCAAGCAGGCGGCAGAGAAGACCTTGCCCATAATCTTTCCATTTGCGTGCAAGTCTGCCAGAGATCTTGTCTGCGTCTCCCAGCTGCATCCTGACTTTACCCTCTGTGCACTACGTCACTCCTCGTCCTTTTTCCCTCTTTTACTTGTCTCGATTACCTTCTTGGCTTCACGTCAGCTCATTGATCAGGCTCAGCTCCCGTGCGGTACAGTGTCTTGGCAAGATGTCAGAATGCCTTGCCAAGGTAATCTTTAGGATTTTACCTCTCTCACTGGAGGTGGCCTGATCTTGCCCAAGGTCCGGCTCAACCTGCAATACCCCAAAGCGTGTCCTCCCAGACACAAACACACACAAAATGCACTCTTTCTAGGGCAAGGACTACCCCAAAAAGAGCACGAAAATGGGCTTGTCACACTCACACACTTGAACCACGGTTGTCCTCAAGCGTGCAAGCATTCTTTGCCCAAAAGAAAAACAAACACACAAACAACACACGCAAAAGACCAGCAAGGATAAGATGAATCATGACAAAGATAATCAGGTATAGGCGATTAATACAGCTATGTATCAAGGTTAGTCAAGATCGGGGCAAAGCAAATTTGTGGAGGTTCCTCTCAAGCACTCAAACTCTCTGTGTTTAAGGTTTCACGCTCAGTGATGACTTGATCAAGGAAGTGCCATTGGCTTGCCTGCCGTCTACTGTCTCTGCCCTATACCTTGGTCAAAGTTATCTATCCTTAGGTCTTTAGGGTTGCATTGAGTGGCTTCTTGGCTAAGTTGGAAGTATTTAATCTTGGGGTAAGGTTGTCTTGACTTAGGTCTTGGGTAGAATGTTTTCCCATTTCCCTTGGCAAGATACTTACAGGCCTGAGCACACTTTATATTTTTGGGGGAACTTCTTTTTCTTTTTTTTAAACGTTGTTCCCCCACCCTTTCTCTTTTCTACACATTTTGAATTTAAGCTCATTATGCCCGGTCGAAGGCCAAGGCATCTAATGTTTGTGTTTGCCCAAAATGATGCCCAAGACATATATATCCCTCCCCTATTCTTCCTCTCTCAAATCCCAGGTCAGGGAGGAGCACAAGGTAATTTTAAAAGAAAACGAACAGCTCAAAGGGGGCTTGCAAAGGATACATATATCTGGGTTTATTTTCATTGTTGACCATGGCTACGAAAAGAAAGCCTAAATCGTCTAGAGCACTTAGACCTACAAAGTTGGGCTATGATCAAGGCAATGAAAAGTTCTAGCACAACCAAGTCAAGCGTCCGAATATCACATGTAATAAAAATCATGCTTGCAATGATAAAGCATATAGGCTCAATTTCTCACAGGTGTGCATGCTATGCCCCTTTTCCGTCATACTAACCTTATTGAAACAAGCTAAACATGTATTACAAAGCCTATGCCGAGATCATAATTATCATGCTCATCTCAAACGTGCTGGTGAACACACACAACAAAAAAAACAGGGGGCCCTCCCCACTCACACACTTTGCTTGTGGCAAAGTGTTAGATCGAGTATGGTCCCGAAAACATAAACACACATACGCACAACAAACAAACACGAAAACAAAAATGAAAAATGAAACATAAAACAAAAAAAACACAAAAACAAGGAGGAAAAGCTTGGGGATGCGGTGGGTACACAGATCCTTGGTGGACGAAAAATGCGAGTGGGCGGTGCGGATCTCGGTCGAGGTTTCTTGTATTTCGACGAGGCAACTTGAGTGTCGTCTTGGGCGAGCTCGGTGTTCTTGAAGGTCCCGCCTCGCTTTAGCCTTTGAGCGGCCGGCTTGGCAACCGGCTCTCAAGCTCCTCGCAAGATGGTGAGCTTGCCTCCTCGCCTTCCACTATCCCGAGCATCTTCTTGAGTGCCTTCAAGTCAGCGTCCTCTCTGGGGTCATGGAAAGTCGGGGCCTAGCAGCTCGCTCTCCTGGCAAAGTTAGTCGGCAAGTGGCACAAGGAGAGTCTCTGCTGCCCCGCCCATGATGCTCTTCATGTGCGAGATTGCGAAGGATGCAAAGTTGAGCCTCATCATTTCGTGCATCGCCTGCAGGATGAACAACTCGCTCTTCGACATAGTTGTCTTCGTCCTTCTTGCCAAAGAGATTGTAGGAGAGGATCCGTGGCACACTTGCATGGCCGGGTCCTCGAGGGCTGTACTCTTGGCGCCACACGATTTGAAGCGTGCGCCATCCTTTCCGATTAATTTTCCTGCATCCCGGACCATTTCCGTCGGTAAAGTTGGGTACCACCTTGCGCTCCATTGTAGCCGGCTCCTCGCTTCCATCAATGTCACCATATTTAGAGCTTGGTTGAGCTCACAACCGTAAACTCTCTTCGGCTCCCAGGAGAGTGAACCGTATGCCCACTTGGCACCCTTTGTCGTGGTCGATGTCAAGATCTCAGAAACTCCTTCACCATTGGCGCAGATCTTGTGGTATCCTATTCGAGAAACTTCCCCATCCTATTCCCTTAAACACCTCTCGACTTCCTCCTTGACACCCAGTTGCTCGAGGAGTGCTGGTTCCAGTCGCTTTGGCACCACCATCTCCTTATTTTTAGCGAGCTCCTTGGCGTTCACCGTGAAGGCCTTACCTCACTTCGACGAGCGCATCGCCATCTTTGCCTTCTTCGTCGGCCGTTCTCCAGTGAGGATGACGTCTTCTTCCTCGATCTCTTCCACCGGGTCGTTCCCTTCGTCCTTGCCTTCTCCGAGAGCGTCGTCAGAGCTCCCCTCCTCAGAGACCTCCTTCTCCTCCAACACTTTGATTTCCGTGCCGATAGACCCGGTGTGAGAGGTGGCCGGCGGCGTCTTTTTTGATGAGGAGGCGGTAGGAGTCTCCCTCATTTTCCTTTTTCCGGTGGAGGGGGTGATTTCTTTCTTTTTCTCCGGTGTGTTCTCCTGTGTGTTCTCGGGCGTGGGCTGCTCTTCTTCGTCAGCCCACCTCCACGTGAATGTCGTGGAGAGTGGGCGCTTCTTCTGCTCCCTCGTCGAACTCAATGAGGAGAGCTCCGTCACCGAACGACGGACTCCCTTCGGCGGCGGGCTCTGTAGTGTCTTCTCCATTTTTATGCGGCGAGCGACGGTCTTTTTCGGGGTTGGTTCCGGGAGTTTCTTCTTTGGACGTGTGTGCACCATGAATGGAAAGTTAGGGCTTTTGTGCTTTGGCTTGGGGAGGTTTTTTGGGTGAGGTTTGAATGTGGGGAGGTGGGTAGGCGAAATAAGGGAGTTAATTAGAACGTGGGTTTGGGGACGGTTATATGGTAGTGGGCTGACTTGATGGGACGTCTCATGCTTCAGCCCACAGAAATGCAGATACTGCCTCATGTCCCGTGTCCTTGCCAAGGCTATCACCTTGCCAGCCGTAGCGCCTCCATTTCGCCTCGCCTTGAGTTCCTCCCAGACTTGCAGTTTAAGAAAATACGCTCCTCGAGGAAGAAACAGTCCTCTCAAGGAGCAAGTCAAAATAACGAGGGTGGGCTTACCCACTCACACACTTTGCTTGAGGCAAAGTGTTAAAAGTGGTTAAGACCACCCCTCGACAAAAGGGAATAAAATGTAAGCGATTAAAATTGTACCCCACCGGGTTGCCTCCCGGAAAGCGTTGTTATTTAACGTCGTTAGCTCGACGTCTTCCTTGAGCTCAGGCGTCTTGAGGATCCTTTTGAGGGACCTCGTGGAGCTCATCTTGCTCAGCATCCCATTCTCTGAGCCTTCGGTCGTTCCCATGGTAGGTTTTAAGTCTGCCTCCGTTCACCTTGAACACTTTCTTGCCGTCCATGTCGCTTATCTCCACGGCTCCGTTCGGATGTTGGGCGCACGATGTAAGGTCCCACCCACTTGGTGGTCGACTTGCCGAGGCATAGTGGAACCTATTTTGATAGAGTAACACCATTTGCCCATTTTGAACTTCTTTTCCTTGATCAAAAGATCATGGGCTCTCTTGAGCCTATCCTTGTATATAGCGGCATTGTCATAAGCTTCGAGGCGAATCTCCTCGAGCTCTTTGTAGGGAAATCTGATTTTAACCCTCTCCCGAGGATCTATCTTGGATGTTTAATTCACCATACATTGATTATATTCCTAGCATGCACCTATATAATTAATTGCAACACGTATGAGTTTTCTCGTGTTCACCTACGAATCTGTCGGGGATGAATAGATCAAGACTCGTGCTTTGATCTTCTGGACTATATCCCGATTGCCTAAACTCCAATGCCGAGTGAGGACAATCTATGGAGAATGCTATAGAAAAACGTCTTCTTTATTCTCTCTAGATTTTCGAAAATTCTCACTATATGGATATAGTAATTCTCGAAAATAATGACTTGAGGATTAGCCTTGATTATCTCTCTCACCTTATATTTATAATGCAACCCTGAATCCTATCAAGATAGGATTTATGCATATCTAATAAATATAATCATATCACTTAAGATAGAGAGATCAGCGAGTCCCGATGGGACTCTAATAGAGAGGACGATTTTCCTTAGCCAACAGCCTGGACGGGCCGGCCCTGTGGATCAAATGCAAGGAATAAAGATGGGCCTCAAATAAATTAATTATCTTATGTTCAGCCCAGAACATAAATTAATTCATAAACATTTATTCATGCCACTAGAGAATAAATGCTGACTTACCCCTTTATTACCGAAGGTGAGTCGGGCTTGCACAACGGATACGGTGACTCGACACAGGTAACTAGCATGACATACAAGCACTGCCACCACCTAAGATGCAGAGAATCTTGGGTTATCTCATGTAACCCTCACCCATAGCAAGTCAAAGTGATGGTCAGCAACTCATACTCACCTAATACGTTATCGAGGTTTAGATCAACGTAAGTCTCCGAGATCTAGGTTCTTCACGACGGTCAGATAGAAGAACTCATCTCACCGTGATCCATCAATACGTCGAGACGTGCCAAAGATAAACAAGCAACCAAGTCAAGTCACTTCTCTATCTACACCATACCTATACCGACAACTCGTCCTCAAGTTGTCTCGGCTATGATACTTTTATATCTCATTAAGCTTGACCAATCATACAGACTTCTGTGATCTACAACACACTGTATGATCTAACTTATACATGAGATAAAGAGACATACATATGCAATCAAGTTAACAATTCAGATAGGAGATTGTAATAGTGGTAACAGGAAACATTGTATACAAGCTCAACCAAACTGCTTTCAATATACAAATCCAACAATCTCCCACTTATACTAAAGCAAACTTTTAGTATACAATGTGTCTCTCTACTAGCTATTACAAACAACACCATCACTTTGCTTCTCCCACTTATACAAAAGTTTCATTTCTAAGTGGGTGTCATCTTGCACAATCTAAGTCCTCGAATATGCTCTTCGTAGACTTTTTGCGGCAGGCTCTTCGTGAATGGATCAGCTAGGTTATCCGCAGCACCAATCTTCTCAATCAAGACATCCCCTGCCTCGTAACGATTCTCTCTCTCTATGTGTTTTGTTGCCTTGTGGGTCCGTGGTTCCGCCGAGTTTGCCATCGCAGACTGAGTTATCATAGTAAACTATGATACTCTTGGGCAAACCAGTACCACATCTAGATCCATGAGGTAGTTCTTGAACCATACTGACCTCTTTAGCGACCTCCGGCGGCTACATATTCGGCTTCCATGGTGGAGTTCGCAATGCATCGTTGCTTTGCCTCGCCAGATACGACTCCTCCTCCCAAGGTAAACACATAGCCTGAGGTAGATTTATTCTCATCACGGTCGACTTGGAACCGAGTCTGAATAACCCAAAGGCATTAGACTATCGCATGGTAAACCAGCCTATAATCTCGAGTCCATTTCGGTGCTGAGTATATGTTTTACCACATCCGATGAGCTTGTCCAGGTTAGATCGATATCTAGCTACTATGCCTACCACCGCAGCGAGATATCGGGTCTCGTACATAGCATTGCGTACATGAGACTTCCTACGGTGAGCGTAATGAACTTGTCTCATTTCCTCAATCTCATTTGCAGTCATAGGTGACTGCTCCTTAGATAAAGGAATGCCATGTCTGAAAGGTAGCAATCCTTTCTTGGCGGTCTGCATACTAAAACAAGTAATCACAAGATCAATGTAAGGCGCCCGAGATAAGCTAAACATTTTCCTCTTGCGATCTCGGTAAACCTTGATCCCAAGAATGTACCCCTGCATCTCCTAAGTCTTTCATTTGAAATTGATCGGATAACCAACTCTTTACGTCTGATAACAACTTCACATTGTTGCTAAGTAGAAGGATGTCATCTACGTAAAGTGCAAGAAATACCACATCACCGTTGACATCTAAACGATACACACAACTTTCGCTAGGCAACTGGGTAAATCCATAGGACTTTACCACCTCGTCAAAGCGTAAGTTCCAGGATAGTGAAGCTTGCTTAAGTCCATAAATGGACTTCTTAAGCTTCCATACTAGATGCTCTTCACCCTTCACCACATAACCTTCGGGTTGCTGCATATAGATGTCTCTACCTTCTTCAAGGTAACCGCTCGTAAAAGTGGTTTTCACATCCATTTGCCAAACCTCAAGGTTTAAGTGGCTGCTATGGCTAGAAGAATTTCGATGGACTTGAGCATTGTTACGGCGAAAGGTATCGATCGAAATCGATGCCCTCAACTGAGTGTACCCTTTCGCCCAAGCACGGCTTTAAAAGCGAAACCTCTCCATCTGAATCTCTTCCTCTTGATACCCACTTACTACCTATGGCTTCCTTGCCATCCGGTAGAGGTGTCTTTCGTATACATCCATAGCTATTATGGACTCAATTTCTAAGTCCATCGCGGTGTGCCATGATCTTGCATCGTTGTCTTGTATCGCCTCACCGTATGTCCATGGGTCGATTATTGCCCGCTCGTTTCACGGGACTAAACCAAGATTCACCCACAACATAAATCGCTCGGGTTGACGAACAACCTCCCACTACGACGAGGCGCCATCGCACAATGGCAACGGTGGGTGCGATAACTTGTGGTTCTCTATCTTGCACAACTTGTTGGATAGGAGCCACTTGTACGGCGGTATCTCCGGTGGAACTCGACCCACTTCAATTTCTTGAAGTATCTCGTGTCGATCCCTCCCACTAGACACGATATCTCGTACCTTTGGCTTAATCGGTGGTGGAATACGATCATCTTCTAATTCTTGAAGAATGATTTCAACTTTTGATTTATGGGTTTTCATATAACCCTCTTCTAAGAATCGTGCATTAGTGCTAATAATGACCTTCTGATCCTTAGGACTATAGAAATAACCACCTTTCGTTCCTCTAGAATAGCCAATAAACAGCTTTGCATCAGATCTAGACTCCAACTTGTCAGCCTTCTTGTTCAAAGACATGTCCGGATCGCCCCATATCCTTATGTGGCTTAAACAAACTGCGCCCAAACCACAACTCGAAAGGGTCTTTTCGATCGACTTGGATGGTACTAGATTTAGCAAGTATGCCATTGTTTCCAAGGCATACCCCCAGAACGATATAGGCAATGTTGCATAACTCATCATTGATATATCTAACCATTTCTAAAAGAGTCCTATTTCTTCGCTCTGACACACCATTTTGTTGTGGTGTGCCCAGTGTAGTGAGCTGGGAGGTAATCCGACACTGTACCAAATAGATCATAAACTCGTTACTGAGGTATTCGCCACTGTGATCAGACCGTAGTGACTTGATACTTTTACCAAGCTTCGTCTCCACTTCCACCTTAAATTCTTTGAATTTCTCAAAGCATTCAGATTTGCGGTGAAGCAGGTATATGTATCCGTACCTTAAGTAATCGTCAATGAAAGTGACAAAATACCCGTACCCTCCACGAGCTTGTGTTGACATAGGTCCACACAGGTCAGAATGGACTAGCTCCAATAATTCTTTGGCTCTATAACCCTTCGCTTTGAAGGGTCTGGTCGACATCTTTCCTTCTATACATGATTCGCAAACTGGGAACGGAGTAACTGTGAGATCACCCAACGCTCCATTCTTAGCCAGTCTTTGGATCCTATTTAGATTGATGTAACCTAATTTAAGATGCCAGAGAAATGTGGTGTCATCTTGCGAAGAAAACTTTCTCTTTTTAAGGTTTGATGTAGATGCAACATAATTAAAGGTATTATGTTTGGCGAAATAGTATAAGCTAATTATATAAAGTGCCACCACAGATAACCGTCATTTCTTATGATAGAAACACCACTATCAAAACAACCGAATATCCATGAATAAATAGTTTCAAAACGAAATAAGGTTTCACGAAACTCCGGCACATATAAAACGCCTTCAATACTAAAAGCAGTTCCATCAAAACATAAAGTAACATCTCCGATCGCAACGGCCTCGAGTTTCGCGCTGCCCATGGAGATCGTTATCTCACCATCACACGACTCCTTGTCCGCAGGAACCCCGCAGGTGTAACAAACATGATCGGTCGCACTGTATCTACTACCCATGAATGAGTAGAACAAGTCGCTAAACATGTTTCCGTCACTAAAGCAAATGGCGTACCTTGAGCCTCGAGCATAGGGCACTTGGCCTTCCAATGTCGATCTTGCCGCACATGAAGCACTTCCCTCTCCTTGGGCTTTTCAAGCCTCCGGTGGCGCATATGTTCTGCTCCCATCGCCTCAATCGCTTCCTTTGCTTTACCACCTTTGGTGCCCTTTTCTTCTTCCATTTTCAACGGAAAATTTGGGCCCCTAGATGTGCTAGCAAGGGCATGTGCTCCTTTACCCATGACTCCTTCCGCAGCCACGAGATCATTAAGCAACTGACTAAGTGTATATTCGGTCTTGCTAATGATCGCATTCACGCGAAAATTCTCAAAAGACTTGGGCAGTGTGTTGAGGATGATATCGACCTTGGCTTCGCCGTCAATACCTCCTCCCAACTGATCAAGACTATCCATGAGATGAGTCACGTGGGAGACATGTTCATGGACCGAACTTCATTCTTCCATCTTACACGCCAAGATTTCTCTCATTGTGTGGGGCGGTTGTCGATCCGATCGCCCGAACTTACTCTCGAGACTTGACCATATTTCATCGCGTCACCATCGATCGATGTCGCACCGCAAGCCTTGGACATCGTATTCATCATATAGCACTTGATCATATTGTTCGACTTATGCCAAAGTCCGCTTGACTCTCGCTGCTCATTAGTCGACGCGTCGATAAGGCATCGGGTTTGGGAGTAGTGAGAACAAACATGTGTTTTTCAATGATAAGAACATATTCCATGTTTCGCTTCCACTATATGAAATTTGATCGGATAGAGGATTTTGTGCGAGCATATTGATAATCGATTGTAAGAGACATATCTCAAAAGTAATGCAAACACATAAGCATACGATCGCACATAATTCGTAACAATAATATTGTAACCTTTTGATAAAACAATATTAATTGAAACCTCCAATCGCCCAAGGAATCCCACATGCAAGCCACGCGTGTGGACGTTTACACATGAACCCCCGACTGCACTAAAATATACCTTTTAGTCGCTTAATTTCAATCCATGTCAACTTATCCTTATGACAAATGAAATTAATGATTGGACCTTACTAGACCACATCACTATCGCAAGAAGGGACTTCACGGGAAGTTGTACTTGAGGTGATGTCTAAGCAATGACCACAATTTTAACAGCAAAAAATGAATTCTTACAATTGGCATACTCACTAGGGCCATACCGCTTCCAATCCAAATTCTTTTGTTATCTCATTTTAAATCTATCTCTAGAGAACTTATGAAAAATCGCAGATGCAAGCCACGTGTGTAGACGTTTACACATGAAACTCCCACTTCTCAATAGATTAAAATGTTTTATTTAGAAATCTCATCAACAAACTTATGACAAACAGTGCATACGAAGCATGATGTAAATGAGTATGTTTCCCCATGAGAACATAGACTCTTAAGACGCATGATCCCTTTTATACCGAACTTAGTATGAGAACATAAGCATCCTCAATTGAACGAAATACTAAGAAGGAACGAGAACATAGAAATCTTAGGAATCACAACCAACGGATTCGATGATGAGAACGCCGACGAGTCTACGATGATGAAGTCGATTGCTTAATCGGAGGTTCGTGACCGTTACGGGTCCCAACCTCTACGTGAAGGAATTCAACATCATGCTGTGTTGCCTCTATCGTGGCATAAGTGAAAAGAATAAAAGTATAACGTTATGAAGGTATAAAAGAAATGATGAATCGTAAGTGCATAATGAGAACGGATATGATGTGATACTATAACGTGAGTAGTAAGTAGAATCCAGACCCGATAAGACGGGTGATCACTTAGCCTTTACCCGAATGCTAGGCATCGAACGCTTGGTCCGTCCCAGGAACCATGCGCTCTTCCCAAAGACCAAACCATGAAAGTAGTTTCATAAGAACTTAGGAATATAAGATGGTTCGGACGGTTTTACGACAGTTTCTTTATCTTCTAGAGTCACACCCGGGAGCGTGGTACACCCACCGTTCCGACCGACGTATCGAGTAAAGACATCGGGCGAGTTCCCCGCCATTTTGTACGCCATTGGCTACCGCACATGCACGTGGTACGTCACATTATGACGGTGTGCTTCGATTGATCATGAGATCGCCATCCGACCGCGTGGTTACGCCCGGAAATATCGGGCGACTACATTTACCGCCGCCGAGAGAGCTGACCGAGGCGGATCGCCTCGCTTGCCGTACCACTGAGCTACGTGTTCACGGTGTACGAGCTGCACCACGCGACCGTATCTCGCCCGCACGGGAATACAATTGGCGTGACGAGATTCCGGAGTGGCTCCATCCCGAGGTGCCTCGCTTAGCACCGATGGACCGTGTTCTTGCTCAGCAGCAGAGGAGCATGTTCGAGGCGTGACCTTCCCGCCTCGATAGCTCACCTTCCCGCCCTACCACCGGGGATTCCATCCGCCATTGCCCGCCCAGCTATCACCGCCGGCCATGCCATGTCCGCTCTCCACCCCCATCTATCGGCCTCCACCAGCCCAACCCACCGCCACCTCCACCGAGCCTTTGGACCATGATGTCAGGATTTATAATCCCCGTAACATAGCTCCGTGTATAGCGAGAGAGGCCGACGTCCGCCGCCGCCGCCTCTTTCTGACGATGTCTACGAGAAGTCATGGCGAAGATCCGCCGAGACCTAACGGCTATGGAGGAAGCCTGTGGCCGCTAGAGACCGAGAGCTGCTGTTCCCGTGCTTATCAAGAGGGAGGACCTTAGGAAGACCTGAGGAGGACCCCGAGGAAGACCCTAAGAAGACCTGCAGGAGGACCCCTATAAGACCACGAGGCATATATCACCGATGACGAGATGGAGGGAGTGGATAGCCCCATGCTTCCAGCCCCGACTCGATGCATGGAGCCCGATCTACACCGGCGACCATAGATCTAGTTCTTAGACTAGATTGTTTTGTCTATATACTTTGTATATATTTTGATGCACGCGGAAACGATGAGTCGTCCGACATGAACCCATTTTGATGACCACATGAGCGTGTTGATTTTTGTACGCACCGTGACGAGGTACACAGAGTGATGCCGTATTTGTGTTTGGGCATCATACTGACTGGTATTTTGTAAAGTTTAAACGTCAATGAAAGTCCTCGTGGAGGCGGTTGATATGATATGATGATAGCTCTTCGAGAGCCTTTTGTTTTAATATGGTGTTATGTGGTATTCATTGTTGTTTTAAAATTTTCTTTTGCTACGATATAAATACCCCGCTGATATATATATAGATACATTAACCTCGATGGATGGTATAAGACGAGATCTAATTTCGTGTGTTTATGAAGGATAGGATGTCACCGGAATGAGGGATCGTGCGATAACACCGGAAAGAGAGGCCACACCACCACCACCACCACCACAAAGTAGACGGATCGAGAACTATTCCTCGTGCAAAACCCGCCCACCTTCAACGGACCGGAATCCCGTGGACGCCGAACTATGGATTCGGCCTGGAGCGAATCTTCACTTCTCCATCGCACATCACAGAACGCTTGTCATGCGTTGCCTTTCCGATGATCGCGCACCGACTTTTGGTGGGAGGTGAAGAGAAAACCCCCCGACAGAGGAAGAATCGGAAGGTTTCTCCGGGAGGAATTCAAAGAGGAAGGTACGAAGTACATTCCTAAGAGTTACCGGAAGAAAAAGAGCACGAAGTTTTACAACTTGGCGCTAAGGGAAGACCACGGTCACCGACACGACCGCATGCTTTCGGAAATGTCACGGTATGCACCTCACCGGTCGACACCGACGAGAAGAGGATCGAGTAATTTTGGGCGGACTCGCCATGAGATCGTGGTGTCGTTGGTCGGTCACGAGATCCGACTTACCGCGAGGCCCTCGCACGGGCATCGACATCGAGGTCGCACCGCTCAAGATAGAGTCGTCATCAGGCATCCCCGACTCACCAAGGAGATCGCGGAAGAGGGTGGGAAGGACCCCACCAAGGGCAAGGATCCAACATCGCCAGCCGATGTGAGGCCATGGCAAGGAAATAACGTGCATCCGGGCACGGGCAGTGGAATGGACTCTATGGTACCCGTGATCCGCTGGGAAACCAAAATTTGTGAAGCTCCCCATGTGCCCTGTGCCATAGGAGTCATAAGGGGCATGCGATTCACGAATGACGGATGCTTCATGTGGCCGGCTAGGGCCACAACCTGTGGACCGCCTCGACACGCCAAGAAGGAAATGGGTCCAATGTGCCCAACCAAGTCCAACCGTCCGGCTATCCAAGCTCAACTGATCCAACAACAGCCCCGATTCAAGATTATCACCGAATCAACGACTATATCAACCACGGCAACGACGACAACAATGGCGACAACCACAAAGAAGCAGATCGACAAATTTCAATCGCAAACACAACAACAACAACAATAACAAAGAAGAAGAACAACAAGAACCACAACAACTTTATCAAGAACAACAACCGCCTCAAAGAAGCTTAGGCCTACGCCTCAACCAGAAAGAGAGTTCCTCAAGAGCCGCCAAGGAACCAAGGAAACTTGGCGTGTATGGGAATACTCCTCCACCACCGTTATCCTATCGCTTGACATCGGCGCCCGCACTCTTTTATTTCAAGATGCGAGAGAACTTAGGATTAGATCCTAAACGCGCTAAACAAATCATGAGAATTTCTTCCAAAGAGGAGGCATAAGAACGGTAACCACATATGCTCGAACCCAGAGCTGGACTAGCTCACTTAAGATCACGACAGATAACCTTCACGCCATACCTATGACGGACGTGGACATAATCCTAGGGATGGATTGGTTAACCAACATAGTGCACCATCCGTGTAATGAAAGAAAATTTCTTTCCAACACCCCGAGAGGAATCCACCGACTTTCACGGATCAACATGGGAGGAGAGTTCCAATTATATCCGCACTACAAGCAAGGACGCGGTCGAACAAGACCGAGAACCATGCCACCTCGCTTACCTCCAAGAAGATCGAATGAGAGGAGGATAGAAGACATCCCGATCGTGAAGGAGTATCCCGATGTGTTTCCGCATTTAACCACCGGATTACCGCCAAACCGATGCATCGAGTTCACGATCGACCTCAACCGTGTTCTCGCCCTGTCAAAAGCTCCATACCGGATGGCACCAAAGGAGCTTGAGGAATTGAAGATCCAACCGCAAGAACTCGAGCTAGGATTCATTAGACCAAGCAGTGTCTCCACGGGAGCACCGCCCTTTCGTGAAAAGAAGGATGGTACACCGAGGACGTGCATAGACTATCGGGAGTTAAACAAGATAACTCTTAAGAATAAGTATCCTCGCCTGAATCGACGATCCGTTGATCAACTTAAAGGAGCAGAGTCTTTTCAAAGATAGATCTAAAATCGGGATATCACCAATTGAGGATTCACCGCAGGATGTACCAAAGACGGCTTTCCGCATAAGGTATGGTCATTTCAACCATCGTGATGCCCTTCGACTTACAAATGCCCGGCAAGATTATGGATATTATGAACAGGTGTTCCACCCATACTTAGACATATTCGCTCTAGTGTTCATAGACGGTATCCTAATATACTCCAAGAATAACCAAGAACACAAAGAGCACTTGAGAACTGTATACAAACGTTAAGGCAAGAGCAACCTTCGCCAAGTTTAGCAAGTGTGAGTTTTGTTAGGCGGCGACATTTTGGGTCACATTGTGTCCGCCGAGGAATCAAAGTAGACCCTCAAGATCGACATAGCTCGAGACCTGGAGTCACCAAAGAACCCGAATGAAATTGAGTTTTAGACCCGCCGGCACTATCGAAGATTTATCAAGGATTCTCAACGATAGCCCGATCCATGACCCAACTATTGAGGAAAGGAATCAAGTACACCGACCGCCGAGTGAGGCTAGTTTCAGAGATCAAGGAATTATCGACGACAAAGACTGCACTAGCGCACTGAGGCGTATAAAGAATACACAATCTACACGGATGCTTCAAAGAATGGACTAGGTTGTGTACTAATGCAACAAGGTAAGGTTATTGCGCACGCTTCAGGCAATTACCGCATGAGTTGAACTATCCCACGCACGACCGGAATTAGCAAATGGGTCGACATGCCCCAAAATATGGAGGCATCACCTTTATGGAGTTAGATGTGAGATCTATATCGACCATAAGAGCCTCAAATATTTCTTTGAGCGTAAAGATCTTAACACGAGGCAGCGAGATGGTTAGAACTAGTGAAAGATTACGACCGTGGTATCAATTACCACCCGTGCAAGGCTAATGTTGTAGTCGATGCCTTGAGTCGAAATCCCATCCTAGTTTGGGATGTCTCCTCACCATGAGGAAATACTTATAAAAGAATTTCAGAGGATGAACATCAAGTCGAGAGGTCTGCCTCCGACGATAGAGGTCAGATTGCAACATTGATTGCAATCCCCGACTTAAGAGTTCAATCTTAGAAGCTCGTATAAGAGCAAGCTAGATTAAATACGAGCTAAGATTAAGGACAATAACCACAAGAATTTTACTGAATAACAGATAATGTTTTGTCAGTATGACGGAGAGCGTGCGCTCCGTAAGATTGAAGAACTTCAGAGCGAAATCTTGAAGGAAGCCCATGAGACTTCTTATACCGCACACCCCGCAAGACCAAATGTACCAAGACCTCAAGGAGAAATTTTGTGGATGGAATGAAGCGAGATGTGGCTTCATTTGTGGAACGTTGTTTGACGTACAACAAGTGAAAGCACTCCACCAACTAATCGATGGGACCTTACAACCGCTAGACATACCGGAATGGAAATGGGATGATATAGCCATGGACTTTGTTAATGAGCTACCCAAATCACAAAAAGGGAATACCGCTATTTGGGTCATCATTGATCGACCGACCAAGAGCGCGATTTCTACCCATTCCAATAACACACGGGTCGAGACTAGCACGCTTGTATGCTCGAGAAGTTATCCGCCTACATGGAGTTCCAAAGACTATCACGCCCGATAGAGATTCAAATTCACGCCCGTATTCGGATGAGTTTACAAAGGAACCGGGACACGATTACATTTCAAGATCGCTGCTCCATCCGCAGATTTTACGGACAGCTCGAGAGGACCATTCAAATGTTGGAAGACATGTCGAGGACCGTTGTCCTCGATAGAGGAGAAGTTGGGAACAAGTGTTACCACTTGTGGAATTCGCCTACAACAATGCCTACCGTTTACTATTAGAATGGCCCTGTATGTAAGCGCTTTACTGAAGGAATGTCGGTCACCACTTTACCGGGATGAAGTGGGAGAAAGAAGAGTGTTAGTGTAGGGATGACATATGTCTAGCCCTCGCCGAGGATCTATCTCGATATTTAAATAAAGGGTAAGTCGACATTTATTCTCGTGGCATGAATAAATGTTTATAAATTAATTTATGTTACGGCAACATTAAGATAATTAATTTATTTGAGGCCCATCTTTATTCCTTGCATTTGATCCCCTGGTCCCGTGGGCGTAGCTTGATGAAATCGGCGTACTATGCTCTCAGGATAGATTTTATTCTCTTTATCCATAAGGATATTATTATATTTATGGGATATGCGTGAATCCTTTCCTTGTGGGATTATGGTAATGCATTATAAATATAAGGTAAGAGATAAAGTCAGGTTAATGCTCATTAATACTACTCAAATTTCGGTAATCTCATAGCTTTGAGAGAGAATTTGAGACCCTCTTGAGAGCATTGGGTGATTTTCGAGCATTCTCCATAGATGATCCTCGCACCGGTTGGAGATTGGACAACGGGATCGGTCGGAAGGTCAGCGAGTGCGATCGTTCGATCCATTCATCTCGTTCCATCGACCTCTTGATCGAAGGTAAACACGAGAAAATCCCTACGTGTTGCAATTAATTAAATAGGCGTCTATGGGTTTATAATCAATGTATGGTGAA
>JAODLM010000368.1:0-94890 GCA_036937905.1 Salvia rosmarinus
AGGGGCAGGGTCGGCGTGGAAGGGCGAGTTCGGGACGAGGGCATTGTCTTGGTCCGACGTCAGCTCACGGGTCGAGTGGGCCCGCACAGGATCGCATTCCCGTGCCGAAATCCGCCCGGTCGGTCGCGCTCCCGAGTAGCCGAGGTGGTGCCGCCCTCATAGATTGGGTGGAAGGCACCAGTTCATTCCGTATTCATCGCGACCGGGATTGTCTGAAACTATCTCGACTTTGTAGTCTCGGACGGCAGAAGTCCGAATGAGTGTATATAGTGCAGACTTTGTATGTAGGTATAAATGTATTTAGACTCATTTCGAAGTGTGCGTTTCCTCTGAGAGGTATAAACATAGCTTAGGACTTGCTTGGTCGTAAATGTATTTATACCGTATCTGCATAATTTGGTAGATCCAACTGGATGTCTTTTACATGTAGACTTTTCAATTTAATGAGTAATCGATGTGTGCATGTAGACTTTCAAATTAATGAGTAGTCAGTATGCGAGCAGACGCTCAATTTAATGAGTAATCTACGGTGTGGCGCGCTTAGTGAGCACCCTACTTAGTGGGTTATTCACCTTCGTGAGGCCCCGTGAAGGTTTAAACGCGGTATATCCAAATAGATGTTCGCATATCAATAAAATGGAATACTCATTATAAAAATAAATATTTTATTCAACAAGTGTATAACATCGCACTGCAAACAAGTAAGAGACTAACATAAGGTCGATCCGAAATCGAAGCTATGTAAAGTACCTTAAATGAGAAATATGCCGTTGGGATAAGCTGCATCGGATAGGTGAGATAGTTTGTAGCCCCTTGCCGAGGTCCTCGTGAAGCAGCGGATGGGCCTTCCATGTCGGATCCAACTTGTTAAGACGCTCGCTCACTGGCTTCATTATTTCAGGACGAGGTCGCCTACTTGCGGTCGGAGGCTTTGACCTTTTATTGTAGATCGATGCACTGGCCTCGATTGGCTTCGCTTATGAAGCGACTCGTGCTTCTCCGAGGCGTCGGGTGAGTCTTCCTCGTCGGCCGTCGGTGAAGAGCGCAGCGGCGCACCGATCTCGCCGTATGATGGCCTCGCATCCGTGACCAGCCGAGGGGTTTTGCGGCGTCGGGTGGTCCTGGGACGAGAGGACTTGAGGAGATTTTCACCATCGCTTTAGCTCTGGTCACCTCTCCAATCCTTATGCGATCGGCGGTTCGCACCGGTTCCGACCATTCGCTGCGGTGTGCGCGACGGTGAAGCGTTGATCGATCCGAACTCTTCGCACCACCTCGCAAGTTTTTGTCGACGAATGTGCCGTGTCGAGACCGAGATGCGGTATGCGGCGACTATATTTTTCCACACGAAGGTCCGAATCCTCCCGCGTGAGGCTCGACAGGGCTCGGCCGACCCATTTGTGAAGTAGTCTATGGCTACGACTAAGTATCGGCGACCGGTGCTCGGTCGACGGACCACGATGTCGATCCCCATCGCATGAAAGGCCGGGCTCTGCAGGTGCTCGGATCGGTGAGTGACCGTGAGTGAGTGGCGCACTGACACTTTTGACGAGTTCGGTGAATCTTGAATAAGGGTGGGCCAATAATATCCCGACCTCAAAGTCTTTGAAAGAGCAGAGCCGATATGGCTTCCGCAAGATCCTCGCGAATCCTATTAAGCACGAGGTCGCTTCTTCCGCCCAAGGCACCTCAGGGAGGGTAAGGTAAGACTTCCAGAGAGAGCCCTCACAAGATATCGGATTTCACCATCATCTTTTGGCCTCTAGCCGATCATGAGGTAGTGTGCCAACTTCGTGTACGCTTAGGACGCCATCGTCTTGGTTCACCTCGAGATAACGGGGGGCGCCTCATGCTCGAATGAACTTCCTCGGGCGGATATGCCGATGGAAGCCAATTTACTAAGGATGTCGACTCATGTTTTCCTCGTGGATTTGATTACTCGGTATCCGAATGGGCCGATCTCTTTGCTTCTCAAGAGTCCTCATTCGATCCTCCTTAGCCTCAGTAGTGCCTAAGACCCGTTTACCACGACTGAATCTCAAATATCCGACTTTGTCCACTTTCAATTCCTTTGCTAGGCGGTCCCGAGATCGTCCAGATTCCACTTGTGTTGGTGGTCGGAAGGTAAACCGAGGGCGATGTCACTTCTTGCTTATCGGGCGAGGAGGAGGATGCCGCCCGCTACCCGCTCTGCATGAAGCCGCCCACATACATCCGCCAACATCCAACGGGGATGAGGACAGTTCCTCCTGCGGAGGGGGGAGGACCTCAGGAGGCGACTTGTGTTGACCTCCAGAAATCTGCAAGGGCTTGCCCTTTATGGCCGGCCGGGGAGTATGAGATGTCGTGCTCCCAGCCCAGGCTCACTTAGCTATACGTCGAGATGACTCGATTTTGATAAGACTGTCTTAGAGGTAAGTCCGTAGTACCGACGGAATGAGCTGAAAGTAGGCCGGGCGCGCGCATTCACAGGCGAGCTACCTTCTCGAGGTTGGTGTACCTCGTCCGGTCCTTTGAGAGCCCAGCTAATGAAGTAGATGGGGAGTTGCCTCCATCTCATCTCGCACCAGATCTGATCGATTGCCCGTCAGGTGGCGATATAACGAAGAGTTTCACCTGCTTTGGGGCGGATAGTGTCGGTGGTCGGAGATATTCCTTCACCGTGCATGGCGACCGTGTTCTTCCCGCCAGTGAAACTGAGCTCTCCTCGGATCTTGAAGAGGAAGGCTCCCGGCAATCGAGATAGAATCGGTGAGGCGCTGTGCATCCAGTGAGTTGTGTATTTCACGGACGGTTCTTGGGACCGCATGTCGAACGCTTTCACCTTGTAGGATTGGCTGTGGCCCTTGAAACCCGATCCGCAATTTACCCGCCTTCACCACGAATGTGCACTTCGAGATGAGCTTGAGGTGCCGACACGAGGGCAAGAATAGTTTCGAGGTCAACGGCGCAGCGTTCTCGCTTTTTGCTTTTACTATATCGCCGACATAGACCTCAACAATTTCCCTATGTGATCCTCAAGATCGCGCCACCATTCTTTGGTAGGTAGCTCCAAGCGTTTGACGAAGGCATCTTCCGTGGCGAAAGACACCGAGTGATGAACGCTGCTGTTTTGGGCGCCTCCGCTCATCAAGACTTGGTGGTATCCGTATAAATCCAGAAACAAGATCTCATGCCCCACCAATGCTTCCACCTTCTTGTCGATGTCGGGAGTATATCCTTTGGCGTGTGTTTCGAGGTCGGTATAGTCGACACACATGTGCCATCCCTCCGGCTTTGAACTGGAGTTAGCCATCGAGTTGGGTATTAACCTCGTCGATTTTAGCCTCCGAGTGTTACCTGCCTCTTACGACGCGCGCTCACGCTGCAAAACTTCTTCTTCTACCGGTTTAGTAGCCTGATCTATGTTGAGACGATGAGTTATGAGCTGGCGAGACCCAGTCTATCAGATGGAGACCATGCAACATCATCTCTATATTCCCTTAGAAGTGCGTGACACATTGCGAATATGACAACTTGGTCCAACCTGACAACTTTGGAAGGGTTGGTCGGATAGTCGAAGATTCTCAGCGATCATCCCGAGGTGGCAACCGGAGGGTTCTGTAATTGCTGGGCCGAGGTAAGGCCGCGTCTTGGGATTGAGACTTCGTGGCATTCTTTAGCCGCGTTTGGTCCCCGAATGACTTAACTCCACGGTAGTATCTTAATGGTGAGGTGGTACACGGCAGGGGCCCTGGTTGCATCTGACAATCTCTTCCAGTGATAATGTTGTATGGAGAGGAGCTCGGACCGAAAATGAATGGCTTTGGTAGAGCACGAGCACGTCCTGCAGTACAGGAAGGTAATGACACCTCGGTTGAAGCCGTCTCTGAGTAAAGCTCCATGGCGCGGAAGGTGCGGGTACCAATTCCTCCGACATCAAGTTTATCCGGCAGCTGAATATGATGCTAACGGAGGCTCCGATGTCATGTAGACCCGATGTACATTCTTGCCTGCCCACGGCTTGTATAGTAAGGCTCGGTGAGGCATGATCTTGGAGTACTTGGGTCGTCTTTGGAGAACTCGATATTCTCTCCATCCCGAGTCGACTTTTTCGGCTCCTAGGGTCGACCTCCGACTTCGTTTCTAAGTGACGACCTCGTCGTACCAGGCGATCGGTTATAGCATAGACACCGCTCCATTGCGTTGGGACCTCGCGCCGTCGTCTTGGTCGAGCATGCTGGTTGGGTCGGTCTGTTATCCACTCCATTTTCCCTCTGCGCTTTTTATTTCCCGACCACGTGGCCGATGTACTTCTTGCTCCTTCTGACGAGCTCTCAACTCGTGAGCTCAGGGACTTGTAATCTTACTGTCGTGACCGACCACGTGGTAGTCACAATACTTTCCGCTTGACTTTTTTCGGATCCTCCTTTCATAGGAGGTTTTGTAAAGACTCGGTTGAAGCTCAAATATTTCCGCCTCGATTTGAATAGAGGCACTCGTTATTACTGAGGTTTGGCGAGGTCACCTTGATTCTCTTGGGCCTTTTTATTCTTTCAGAGCAGCTGACGTGGCAAGCCTCGGCCCGATCCTCAGCTTCCTTCTCTCGATCCTGCTCATCCCGATCTCTCTCTTCCGTCCGACTCGTCCCTTGACAAAGTTGTCACCAAGGTCCAAAGAGCGACTAGTCGCCTTGGTGTTAGGTGAGTCTCTTTATTGTAGCCCGGTCGGATCCCGCTCGAATCGCTTGATGATGTAGAGATCGCTTACTCATCTATTTTAAGGGATTCCATGATGAATGCAGAGCGAAATTGACATTGTTTCGTCCGCCGCGGATTATGAGCGTCGGATGAAGGTTGTGGGGCATCTTTGGTAAAAGCGATTTACGATCCATGAGGTCTTTGAAGCAATGGATGCTTTGATCGGCGAGGAGTGAACCAGCGTCGGCGGGAGATCGCACCTGGAAAGACCTTACACATGGAAATCTTCTCCTGCGTTCGCCTGTTGGTGGTATGGAGAACAGGAAGTCGGAAGCGATCTCGAGCATCGTATGCGACAATATTCGAGGCCGGTGTCATGTGGCAGGTGTATCGAGTCTCCTTGTAAAGGAGATAATTCGTCCGTGTTGGTCCGAATCCGGGAGCTCGTTACCGTCTCTCGGAGCGGGAGATCGATAACGGCGTCATCGTCTGCTTGGGGAGTTCGACTCTCTTTCCTCCTTCCTTCCCGCTCCATTCACATGGGTATCACGCCGAGGTGAGAACGGCTCGCGGAGATGCAGGCGAATGAACCACGGTATTGAAGCGTTAGCCGCGTGAGCGTTGATTATTTCGGAGGCGCACCTCGATTGCTGAATCACCATTCGGCACTCTTGAGGGCCCGCTCCGTTGTCCTCACGTTGAGAAACTCGGAATTGATTGAGGTTGGCGTTGAGGAACCTGGACCTTGCTGACCGAGGACCTCGTGGGAGCGGTGAACCTCGCATCACGGTCGGGTCGGCGTCTTCTGCTTCGTTGGGCGGCGATCACGGTGTAGGAAGCATTCTCCATGTAACCCTCGGTGTGTGACCGTGGTGGCGCAATCCCTTTCGGCGTGTGTGACCACCGATCGTTCTCTGCCGCGGTTTTACCGACATCCGGCCAGTACTAGCGTTTGCGTGTCCTTGCCATTAGATTTTAGAAAACACAGACTTTTGTTCAAGAGTTTCCACGACGGCGCCAATGATAAATGCTCCGCGATATGAAAGATTTATGAAAGCGAAAGAACACATGAGTTTTAACGTGGTTCGATCAAAAGAAAGATCTACGTCCACGGAGATAGTCCTCAAGATGTTCAC
Source organism: Salvia rosmarinus (assembly GCA_036937905.1). Lineage (NCBI taxonomy): Eukaryota > Viridiplantae > Streptophyta > Magnoliopsida > Lamiales > Lamiaceae > Salvia > Salvia rosmarinus. Next base: position 5,816 of record JAODLM010000368.1, read on the forward strand.
TATAATCGTATTACAATGAGTATCTCAAAGAGCTCTAGTATTGATATTTTAACCCATTACTTAATCTAACTCCTATTTATACACAACGTAAACATAATCACGAATCCCTTGATGGCGGGCTCAGATCTTCCTATAACCGACCATGATCTCCTATATTGCCCATGATTCCACCGTTACCCCATTTCGTGCCCTTAACTCCGCTTTTAATTAGGGTTTGGGGGCATTATGGCTTAAGTAGAGAACATTAGGTTAGGCCCAGCTTTCGTGGGCTGCTAATGGGCACGAGAGGTTGGGCATATCCTATCAATAAGACAATATGCATCGATCTTGAAGTTATTAAAGTAATTTAAAATATGATGAATGATTAACCATGAAATAATCGAGAGTTGGAATATAGCACGATATTTAAAATTAGTTTTTCAAGGTTTGATAATAGTGTGTATCTAATTTTGTGTTTGTTTGTATAACCAATGAAAACATGAGTTTTCAATATTAAATTTGAGTGATTTAGTTAATTTATTTTAAGTGTAATCATATAAATATATTTATCTAGTATTTTATATTATACATATTTATTCGACAATCAATACTTGAATTTCGTAATTACTATTGAATACTCATAGATAATAAAGGCATACGATCTACCGCTAACTTTTATGTTGTTTTTGTTTATGTACTTCCATGAAATGATGTTTATGCATTAATTTATATGATGTTGATTTAATTCAATATAGAAATTGATAGTTTTGGGTAAATTTTTGCTAATGTATTCAATTTGTTATTTAAATCTGAAACAATAGCACTATTGTTTTATCGATAAATATGGAAAGAAGAATACTAAATCATCCATGGTAATTGGAAAACAAGATTTCACCAAACAATGAAGGTATCATATTTCATATTAATTACAAATTCATAGTTTTTATATACTTTTATATGTTCTCCTCATTGCTTGTTATAGAATTAGTTATTTAAGACATAGTTTTTATTTTCATTTGTATTTTAGGATATATCATGTGATTTATTGATCGTAGTTTTGATAAATCTAGATTACGCTGAGTGTGCGAGATTTATGTAAGACAAAGAACAGGGGCTTTTCGTGGTTCGATCGTAATGAGATCTCGTCACGGAGGAGTGTTTCCTCAATACTTTCTATGATTTGAATGCAGTGAGTGTAGTTATAAGTTTTTAGTGTTCGATAAGTTCCACCTATTAGTCAAATTTTCCTTCTATTTATCACTCGAGCCTTGCACCGAAGGCGTGCTCAACCTCTCGTTGGTCGTGACTCTTCCTCGCGTGCCTCCATTGGCGGGCTCTTCCGGCGTGTCCTCCAGTGGCGGGCGGGGACCCCGCTCGTCTTGGCGTGGAGGGTGGCTGTGCAGATTTGGGGTTTTGAGGCGATTAGGGCTGTGGGCTCAACCAGGTGGGCCCAGCGACGTTAGCCCAGCTCGTTTGGGCACATTGTGGTCGATTGGTTGGGCCATATCCGTCATAGCCACAGAATAGTGGGGGACGTGATGCGGTGGAGTGAAAGCGCTTGGGGTGGGGTGGTGTTAGTTGTTTGTGAAGGTGTTGTCTTTTTGACGTGAGGATTGTTGGCGATCGGTGCGAGGCGGGTTGGGTGATACATTTGTCATGCATCGGAAAAGGCGTGCTACGAAAGAGTCGGTCGACACGGATATCGACCCTGCGTGGGTCGCGTCGGTCAGATCGGGCGGCCTTGCTCTTGTGGAGGGTGTCGATGTCCCTCCGAACCGCCGAAGCGTTGTCCTCTAAGCGCCTCGCCGTCGGGTGGACCCATTAGACAGAGCACTTGGCGTGATCGGTAGCCGCCTCCTCTTCGTGCTCTTCAATTATGGGATCGGTGGCGCCGTCAGAGACGCCTTGCAATGGCTGGGGCATGCGTCGTCGTTATGACGATCTCGTACATCCGCATGTATTTCGTGATGTAGTCGGCGGTCTTTAAACTTCGCTATTTGGACCCTCCTCATCCCTCAATACCATGCCCTCCTCCAACAAGCTCCGAACTCGATCGTCGGCAGATATAGTAGTTCCACCGGTCCGCGGATTACCTTCTCATACTGCATGCTCTTCCGAGATCCGAGCCGAACTTCTCTGTTGTCGAGCTGCTCCTCGCATTACATCGATCGTCCTTGGATCACATCTGCGGATAAATCAGCCCCCGGACTTGAGTTGTGTAATCCTTAATTTTAACGCCTCATTCTCGATAGAAAGGCGGACCACCCGTTGATCGACCTCGTGCAACTGCTTTCGGTTCGGTGACGATCGGTGACATCCATCTTGGCGTAACTCGAGTCACCGACGGACCGACTCCTCGGTCGCCACCTCTTCATCCTTCTCGGCCAGAGCACCTCGGACTTCTTTCGACTTTGTTGGTAACTCATGATCGAGTCCAAGTATTGAGATGTGGAATGCTAGAAATAAGACAACACAAGGCATTTTAACAAGATATGTCTATTATTCAAAATGGAAGTTTGTACAACACAGGTCCTATCGACCCCGCAAATCGACTATTACATTAGGTCCACCGACCTCGGGCCCATTCTTGGGACTCTCCGACCTCCGCCGCTGCGCCGCTGCTGCTTTCCTCCAAGGGGGCCGATCTCGGAAGGATGTCCGAGCTCGGTCCCGCCATCTCGGTTCGGCTCTCAACTCGGCAAGGAATGCTTCAAGCTCCACGTCTTCATCTTCCTTGCCTGAGTTCGACCTCTGCCGTCGAGGCGAGGCGAAGATGCCAAGGCATCCACCACGGGAAGGAGGTCGCCCAGTGATTATGTGGGCATAATTCATGCATACCTCCCGGTGAGACCTCAACCCAACCGTCTTGGGCCTTGTCAAAATCGGGTCTCTCGGCCGGACTTCTAGGTGGGGCGATATCACCGCGGCCTCATCACAGTGCCAGTCGGAGATGAAGGAGGAAAAACTCTCGACTCGATAAACTCTTTGGTGAAGGCCCTCAAGATAGTCCTTGCGCCATGACCAAGGCGCTATGTCTGTGACGAACTTCTTCTCGCCTCGGCGCCTCCTCCCGAGCGCTCCACTTCGGCACGGGCCACTCGTAAGGCCGGTCCTTCTTCTGGCGCTCTCGGCCGTCTTTGCCACTTCGGCGCTCGCCTTTGCAAGTTCGGCGTCCGCCTGGCGGCGTCGGTAGCGGATTCAAGAATGGCCCTCGAGGCGTCGGCCGCGATCTTCTCTTCACGGCCTCAGATTGCGGCGCCCTCAACAACAAGACCGCCATGCGGTGCATCTCACCGCCAACGAGGCCGCATCCCAATATAGAACAATTAGCACCACGAACGAAAAATTACAAGGAGTAAGGGTAGCGACTTATACCTTTGGAAAAGATAAAGGAGGTCGGAAGCCGCACCTCTGGCGGTGGACCGCCATGGACCTCGATCTCCAACGTCGGGCCGAGGTGGCACGAGGGCCATCGATAAGTCCCTCAGGCATCCACCACCACGGCTGCGCGGGTAGACTCGCCGCCTCGCCTTCTTTCTCGCGGGCCCTTCGATCGGATGGTGCGTATGCGGCGAGCTCGATATATCGACTTCTCCGCTAGGGTCAATCTTCACCGCAATACTGAATGAGAATTTCATTAGCACAACGAAGTCGACGGAAATGAAGATAAGAAGGTTGCCTCACCCTGAATCGGACCACGATCATGGAGCTTCGACCTATAAACACTCAAACCGAATTGTTCAAGTCATCCCCAGATAATCGATCGACAGATCTCGCCCATATCGCTCAATGACTTCTCCATGGGGCCCGTGGAATTGATTTTTACATCCTTCATCGCTCCGGGCCCCACTCATACCTCGGATACCCCTCGGCCAGTGAGAGAAGTATCTATTTTGCGGTGGGATACCTTCGGGGGAAGCTATTTTAAACTTCAAGCGAGGTGACGGATAATACACCCTCCTATAGACTTGATGCTAAAAACGCATCAAGACTTCAAAAGAAAACTCCTCGCCTATGCCATATCAAATTTATGACCATAGTGACCACCGACCTAATCGAATTCGAGGTGGGTTGGCATATGGGGATCCGAAAATACTCTTGCAAGCTAAGGAAAATAGGAGCAAAAGGAAACCTAAGCCCAACTATTAAACTATCTACAAAAATGGTAATAAACCCTCAAGAGGGCCATCGCCCTATCATTGGGTTTGGCAGCACCACCATGCATCCTGCAGGATGTGGTATTTCTCATAACCACCAAGAGCTCCTCCGTAGTTAAAGTTGATCTCGCCCACCAATCTCGATGCCATCCCATACCAAGCGACACGGTGAAACCCTAGAACTAAGTCTATAGATTTACCTAGGCGATTGTGGCATATATAATCCCTTACATCGGAATCTGGGCGGCCAGAACCGGAAACCGAACTAGAGTTATCAGAGCGAGAAGAGGAATGAGAAGATGAAGAATACATACTTACTTTTTCGGAGCGAGATTTCGATTTCTTCAACAAAGTTTGAAGAGGAATTGGGAATTTCTAAGGGTATGCTCTCGGAATAAAGCGTCAAGAAGAAAGTGAGCAGTTGCCTCTTTTGGACCTATTTATAGGACAAATGGCGCCTAAAATCTGCCGCTTCGTTTATCACACGTGCTATCTACGATTGGATGTGTGATCGACGCCAGCGACTGTCAAGACCAACTACCGCTGGCGCGTATGACATACTCTATGGAAGGCATGGCCGCCGATGCGATCACGTAATGATTACATTGAGCTCGGACATCGGACACGCCCATGTCCTCCCGGACCGCCAGGTATTTTGGTCGGACCTCGACATTCTCGACGCCGGACCTCGATGTCCGCGACCGATCACGTAATGATTACATTGAGCTCGGACATCGGACTCGCCCGTGTCCTCCTCGCACCGTGAAGTCTTTGGTCGGACCTCGGCGTCCTTCATAAAGCGGGGAGCCATACGGTCGCACTTGTCTTTGAGATAGCCACACAAATCGGACCTCGGTTCCTGTCGTGAGACAACCCCTTACAAGAGTTTCTCCCTTGATTCGGACCTCGGCGTCCTCCGTAAAAGCGGTCGATTCGGACCAAACCTCGGTATACAAGATTCGGTCATAATTCGCCACCTTGTGCGTGAAGAGACAAGAACCTTCAACGAAAACTTGACCAAGCAACATCCCGCCTCGGCAAAGCACATTCTCCGCTCACCTCGGCAAGGCTATTCCTTGACTTTCGGGGGCTATGATAGGATATGGCCCAACCTCTCGTGCCCATTAGCATGCCCAAACAGTGGGCCTAACCTAATGTTTCCCTACTCGTAACGCCTGAATGATGCCCCCAAACCACAATTAAAGGCGGAGTTAAGGGCACGATAATGGGTAACGGTGGAAATCATGGGCAATGATAGTGGAGATCATGGTCGGTTATAGGAAGATCATGAGCCCGCTAATCGAGGGATTCGTGATTAGGTTTACGTTTGTGTATAAATAGGAGTTAGATTGAAGGTAAAAGGGTTAGCAAATTATCAATACTAGAGCTCTTTGAGATACTCATTGAATCTGATTATAGTGAACATCTTGAGGACTATCTCCTCCGTGGACGTAGATCTTTCTTTTGATCGAACCACGTTAAAACTCCTGTGTTTTTCTCGCTTTCTATAAATCTTTCATATCGGCGTATGCATTTATCACTTATGTATTTTATTGGGTACCATGTTTACTTCATTAATTCGAATGAGTGTCATCTATAGAAGATGGTCACGAAATACCAACGTTTTAGGTCCAAATTTGTCACTTTTAATATTTGAATATAGTTTATTCATTTTACGTGACTTGCAAGCTATTGTACATGTAGAACCGGCAAAATTATTCCAACTCGGGGTATTTTCGAAATTAAGGTTGGGTTGGTCATGGCTGGGTAAAATAGTGGCCCAAAACCAAACCTCAAAAGTCTAGCCATATAGCCCATCGGCCCCAAAAATTCGGGGTTTTCAAACTAAAAAGCGGGTTCGCTTTTGTTGACATAATACTTTATAGGAGGAATACAAGTGTCATATCACCTTTTAACTATCATATTATAGTACTTTATAAATCGTGTTTCTATATTTTATAAGTATCATATTATAGCACTTAATAGAATACATAAAAGTGCCATAAAATGGAAATCCTTTGGTATCAAATTATAGTAATTAATAGGACGCGTACAAGTGTCATATTATCATTTGGATGGGCTTAGCACAACAGCCCAGATGGGGTTGGACTAGGCTACGAAATTTGCAGTTCGATAGTATTGTATAAGCGGGCCAACCCGATTCACATAATACTTAAAGCCCGATGGATCGGGTTGTGCCGTCTCGATCTGTCCATTTTGTTACCTCTATACATAGGAATGTGAGTTTATTTAATGTGCACAAAAAATAGTAGTAACCTATTCTTATTAAAAAGAAGAAGATCATAAGTGCAAATAAGATATTTCATGAATAACTAAACAAATAATAGAGTGGAGTATTAATTTGTAAGCTCATCTCATAAGGGGTGTTTACTTTATATTATTAGGTTGGATAAATAAAAATTAATCAAACCTAATTCAACGTTTTACTTTTAAAGATTAACATCTGAGGATATCCCAAAGTCCTAGATTATTTTAATCTGTTGGATTGATCTTCATTGATTTTAATTCAACTAGTATAGGTGGGATTGAAATAATCGTCCACACAAAGGGAAAAATATTTATCTCAGTTTTAATCTTCTACTAATCCCTTATGGTAAACAAATGATTGATAGATAAAAATTATCTTATCATATATTTAATCCATCAAATACCCAATTTTTCTAAATACTAATCATGAAAAGTAAATATCTCCTAATAGTATTAGAGTTGCCTTTACCATCTATAAGAAAGTTTTATAGACACAAATGAGAGTATCCGGTAATATCATGATTTACTAATTAAGCAATAAAGGAGAGAAATAGTTTATTCTTTTTCCATTCTAGTACATATAATATTATAAATAAATTTTTATGTTTTGTTGGAGCGACTTTGCTTCATGATTTGAAATTTTCTTCTTGAACTTTTCTCGCAACAGATATTAAAAATGTATACATTAAGGAATTAACCAAAAAGGACAAAGGAAGAATCCTGAAAATCAGTTCATTATTAAAAAATCAGAAGCTAGTAGACGATTTCTACACGAGTAATGTGGTACAACTCTACTTAAAATTTATATTTAAATATTGTTATTACACTTTACAAGTCTTAAAAGGAACACAACACTTTTAGTATTTGTCTCATGTTGGTAAAGTTTCTCAAAAAACAACGATTACTTTCTGTACTATCACCACTTTAGTCCTTTAATAAAAAAGTAAATAGTCCATAAAATCATGTTATAACTTAAAATCAATCTGAGATTGAGATCTCGAAGTTTTAGTACCATTAAAATGACTATTAATGCCGGTACGAAGAATGAATATATTTACATCCCCCAAAACAACAAATTTTATCAAATGTATAAAGTATAAAATAGATGTGTTGTTTCACCATTTGTGCTTGTAAGCACATGTCTACGTTAGCATTTTTTAATTTTATTTGGTATCCTAATGCCTTATAAGTTGTAGTTAAGATCATTAAATTTGTAGACAAATTGCATGTTGATTTATTCTTTATTTGATCTCTTTAAAGTTTAAAAGGAAAAAGCTACACAGACTTTTGATTTTTATAAAACTTTTAAGCTCGATTATCTCAATAATAATTTTGATGCATTAAAATGAAAGGATAGCATTATAAAGAAGACGAAAAAAGAATTGCCGTGAACTAAATGTACAGTTTTAAAAAATGGTGATCAGCATACTGGTCTTATATATATACAAATAAATATAATAACACTTTTTACTGAGACCTACTATTAAGGGAAATTATTTTTGTATTAAACAACTTTGTGTTTTTTTTTATTGAGAGGTAACATTGTTTTTTTTTTTAGAAATAAAACATAAAAATAAATGCAATAAAGAATTGGTTGGTGTCTCGTGGGTTTCTAAGATTCTAGTGCTTTATTGAGAAGACAAAAAGAAAAGCAAAGTATATATAAACATTATTATTTTGTATACTAATGGAACTATGGAAGTCACTCACTAATCATCAATGGACATCAGATATAACTAAATCAAAGTTTATTTGAACATGTTGTGACTTGTGAGATAAGAAAACCAAACTATTTCAATATGTGCATTCTTATAAAGGCCTATTAGCTAAAAAAAGAACCTTTCCAAGTTTTTTAGATTTTAGTCCGTTCTTTTAGAATTGTTAACTTAACCATACTTTTGTCAGTTAACTAGAACTATGGAATTATTTCTTTAGTCAAAAATTAGGTTATTTTTGGATATATATGGTTTTTGGTGTTTTTCGCAACTAATTAATACTTGATCAACATGGTTTCTTCGCCGTAATTGGAGCATAGCAAAGATGCGTGTTCAGCTCGTGTTACTTCTATTTTTATTTTTCTAAGTTTGTATAAACTAATTTGTATAGTTTTTTCTCTTTTCGTTTTTTGTATATATTTTTAGGATAATGATTTTTTTACATATTATGTACTTACATAGTACCCTTGAAACTTAATCGGACCGGATCGGTTTTTTAAACCGGTTCAATCATTAATATTTTAATGGTATACCTAATTTGCCCCTCCTACATATTAGTTTAGAAAATAAATCATAGATTTCATTCCTTAAAAGTAGGCACTATTATCAACAAACATGCATGAGTTGAAATAATTATACCCAAAATTAAAAAACATTAGTTGCTTACATTTCTTCATTCAGAACTTTTTTATAATAAAAAAAACGACTAATAACCCCTCAATATAGGTTGGAATAAACTATAGCGTTTGAATTTGCCGTGATTTTCTGAAATTGGTGATTTACAATTATTATCTTTAATTAATTTATATCTGCAAATTCTAGAATGTACTCTATTACATCTGGGGCACGTCTGCATTCTCAACTGACTTGGGAAAGATTGTCTCTAAATAAAATAACTCGGCTTCTGCCATCATCTCTTATTTGGGAAGGTCTTATTCTCCTAATTCTTTTTCCTTTTTGACTTCTGATCCGTAAGAAGCAATCTTGGCGGGGCTTGAATTTGAAATTGCACTGGATTTGGATCTGGCATCACTTTGTCTGGTTGCATTTCCATCTCCATATCCAATGCACGATTCAAGGTTTTCTACATATGACATCAGAGGTTGGATTGCCAAAATGATTCTGTTCTCTTGGAGTAAATTAGCACGAAACAATTCTGCATTCTTCTCATCTGTCTCAACTTTATAAGAAGCATAACGGGTTAGACTGTAGAATTCACGATCATATTCTGCCACAGTCTTCTTTCATTGCTTCAGGTTCAGAAATTCAATCTCTTTCTTTTGCAATAACTTCGAGGTATATATTTTTCGTAAAATTCTTCCTTGAATTGATCCCACGTAAAATTGTCCAATTGCCCAGGAGAAAGAACTTTTTGACGTGATTCCCACCAGAAATATGCATACCCTTTTAACTGGAAAGATATACATAGGAGACACTCGATCAGAGCACTCAAAAAACTTGAAAAATCGCTCTACAGAGCGAACCCATTCTTCAGCATCAGCTGGATTACCAACTCCATAGAAAGATGGAGGATTCTGACGCAGAAAAGCTCTGCAATTCTACGATCTATTTGAGAATGAAAAGGTAGATGTGAATCTTGTGGAGAATTTGCACTTTCTTGTCCCTCCTCTTCAGGATGAGGATTTTTTTTTCTGGGTGGCATACTGCATTGCAAACGAGTATCAAAATGTAGCATATCTTGTTTATCAAAAGCGGGAAAAAGGTTTTCAATCAACAAACAAGCTTATATCTCAAAGATCTTCACAATTGCTCATCACAAGGTTATGATATGAAATAACACTGGTGGATAGCAAAATGATTATATATATATCAGGGAAAAATTACCTCTTTGAGGACTTTTACAAAAGCAGGGAAAACGTTGCCATCTGAGGGTTTTCAGGCATATAGATGCTTTGGCATCTTGGGTAAAACACATCCGGTACGGCTTCTCAAGCACGCTACCACATCATAAGATATCTATAGGCATCACTAGTCTATATATACACATCTGTCTAATATATACACATATATACATATATATATATATGCATCCATATCGACACGATCTCGCTGGTACGAAGGATCTATCGACCTGTGAACGAAAGAACGAACAAGATGGAATATCCCAAAACCTCCGAATCTAACCTCAAGTGATATAGGTCAAGATTTCGCCTATACCCCAACTAGATAGTTGGACGTGACAACTCGGGGACGATGAATGACACACCTAACGAGGGATGGATGTCTCGTCGATCGTCGATAATTGAATTTCTTGGCAAATACAAGAAAATTCAAGAGCTAATGAAGAGAGAATAAAACTCACATATATTCGTAAATCAAAAGTTGAATATTTTCGTATGCTTACTGCCTTTATATATTTGAAAATGAAGTCTAATCCTAATCAAAGAAGGAATCCTTATCAAAGTAGGAAACTAACTAATATGAGAGATCTAATTAAACTAGGAAACTATTTAATCTTATATCTAAATGGGCTGCAAAAATAATTAAAACTAAAAACATGCCCAACAATATCGGACTCCATCATTTCCCTCCTCTTGAGAAGGATTTGTCCTCAAATCCAAGTCGTCACCTATATCAACCGATGAATTTTCCTTATTCACCACCCACTTCAAATCACTAGCTCTCGCAAGATAAGACTTTTGGATTACTCCTTTCTCCTTACTTCCATCACTTTGCCCAACCGACTTCACCAACTTCGACTCCTTTTGCAACAGCACTTGATCCTCATAAACTTGTTTTGGAGTAAGAGGAACAAGTGACACTTTCTTTGATTGAACTCGAGGAGTATTTGTTCATAAAGCCATCATGCTTTACTCTTCTATCAAACTGTCACGGTCGTCCCAATAGAATATGGCTCACCGCATCGGAATCACATCACAAAGAACTTCATCCTCATACTTTCCAATGCGAAGCGGAATCTTCACTTGCGTCACACCTGACAATGCCACTATCATTCAGCCACTCGCAACCGATATGGCTTGGGATGCTTCACTAATGGTAGCCCTAACTCTCAACCATGGTCATGCTAGCGGCGTTGGTACAACTCCCACCATCGATGATCACGCTCCACACCTTATCTTTGACATGACACCTTGTATGAAAGATGTTCTCTCGTTGCTCTTTATCACTCCTTTGGATTACGTCAGACACTCAAAGCTCTCCTAGCAACAAAAATAAGTGCATCTGGTGCTTCAATCTCTTCAACATCGGAATCCTCCAAGGCTGGCATCTCTGGATTAGTAGCCTCTCCTTCATCATCGGTCACCACCTATCCATCATCCCGAATGATCATCACCCTCTTATTCGGACACTCTCTAGCAATATGTCCAATTCCATGACAAGTAAAACACTTCAAATCACGGTTCCGGGTACCGTTAGGGTTAGCTGGAGTTGTGTAACTCGTAGGATCTGTTCTTGGCTTTTCAAACGGCCACTTCTCCCCATTCGGATGCTCATCTTTCTTCCATTGGTTCCCTCTTGATGAAGAACCACTAACATTTTGGGGCTGCCTCCAATTGGACTGATTTTGCTTCGTGTTATCGCAATTACCCCTCCTCTTGAGTTGGTTCTCAATCTTTATGGCCATGTGAACCATATCCTCCAACTCGACATAATGTTGCAACTCCACTCCATTGCGAATCTCCCAATTCAATCCAGCAAAAAATCTTACCATAGTCGCCTCTATCTTCAACAATCTTGGCTCGTATCATGGCTACTTCCATCTCCTCAAGTAGTCATCCACACTCATCGACCCTTGCCTCAAATTCGTAATTTGTTGTACGACTCACGATAATAATGATTAGGTACAAAATCTTCCTCATCGCAGCCTTCATCTCGTCCCCATGTGGATAGCTGCTCTCGATTCCTCCTCCTACTACTCACCAACCGATCCCACCAAACAAGTGCATAATCGAGAACTCTATTCGCTTGCTAACCTTCTTGAGCTCGGAATAATTATGGCAATCAAACATGAGCTCCAACTTTCTCCCACTCCAAGTATAATTCGGGATCATTTTCCCTTGAAAAGAAGGATGTTCATCTTGATCTTTGCTCGATTGTTATCTTCTCGATCTCTTCCTCTAGGCCGCCTTTCAACAAAACTGAAACTCATCTTCCTCATTTTCACCTCTTCGTATCTATTATCTCGATGAAAATTCCCCCGCCTCGCCTCCTCTTCGTTCTCCACCTCGTTGATACACAATAGGATCTAGCCGACGTCGTTCCTCTCTACGAGGTCTCTCCTCAAGTGCAGTGATTCGATCATGCAGCTCCTCCATCTCTTTTGTGATTATCGTTCCCAATTCAGAACGCAAGGCCTCCATCATAAATTTTGTTTGACGACTGATAGAAACAAGAACCTCACCAACTCACAAACTCTCGTGTATTACTCAAAATGAGTCACTCAGCACTCGTGTATCACTCAATTTTTATTTTTTTTTAATCCTCACAGAACGTAGATGCGAAAAATCTCAAGAACGACAAAAAATAAAGACACGGATATTGAATGGATAACGATATGGATATTGTATGATATGGATAATGTATGGTATGGATAATGATATGTATAATGATATGGATAACGATATGGATAATGAATGATATGGATAACGATATGGATAATGTATGATATGGATAACGATATGGATAATGTATGATATGGATAACGATATGTATAATGATATGGATAACGATATGGATAATGATATGGTTAATAATATGGATAACGATATGGATAAACAAACCCTAGCCGCTACCCACGTCACAACAGACGAAACGAAACGAAAGAAAGAAACCCTAGATACTACCCCGACACGAGCGGAAGAAATAAGCGAAACACGGGCGATGGATGACGAGCGGATGGCTCGATACTAAATGATACGATCCTCGGTACGAAGGATCTATCGACCTGTGAACGGAAGAACGAACAAGATGGAATATCCCAAAACCTGCGAATCTAACCCTCGAGTGATATAGGTCAAGATTTCGCCTATACCCCAACTAGATAGTTGACGTGACAACTCGGGGATGATGAATGACACATGAGCGAGGGATGGATGTCTCGTCGACGTCGATAATTGAATTTCTTGGCAAATACAAGAAAATTCAAGAGCTAATGAAGAGAGAATAAAACTCACATATATTCGTAAATCAAAAGTGAATATTTTCAGATGCTTACTGCCTTTATATAATTTGAAAAATGAAGTCTAATCCTAATCAAAGAAGGAATCCTTATCAAAGTAGAAACTAACTAATATGAGAGATCTAATTAAACTAGAAAACTATTTAATCTTATGTCTAAATGGTCTGCAAAAATAATTAAAACTAAAAACATGCCCAACAATATCGGACTCCATCACATACTATCTACAACTATCTGTTTCCATTATTGCTGATACTTGCTTCACTCTACCCACGAAATGATGTCATTGTTGTCATCGTCATCATTCTCTTCTTCCATCTCTACTACTCTGTTCTCACTGCCATCAACGACTTCATTGGAGTCTGGCATCTCTACATATTCCTCAATCTCATGAGATAGCATATCAATAGCACGCTCGAGAAATGAGTACAAGGGAACTACTCCAGGATAAAGGATATCAGGATCAGTCACAAAAGGCATTTGGCTGATATCTAGGGGTTGTAGTTGTGTTGTGCCACCAACTAGTAAAAACTTGGGTTCATACATGAATGATCTTGAGACACCTGGGGGTCTCGATGAACTAGCTTGAGTCTCTTCCGTAATCTCTAAAGAAGAAGTCTCAGAAACATGAGAGAAATGAATAGATTAAATCGGTGTAGGAATATCAAAAGATGCGAAAGGCTGACCATACCAATCTAAGTCAATAGGAAACATCTCAGTACCGAGATAAGAGTAATCAAATTGTATAGGATCTACATCAGACTCGGGTATAGATAACTGAGTATCTGGTAAAGATGACTCTATCTCTTGAGTAGGGGTACTAGCATCATTCTCAGGAATAGAAGAATCAACATCTATGGGTTCAAGGTCCTCATCATCATCATCAAGTGGAAAAGAAGAGTTACCAGCCAATTGGAGCTGATGGACAACTGAGATGAACACGGCAATAGGGAAATGAAACAAAGGAGGACTCGAGTGTACGTAATCTCGAGGCGATGGTAGCTAGAGTGCGGGAAAATCGGCTTGCTCGAAGCTACAAAACCAAGTTCAATATAATCAATGGCAACAGCAGCAACCCAATCTTGCCACTCCTCAGGCAATAAAGGAATCAACTGGAGTATTCCATCTAGTCCCGATACTCCGTGCTCAGATGTCTCTCTCCACAAGCGATGGAATTGAGCGAGAAATTCGTCCAAGGTAAGTTGCTCATCTGGTGTATACAGATAGAAGCGTTCTCTGATCAATGCTAATAACGACAAACGAGTCGTACTTGTTCGAGCTGTTCGGACGGTCCTCGTTATCCTAGATAAAAAGAATGCTCAGACACTTGCAGAAAAACATAATCATGTTGCTCTGCCGTCTTTTCTCACGATCTCTTCTTAGATCATAAAGCAATAACTAATTTTAAGCATACATTCACGTGTAGCAAATCATTCAAAAAGGCATATACTCAACATCAACTCAATTCATTTAACAAGGTACATGCTCAATCATCAACTATGATAATCATAATCATAAGCTCTTACCTGGTGAGATAGAGATTATGGAATCAGAATGCTGAGCTTCTCTTAAGAACAACTGACTCTATAACTAAATTTCTCAAAACAGAATCAAACAATTGACTCCATAAACTCAGATTCTGAAAACAGAATCAAGCAACTGATTCTATAAACTTAGATTCTCAAAACCGAGTCAAACAAGTGACTTCATAAACTCAGATTCTCAAAACAAAATCAACTCAAAAGGATTTACATGCTCAAGGTGCACAAGACTCACAAAGATTCACAAGTTTAGAACTCAAAATTGTGCAAAAACTGCACAAATTTCACAAGGGTTCCTGTGTTCGAGATTCAAAAGCGTACAAGTCGCACAAAATTCACAAGGGTTCTGTGTTCGAATTCAAAGCTGCATACCTGTTGCACAAAAATTCGCAAGGGTTTACAAGTTTCGAATTCAAAATTGTGCTCAAGTTGTACAAAATTCACAAAGGTTCACAGGTTCAGAACTCAAAACTGCTATGATACCATTCCGTCATGCCATGATCCCTTAACCGAGAATTAGTTAAGCAATTAGGCATGACGAGGGTAAAAGGAAGAAAAGAAAGGAATAATGACAAACATCAACAATATGATACCACATGTTAAACAAACGACAAAGAATATAAGTATTCAAGCATGCTTTAACAACAATAAAGATTTAGCAATGGTTCAAAAGCATGATTCACCAACAATTTCAAGGCATTATATATACAATACTGGATTCAACAAAAACAATCCAGGACATTGAAAATGAATCCTTGTTCATACAAGCAAGTCGACATCATAACAGCAATGTCGAGATCACAAAATCAACATCAAGTCTATATCAGGACTGAGATCAATTAGGCATAGCAAAACACAAAACAGGTAAAGGCCAATGTTCGACAACAAGAAGTGAGGCTGAGAATCATGTATGATGACATAAGCCTCTAGGCAAACAAAACACGACAACAACAATTGAACAACATCATCATGAGACAAAACATCTAGAGAAGCTCATTTGCACAACATTCGATTCCAGCATCCTCTCGAGCTTATCCTGCACATTTAGAAATACATGCAGGGCGTGAGTACAAAGATGCACTCAGTGGGTATATGCCGAAAACATTTGAAACATTTCTCTTAGAGCTATAAGATTGACTTTCCATAACATTTGCAACACACAGGAGTTTTAGTGAAATAACCTGTGCATGCTTCTTAAATAAACTTATTTGCTTTCATGCTTATATATAGCTATGATGCAACGTTTAACAGCTGTCTGAGATAATTATCTCATTCATAATAACCATATCTCACGCTCTTGTGTTGAGAAGTAGGTCTCGTTCTCAAACAACATGAATCGCCAACTTACGCTAGCTCACGATCACCTCTATGTACACAAACCCTTACTAGCGACTCGTCCAAACATAGGACCGATAAATCCATCTCTCGTAGATAGGCAACATGCATCATGCTCAAAATCTCGGCAAGTCAATCAACTTTTCATATAAATGCATATCATATCATTTTGTATGCAAAAGCATATCATTTCATATTTTTAGAAAAGATTTTTACCCACCTGGCAACAATTACTCGGATGGACTATACTTTCTGTCCTTCACCTCTTTCTTCTTTCCACTTGGTCATTCAATCAACATAGAGTAGCGTATAAGCATACCAACAGCCAATCAAGAGGATAAACTCTTTATCGTATCTAAGTCGTCAACACGACTATAACATCTTGATATTCAAGACTCTGTGGTCTATAAACACTTGGGTCATTACATCCTCTAACATCGAAACATATAACAAGACTTAACTAAGCCTCATATGACTAAACAAGCATAGAAAACTCAACACCATGCTTAAACCATCTAATCTTAACCAAAAACCAACAACTCCTTACAAACATAGTTTATGACCAACGTGAAAAATCACGTGAGATGTCATTTAACATAAAAGAACCTCTATACATGCTAAACTATCGTCAAAGATCATCAATCAACCATGAAAATTCAAAGATCAAAGCTTTAGCATTGAAAACCCAATTTGACGTCAAACTAATTTTTTTTAACTTTTTAATACATCGACAAAAAAATCCGAATAAATCATTTTAAGCATTATTCATATCATAGAATCGAATATAAAGTCAAAATGATCAAATAAAATAAAAATCCAACATTATATGGGCTCAAAGTTTTGGCCAAATGAGGGTTTCAACAGAGGTTCGATTTCAATCGTTTTTCTTGCTCAAAACATGTTTATATCTACCCAACAATACATATATGAAGGAAAATCAAGCATATAAACATCATACATTCAAGATCAAGGCCTTCATAATTTTCAAAATTCACAAAAATTTCAAAGAATGTTCTTATGCTTGAAAATTCAACAATAAACAACTCATAGACGATGGATCTAACACAATATCAAGAGATAATTGAACAAAACATGCTCCTTCAAAAATCTCAAGAGGATCGAAAATATGGAGCTTCCAAAGTTCATATTTTCGATTTTTCAAAGCTATAGATGTATTGGACATATTTAGTATAGCCCAATTAATCGATCCATTAAGGATGGTCACCTACTCTCTAAGGGCCTCTGCGCGCCTATTTTTAGACCCACGAGCAGGATTGTCACACCAGCTTATCTAAACTCGGATTAACTAACTAAGGAGTCTGCGGCGGAAGGAAAAAGAAACCGACTAACTATTTCAAGAGACTCGCAGATATAAGCAAATATCATTTTAACGAAGAGAGTCGTTAGACTGTGATTGACCAAATGGTCAAAGTTTAATATTAATCAATCCTTTGTTTCACAAACTGACTAACTTTAAAGACTCGCAGGAATAAACATTTACCATTCCAAAGAAAGACGAGTCTTTGAACTTGTGATTAAATAACGGTCAAAAGTCGAAGATTTATAAATCACTATTTAGCAGGTTGATGCAATAATTTTCGACACAAGATTTAACTTATTTATCAAATGTCTAACCCATTCGGACTCGGATCATCTGATAATTTATAAAGCGTAAGTGAGTTGGCGACAAAGAGTAGGCGAGTTTATGTGTGAAGACATAAACCCGGCAAAACACATAACATGACAATATAGGTCTTAGCTCAAACATTGATCTCCGTCGTCTCTCACAACCTGCATATTTAGAAATACATGCGGGCGTGAGTACTTGATGCACTCGGTGGGCAGCAAAACAATGAAACATGCTCTTAGAGCTATATAATCGACTTGCCACTTCTTAGATTCACGGGTTTTAAGAAATATCCTATGAATCATGCTTTAAGAAATCACTTACTTCATGATCAATGCGTGCTAGCAATTCTAATCATAACATGTCTGCAGACAATCATCAATAAAGACCATATCTACGCACAAATGTGTTGAGAAGTAGGCCTCCTTCTCAAACACCTTGCCAAAAGCCACAATGTACACATACCCTTACTAGCACTCGTCTAGCATAGGGCCGATATCGTCATTCTCTCGTAGATAGGTAATATGCAATATGCTCAAAGCAGAGCAAGTCGATTAACTTTTGCAAAATAGCATACATGCTCATTATCATAAACTTGTGTAAACACGTATTTTAGTTTAGAAAGCCCACCGAAATCGGCTTACCGAGGACTTTCGCCTTTCCTTTCTTGATCTCTATCTCGCCCACTTGCTCTGAAAAGAGATAAGAGGAATAAATACGGAAAGAGGAACTAAGAGTTTCTAACTCTTGAGCCTCTATTAAAACTCTCTCGATACTCTATGGTTAAGCTAAGTTGCTAGGTCGATGCATCCAAAACTAAACTATTCAACTTATTAAGAATGTATTTTATAAAACTCGAATCTTTTCAACTCCATATATATATATATATATATATATATGGGATATCATTCGATATAAGAAAATCTTTAACTTTCAAATCCTTTTCATTTGAAAACTTGATCAAGTAAGTCTTGATCAAGTTACATAATCACAAGAATCTATATTTTGAAATCAAATTCAAATATCAAACTATAATCACAAAGTCCTTTGAAATCACATGAAACTAACGAAATCTAAAATTTTCATATAACCATAGAAAAATCTCAATAAATCAAAATAAGCTAATTTCATATACTAGATCATACTTTTGAAATCAAACTAATCAAATAAAATCAAAATAAATAGTTCTTGATATTCCATAAGCATACTAAATTAGGGTTTTCACATAAGTTGGATTTAACTCCAATTTCTTTCACCAAACACAAGCATATATATATAATCACATATATACTAACTTATTTTAAACAAATCAAAGCCAAATCATCTTAAAAATGAAGCCTTCATTTTCGGTCATCATAAGAAAATTAGGGGTTTCGATTTTTGTTTCCGTAATCAACTCTAATCATGCTCAAACATCTTTAATTACATAAATACAAGCTCAATTTAAGAAATGATCAACTATTCTTCAAAGTAAAATTAGGGTTCTTGACTAAAGTTTGGGTTTTCTTGAAAATAACAAATCGAACCATAGATCAAACATAAATCACTTCTAAAAGGATAGATCTAAGCATATATAAACTAAAGATCGAAGAACGAAAACTCTTTGGAACAAGGCCATCATGGCCGAAACCTTGGGGCTTTGAAAAGGGAATTTTTCTTTGTTTTCTCAACATAATATCACTCAATATAGGTAGATCTATGCATATATCAACTAAAAATCGAAGAACAAAACCACAAGGAAAGGCCTATATGGCCGAAAGTTTGGGAGTTCATGGGGGTGGGTTTTTCTTGATTTTCTCTTCAAAACTTGAAATAGGTTAGTGGTTTACCTTCTTAAGACGTCGATCTACCGATTCGAAGAGGTTTGGAAGTCCGGATCTTGGTGGAAGAAGAAAATTTTTAAGTGTGTGTGTGTGTGTGGCTCTCGAAAATGAGAGCAAAAAGAGAGAGAAAAGGGTTGTGAAAAAATGGAGGAAAAGTAGTCTTGGTGGCTAAGTTTTCATATTTATATAAAGTCTTCATCTCACTATTCATGGCTTCCAAGGGAAGCTTTCAATTAGCTTCCTAAATAAGCTATAAGTTTCTAGAGAATTCTTAGCTTCTTTAGCAAGCTTAAATAAACATTTGGGCTCATTTCTACACTTTAATGCTAGGCCCAATTTGTTTAGGACGTTAAGTCTTCAACCGAACATATACATATATTCGAAAAATTATAAGGATATAATCCATCCTTATTAATTTATTAAATCAAGATAACTCAATTTGGAACATAGAAATTATTATTGAGTTGAAATCTTTATAAATCACTCTTTCAAAGCTAAACTTTGAACTAAACAATAAATATAAATTTATTGTTAAATCGATCAACTTTAGAATTCTAAAATAAATCTTTTAGTTAAAACTTTATAAAATCTTATCTGAGGATGCATTGTCCCTAGTCACTCACGTAATTAGTTCCTAATTAATTACCCTCACGTAATTAATTCCTAATTAATTACGTACTTAGAGCTTAATCAGAGCTATGAAAAACTGGGGTATTACATTCTCTCCCCCTTAAAGAAATTTCGTCCCGAAATTTTGTACCTCTGAAAATAGCTCAGGGTACTTCTCTTTCATCTTCTCTTCTAATTTCCAAGTCGCTTCTTCTGGTCCATGATGTCTCCATAGAATCTTGATTAAAGGAATCGACTTTTTCCTTAGTTGTTGATTCTTTCGATCTAGGATACGTTAAAGCCTCTCTTCATAGCTTAGTTCGGACTTAAGAACTATATCTTCTTGGTTGATAACATGGTTGGTCATAAGCGTTCTTGAATCGAGATCGTGAAATACATTATGAGCGTTACCAAAATTGAATTGGTAACGCCAACACTGCACGCAACAGCCCAATCTTCTAAAATCTCGTATGGTCCGATGAATCTCGGCTTGAGCTTTCCTTTAATTCCGAACCTGTGCACTCCTTTCGTAGGTGAAACCTTCAGGAATACTTTATCTACGATTTCGAATTTCAATTCAGTTCGTCGCGTATCTGCATAAGACTTTTGGCAATCCTGAGCTTCTTGAATTCTCTTCTTAATTTGGCGTATGATATCAATCATTTCCTCAACTGCTTCTGTGCCGAGAATTCTCTTCTCTCCTACTTCATCCCAATACAAGGGAGATCGACATTTCTTACCGTACAACACTTCGTAAGGTGCCATGTTGATGGTTGCTTGGTAGCTATTATTATAACAGCCCACTTTTCCAAAGGACGGATTAGCAGATACTATTACTTGGAAATGAAATTTAGAAACGTAACAAGGACATTAAACATTGAAATGTGAGACATATATCAGGAATACTTCTAAAGCTCCTATATTTTTGAGATTTGACAAACATAAAATACATATGACTTTGTATTCTTGCAATGAAAACATGTGAACTACACATATAACGATGTGCATTCAAGGTACTAACTTTCAAATGACAAAAGAATTCTATTGCTCAACTTTGCTCCATCGCATCACCACTCAATCATACATTTAAAACAAATATCGGTCGAGTACATGAATGCACTCGATGGACTCATGCCAAAACATTTTCATGAATTACATCGCCTCTTCAGTAACCCACGAGGTTTTATTTGAAATACTCGTGCTTACTAAACATTTTCTTGCATTTTCATAAATCGTCTAGCCAGAAATTTTCATTGTATGTATGATCCATATCCTTTCATTCCTCATATAACATCATCCACGATTCACGAACGCCGTAGAAGGAGGCTCCCCACGTCCACGTGACCGCCGTGAATTGTACTTACAACAACACAGTCAACTTGAGTGTACACGTTAATCCAGGTTATAAAGCACGGGATCCGAATTCGATTTTTCATGAATTGGGAGCGACCCAACAACTTTTCTTTCATTCATTGCTGGCGAACCAACACATTGATAGGATACATACATAAAAACATAAATATTTTGGGCAGGTAATTTCATGAACATCATTTTCCTCATCATTTCTCAAAAGAGAAAGCATTATAAATAAATACTTTTCATTTTGCATAAAACATCATAAATAAATCATTTTATCCTTGAGGATAAGAAAAGAAAAGCCCACCTCAAGAATTGACCTTCTCGACATACATGATAGTGATCCTTTGTCGTTTTCATTTACGTCCTGTTGGACATCACAAAGTAATAAACATAATTCAATACATCATTCATTTTTTTTCCTTTGAAGCATCGTTAAGATTTAACTAATTCATTATCTTTTAAATCTTAGAGTTTCATGATTTTAGATTATCGATACGACTTAGTTAACAATCTATACTCGCCTATTAGATTCGCCTCGTCATGACGATGGCGACACTTCATCGTTGCTTCTTTCCTTCCATCAATGTTTCTCCACGCCGTTTCGTATAATATATGAATCCTAAGTTCATAACTAATTTTAAATCGTTTGTTAACGCAGATCGACAAATTCGAAGTTTCAATAACTCGTCCATAAAATCATCTGCGTCGCGTTTCTCACCTCAGCGTCCCGTATTTTCTATTAAAGAAAACCAATATCGATACTAAACGATTAATAAGAATTTCTCTTACTTCAATCATCTTCTAATAATCATTCTATAAACTTGAGTTACTTAGAAATAATATTTCTTAAGTATCTACTTGACATAATCAACTCATTAATTAAATCTATGATTTAATTAAGTAAATCCATAATTAAAACTTAATTGAATGGATTAAATAAAATCCATTAATATTTGATTAATCAATCAAATTATTTTAATTCATCTTAAATATCCACTAATTAGGATTTTATTCCAATCACTCCTTACATAAGATCAATCTCATTACATGCATAAATCCCTTAAAAGAATAATTCTCAAATTATCCCTTACATAATTAATTAATTAATTATGCTATTAAAATTTCTAAAATTAGACTTTATTCAATCTAATGAATTTAATTAATCCACTCTAAATAATATATATTTAGCTTATTATTTAATTCAAGAGTCCATCTTTCATTAAATCTAAGGCCCAACATTGAAATAAATCTAAGCTACCTTAAATTTAAGTAAAGTCCATGCTAATTTAATTCAATAAGCTCATGACTCATTCTATTTTATTCCGAAGCCCATCTAACATTAGGTCCAATCACCATTTTAATTTCAAATCCATATATCATATAGGCCAAGGAATTAAAATAAAAAAACTAAGCCCACTATTTATTTAATCTCTAAGACCATCTTATTATTCTCGCCCATATATCAATTTAATCCAAATGCCCATATTTTTATTATCATTCTCGGCCCATAAGTAAAGCCCAATGATGCTAAATTTTGTACAATGGATTAAACATTAAGCGAGCCCAAATCAAATTAATTCACATAATTACGGCCCAAAGTATTAGCCCAAACAACTAACTCAAAAAAAAAAAAAACTAAGCCCTAGCCCATAAAAATAAATGAACTCAGCAGCCACCCCCATTCCCTCACAGCTCTCTCTCTCTTTCTCTCGCCTCTCACACACACACACGCACCAGATCGCGTCGCCGCCGCCCAAATCCGGCCAGCGTCGTCGGCCGGCGAGCTGCGCCGCCGCAACCTCGGCATCATCTCCCTCGGTTCTTCCTCACGTAACGTCAACCTCAAGCCCTCTTTTCTCTCTCTATGCGCCGTCGACTCCCAGATTCGGCGGCGTGTGTCGCCGGCGTCTCTCCTCGCTCACCTCTCTCGCGGTTCACACACGCACGGATCGACTTTCTTGCTCACGGACACTGCGCTCGACACGCACAAACGTGGACAGACACACTCAGGCTGCCACCGCGTCGTCGTCTCCGGTGAGGTCACCGCCTCCGCCGTGACTCCAGATCTGGCGTCGTCTCCTCTCCCTCTCCGTTCTCTCATTCACACACACGAGATGCACACAGATCTCTCTCTTGCGATACACCAACACACGCGCACGGACACATACGCACACCTACACGCTGACCGCCGCTGCTCCGCCACCGCGTCGCCTCCATTGCGTGGTCCTTGCTCCGATCGCCGACGTCGGTGGATAGCCGAGCCCTAGTGGCTCGGTCCGGGTTTAACGAAAAGAACAAACATATAGTTTCTCTAAATTTCTAAGTTTTGTAGTTCATTAGATTGTAATCGTATATGTACATTCAAAATCTATATATGAAAATGTGCGTAAACATGTTGGTTATGAGTTATGTACACATATATCTTTGTTAGTTTGTATTACGTAAGAAGATGAAAGAAATACGGAGGAATTGAGTTCTTACATTTTGTTGTTTTCTCTTACGTTGTTGGCGACAAGTTTGGAGAATGAAGAAGTATGGATTGATTAATTGAGAGAAAATGGAGGTTGTATAATAGTTTTCATAGGATTCTTTGAGTGTAATGATGAGGTTTGAAAAGAGTGAGCATGTAGTGAAAAGTTAAAGATTTTATGGGATTTGAAATGATGTGTTGTGATGTGACAATTTATCCAGTGCAAAACATCTGGTTTGATTCGTAACTGTATTCGTTTAAATTTTCTCGTTCAAAATAAAATCGAACGTCGACGATTATAAATTTTTAATAATCGCTCTAATATCAAAACCCGATTTAGCTAAATAAATTAATAATTCAAGGCTTTAAATTTCTCGGGGTATTACATTCTATCCCCCTTAAGAAAATTTCATCCTCGAAATTTGTACTTGTTCGTAGCGTTTCATATTATCCCTTCCTTCATCATGCCCTCGGATTTCGATATTGCCTCTTCGAACCCATAATATCTTCATGAAATCTTAACCTTCGATATCGACAAATCCTTAGTCTTAAACCTTCCAGTCTAAGCTCAATATATTCTTGATTTAGTAGGATCATATGAGTATATATTTTATAAACTAACCATATACGCAGAATCTATCGATTTCTGTTGGTAGTGAGTCCTGCGTTTGACTCTAATTCGTTCAAACACACACTTCCATCGTAATTCTTTCCATTGGTGAAAGAAAAATATAATAATCCATTTTCTTCGCAGACTCCTTCTAGGTGAAGTTCTAAGAAATCCATATAGGTATTTCTAACAAAGTAGCTTCAAGTTCTTTTCCGATAATATTATCATCTTCTAGGTGATACCATCCGAACGACCGGCTCCGGATTGACTACCGACCCCACTGCATCAACACGAGTATTTTCAGGTGCTTTGTCCTCACTCACACACCCCCGAGAAAACTTCCTGTGGGTCACCCATCCCACAATTGCTCCAAGCTAAGCACGCTTAACTTTAGAGTTCTTATGAGATTTCTATCTCATAGCCATGCCATCATATAGTAATCGCAAGTAGTTCGATGATTGCCATCTAGATCCTCACCCCGCGAACATGGGTATCCATCATTATCATCCATTCTTAATTCAACTGAATGATTCGGTTTCTTTTCCTCTTTATTGCCTCTTAGATATATTTCTCATATATTCTTACTCTAAAATATTTTCGAGAAATCCTTATCCCGGCATTTAGTGCCTTCATTTGTAATATCCTTTTAGGATATAAATCATTTGTTATCATTCTTTATTGATCCATCATGCAATTTCGCATAGGATAAAATCCTTGGTCCACTGAGGACATATCATACTTTTGCTTTGACGTCAAACATCCTTACAATTTCTCGACATTCAATGCTTAATTCATTTCAATGTCAAAGATACTTAATATCTCATTTTATTGATCGTCACAAAAGTATGGGGAATAATCTTCCCAATTAGATTCACTTTAAGATCCTTCCATGTGAGTCGTTTCATTTGTTCTCTTGGAGATATTCCCTTTTCCTTAAAACATGGTATCTGAAAATAATATTACTTTCATTATACTTTGGTTCCCACATTGATTATAACAGTCATTATTGACATATAGCTTGGCAAGTTAGTACATGTACCCCATAACTTAAATTCCAAGCATCTTATTACCATGTCTTGACTTTGGAGATATTCTCCATACTTGATTTACATGCTAGGGCTAACCTAGTTGTTCACACTTCTCAATATTTATGATTCATCATTCTCACAATCATTGATTTAACTAAGGTCTCAAATACTCGAAATTACGTACCATGGTAATCTAGTTCGGGATACTTAGTTTTCATTTTGTCTTTAAATTCCCTTGTGGACTCTTCCATACCATGATGGTTCCACTTTACTTTGTGAGAACAATTTGTTTGTTTTCAAAACTTGAACTTTTCTATCCAAAATTTGGACAGGTCTTTCTTCATAACTCAAGTCCTGAGCTAATATTACTTCATCGTGATTAATTACGTGTTTCGAATCAAACACGTATTTTCTTAATTGTGAGACATGAAACACATTGTGTACGTCTCCAATGCTTGGTGGCAACTTTCCTATGTATCAAAAGGTCTTATGTATCGGGGTCGTAACTTTCCTCTCTTGCCAAAACGTAAAATTCCTTTCGAAGGAGAAACCTTAAGAACACTCGATCCTCAACGTTGAACTCTAAATCAGATCGACGTTTATTCTCATAAAGCTTTTGTCTATCTTGGGCTTCTTTGATTCTTTGCTTGATGTGATCGACCTTCTCAATCATTCGTTGTACTAGATCTGGACCTAGTAACTTTCTTTCACTCACTTCATCCCAATAAAGTGGTGATCGACATTTCCGACCATACCAGGCCTCATATATTCGAAATCAATTATACTTAAGCATAATTCTAAGGGTTTTAGGTATAAGCTTAGAGACTTGTTATGAGAGATGCTATCATTTCTTATATATCCATTGAAAATAGTCTCTCGCACTTCCAACTTTAAACATGTCCAACCTACTAACGAGGTTTTAAGGACAACAACTATCTTAAAGATAAGTTGTAATCTCTCTCGTTATGACATAATAAGGAGAATTCATATCCCACAGATATTATATATTTTTCTTCACTTTTACTCTTGCAATAAATGCTAAAGAGTATCTTATTCATAACCTTCATTATCATAAGTACTTGGTAAGCCCATCAGGGTCATTGCATCGATGTGTATCATAGGAAAATATCTCGTCTCATCGAGATTTCATTTACATCATAATTTCTTGATGTCTATCACTTTACTAATCTGAAACTTTTAGGTGACTGAAATAAGTCAACCCATATCATGCCTGATGTTTATCGCTTTACTAATTCGCACTTAGGTGACAAGGTAAGTCAACATTTATCATACTTATTGGTTTCAATGATTGAAGAAAACTCATCATGACAACTTACAAGAGTAAGGGTTCGAAATTCGAGGTGATCTTACTTTTGAGAGTTTGAACAATATGTTCCTGAAATGAATAATTGGGATATAGGGTCCGAAGACCGAATGGCGACTCATCGAGATTTCTTTGGTCATGTGGGCTGGCGGACCGTCACAAATATTTTCTCACCACACAAGAACTTGGTTTCGAAAGGATCCTTTATAATCCTTTGGGTTAAAATTTCTTTCAAACAAAGTGAGAAACTCACATAATTTCTCAATTTAACTAGGTCATAGAGTTAAACTCAATGACGTAAATTGGGTAATGAAATTGAATTTGAAACCTTATATAACTCGTAATAGGTCATCATCAAAGGTTCTCATGTATGTCATAGTTCTACTTGTACTACTGGGAATCTTACCTTTTTGTAACTTCCTAATATTCTTATCGTACTGTAAAGTCCTCATTCTATAAAACCATAAACTAACTTCAACTGATTCTCATAAATTCTGGAGAAGGAACCTGAATTTGGTCCTTCATAAGAAATAAGTTACGTCGCGATAGGAGTACATAGGCGAAAACCATACGTAAATCGAATTCAAACGAAGGAGAGCGGGTCAAAACAAAATCACCGCGCGATATAGAAAAGCCGCGCGAATTCATTCTTGTTTTGAAAACTCACAATACTTGGATCAATTCATTCTTTGATCACATTTCTTTTCGTTTATAACGAATAAGTCGTAGTCGATTTGGAGTTCCTTCGTGCGTGAACGCCCAAATAAAAGACTATACTCATGTCACTTATCGATAGTGACATTTATCATTTGACCTCATGTCCTTACGCTCGTAAATTCTCTTCTCGTTTTCATTTCGAGATTCTCATTTCGATCTCGCTTTTATTTTAGTATAGAATAAAATTTTCATAATTCATCCTTCTATGTTCTTTCAAGAATGGGATCATGCGTCTTAAGCGATCTACGCTCTTTTGGGGATAACATACCTTCATCATTAATAACCTTGAGATTTGAAATAAAATTTCAAATATTCATATCATAGTTCATTGTACTCATGTACTTCTTTTAATTTCAAAAATTCAACGTAACGTATTTGACATATAATGTCCATTTTGAGCATTTTCATCATTAATAACAATTAATCTTTATTGAATTCCATGAATTGAACATTTCATTTATCGACACATATTAATTCAATACTTTCTCATATGATATTATCATACATTATCATACGTTGGTAGCGAACCAACAACTTCCCGATCATGACAACATCATCCTCATAAACATCATTAAACCATGATATGTTGGTAGCGAACCAACAACTTTTCTTATTATTTCATCATTCTGTACTTCACGACATGAAACTTCATTTGCAACATTTGCAATAACTTTCACTTTCAATAAATACTTTCCTGACATGAAACTTCATTTGCAACATTTGCAATAACTTTCACTTTCAATAAATACTTTCCTGACATGAAACTTCATTTGCAACATTTGCAATAACTTTCATTTTAAATAAATCCTCATAACTTTCATTTCACTTGAAAAAAATTTACAAAACTTTGAGAAAGAATTATTTACTTAGCACAAATCAAATAATGTAAGTTTTCCTTAAATATGCAGTCTCATACCTGCATATTATGGGAATCCTTTGAGCTTTCCTTAAATATGCAGTCCCATACCTGCATATTGTGGGAATCTCTATTTTTTTATTTTTTTTTTTAAAATCATTTTCATTCTTTCTCACTTTCAACTTTTCATTTCAAAACTTTTGAAGAGAAATTAATTACCTCATTCCGGTTGAGCTTGATGTGATGGAGTGTTGAGCATAGTCAGCAGATTTCTAGAAGTCAGTGACTCAATCTATACTTAACTTTCAAAGGAGATTTTGAATTCAAAGAGCGAACCGCCTCGATACCACTTTATAATGACCCACTTTTCCAAAGGACGGATTAGCGAGATACTATTATTTGAAATGAAATTTAGAAACGTAATAAGGACATTAAACATTGAAATGTGAGACATATATCGTGAATACTTAAAGCTCCTATATTTTTAGATTTGACAAACATAAAATACATATGACTTTGTATTCTTGCAATGAAAACATGTGAACTACACATATGATGATGTGCATTCAAGGTACTAGCTTTCAATGACAAAAGAATTCTATTGCTCAACACCGCCCATCGCATCACTACCAATCTGCACATTTAAAACAAATATGCGGTCGAGTACATGAATGCACTCGGTGGACTCATGCAAAAACATTTTCATTGAATTACATCGCCTTCAAGAACTCCACGAGGTTTTATTGAAATACTCGTGCTTACTAAACATTTTCTTGCATTTTCATAAATCGTCCGCCGGACATTTTCTTTGTATGTATGATCCATATCCTTTCATTCCTCATATAACATCATCTCGATTCCCGAACGCAGAGAAGGAGGCCTCCTCTACGTCCGCGACCGCCGTGAATTGTACTTACAAAGACACAACAACTTGAGTGTACACGTTAATCCGTGCTATAAAGCATGTGATCCGAATTCGATTTTTCATGAATTGGGAGCGACCCAACAACTTTTCTTTCATTCATTGTCAAGTAACCAACACATTGATAGGATACATACATAAAACATAAATATTTTGGGCGTGTAATTTCATGAACATCATTTTCTCATCATTTCTCAAAAGAGAAGCATCATAAATAAATACTTTTCATTTTGCATAAAGCATCATAAATAAATCATTTTATCCTCGAGGATAAGAAAAGAAAAGCCCACCTCAAGAATTGACCTTCTCGACATACAAGATAGTGATCCTTTGTCGTTTTCATTTACGCCCACGTTGGACCTCGCAAAGTAATAAATATAATTCAATACATCATTCATTTTTTCCTTTGAAGCATCGTTAAGATTTAACGAATTCATTATCTTTTAAATCTTAGAGTTTCATGATTTTCAAGATTATCGATACGACTTAGTTAACAATCTATACTTGCCTATTAGATTCGCCTCGTCATGACGATGGCGACACTTCATCGCTGCCTTCTTCCTTCCATCAATGTTTCTCCACGCCGTTTCTTATAATATATGAATCCTAAGTTCATAACTAATTTTAAATCGTTTGTTAACGCCAGACGACAAATTCGAGTTTCAATAACTCATCCATAAAATCATCCTGCGCCGCGTTTCTCACCTCAACGTCCCATATTTT
Source organism: Salvia rosmarinus (assembly GCA_036937905.1). NCBI lineage: Eukaryota > Viridiplantae > Streptophyta > Magnoliopsida > Lamiales > Lamiaceae > Salvia > Salvia rosmarinus. Next base: position 36,040 of record JAODLM010000368.1, read on the forward strand.
CTATTAAAGAAAACCAATATCGATACTAAACGATTAATAAGAATTTCTCTTACTTCAATCATCTTCTAATAACCATTCTATAAACTTGAGTTACTTAGAAATAATATTTCTTAAGTATCTACTTGACATAATCAACTCATTAATTAAATCTATGATTTAATTAAGTAAATCCATAATTAAAACTTAATTGATTGGATTAAATAAAATCCAATAATATTTGATTAATCAATCAAATTATTTTAATTCATCTTAAATATCCACTAATTAGGATTTTATTCCAATCACTCCTTACATAAGATCAATCTCATTACATGCATAAATCCCTTAAAAGAATAATTCTCAAATTATCCCTTAACATAATTAATTAATTAATTATGCTATTAAAATTTCTAAAATTAGACTTTATTCAATCTAATGAATTTAATTAATCCACTCTAAATAATATATATTTAGCTTATTATTTAATTCAAGAGTCCATCTTTCATTAAATCTAAGGCCCAACATTGAAATAAATCTAAGCTCACCTTAAATTTAAGTAAAGTCCATGCTAATTTAATTCAATAAGCCCATGACTCATTCTATTTTATTCCAGAAGCCCATCTAACATTAGGTCCAATCACCATTTTAATTTCAGTCCATATATCATATAGGCCCAAGGAATTAAAATAAAAAAAACTAAGCCCACTATTTATTTAATCTCTAAGACCATCTTATTATTCTCGGCCCATATATCAATTTAATCCAAATGCCCATATTTTTATTATCATTCTCGGCCCATAAGTAAAGCCCAACAGTACTAAATTTTGGTACAATGGATTAAACATTAACTGAGCCCAAATCAAATTAATTCACATAATTCTGGCCCAAAAGTATTAGGCCCAAACAACTAACTCAAAAAAAAAAAAAAAAACTAAGCCCTAGCCCATAAAAATAAATGAACTCAGCAGCCCCCCCCTTCCCTCACAGCTCTCTCTCTCTTTCTCTCGCCTCTCACACACACACACGCACCAGATCGTGCCGCCGCCGCTTCCAGTCCGGCAGCCACGTCGTCGGCCGGCGAGCTGCGCCGCCGCAACCTCGGCATCATCTCCTCTCGGTTCTTCCCTCGCGTAACGTCAACCTCAAGCCCTCTTTTCTCTCTCTATGCCGCCGTCGACTCCCCAGATTCCGGCGACGTGTGTCGCCGACGTCTCCCCCTCGTCTACCTCTCTCGCGGTTCACACACGCACAGATCTCACTTTCTTGCTCACGGACACACACGCTCTGACACGCACAAACGTGGAAAGATACACTCAGGCTGCCACCGCGTCGTCGTCTCCGGTGAGGTCGTCGCCTCCGTCGTGACTCCAGATCTGCGTGGTCCTCGCTCCGGTCGCCGCACGTCAGTGGATAGCCGAGCCCTAGTGGCTCGGTCCAGGTTTAACGAAAAGAACAGCATATAGTTTCTCTAAATTTCTAAGTTTTGTAGTTCATTAGATTGTAATCGTATATGTACATTCAAAATCTATATATGAAAAATGTTGCAGAAACATGTTGGTTATGAGTTATGTACACATATATGCTGTTAGTTTGTATTCTGTAAGAAGATGAAAGAAATACAGAGGAATTGAGTTCTTACATTTTTGTTGTTTTCTCTTCTGTTGTTGGCGACAAGTTTGGAGAATGAAGAAGTATGGATTGATTAATTGAGAGAAAATGGAGGTTGTATAATAGTTTTCATAGGATTCTTTGAGTGTAATGATGAGGTTTGAAAAGAGTGAGCATGTAGTGAAAAGTTGAAGATTTTATGGATTTGAAATGATGTGTTGTGATGTGACAATTTATCCGATGCAAAACATCCGTTCGATTCAGAATCGTATTCGTTTAAATTTTCTCGCTCAAAATAAAATCGAGCGTCGGCGATTATAATTTTTAATAATCGCTCTAATATCAAAACCCGATTTAGCTAAATAAATTAATAATTCAAGGCTTTAAATTTCTCGGGGTATTACAATTATTATAAGCAAACTCGATCAAAGGCAATGCTTGCTCCCACTGTTCTCCTCGATCTAAGACAATGGTTACGATCATATCTTCTAGAGTCGAATAGTTCTTTACATACATCCATCGGTGCGTGGATGGAAGGTCATCTCGAAATTCACCGGTGCCCATTTCTTTTGGAAACTTGTCCAAAATCGCGAGGTAAACTTGGAATCTCTATCTGAGGTAATCGACACGGGGAACTCCATGCAGTTGTACGATCTCGCATACGTAAATCTGAGCTAACTTATCAGCTCTGTACGTCACAGGAATCGGGATAAAATGGGCGCTCTTGGTCAATCGATCTATAATTACCCAAATGACTGTATTTCCACGCTTGGACTTGGGTAATCTGGTGATGAAATCCATAGGAACATGGTCCCATTTCCACTCAGGAATGTCAAGAGGTTGTAGTTTTCCATGTGGTCTCTGGTGTAGCGCTTTGACTTGTTGGCACGCCAAACACTTCTCGACAAACGATGATATCTCTTGTTTCATACCTACCCATACGAAATTTCGTTTCAGATCTCGATACATTTTCGTGCTTCCAGGGTGAGCGGTATAAGGTGTGTTGTGTGCCTCCTTCAGAATCTCTTCCTTTAATTTCTTATCATTGGGTACACATATCCTGTCCCCAAGCATGAGGGCATTATCTCTTGCTTCATTGTACTCCGTTGATCCTTCGGTTCTCACCTTTAGCCTTAACTTTTCTAATTGTTCATCTTGACGTTGAGCTTGAACAATTCGATTTCTCAGGTCAGGTTCTAGAACAAGGGTTGCGATGATACTTTGAGTGGTCTCAGGTGGTAACACCACTTCTAATTTCATCTTCTCGAACTCCTTAACTAGCTCTTCGTTCTGGGTAAGAAAAAATGCTAATTGAGTTCGACTCTTTCTGCTTAATGCGTCGACGACTATATTCGCTTTTCCTGGATGATACTTGATTTCGCAATCGTAATCTTCAACTAGCTCTAGCCATCTTCTCGACGATATTAAGATCTTTTGCTCAAAGAAGTATTTCTGCTCTAGTGGTGCGTGAAGATCTCACATTTGATCCATATAAATAATGTCTCCAAATCTTCAACGCATGGACCACGGTCGCTAGTTCTAGGTCATGGGTAGGGTAATTAAGCTCATGCGGTTTTATTGTCTTGAAGCATAAGCAATTACCTTACCTTCCTGCATAAGTACACATCTAGCCCGCTTCAAGCATCTCGTATAAAGCGTATATTCTTTATCGCCTGCTCAGTCGTTAATATCAAATTTGCAATCAACTCGTCCTTCAATTTCGAAAACTTTTCTCGCACTCTATGGTCCATTGGAATTTTACTCCCTTCCGGTAATTGCGTCATTGGTCTAGCAATCTTGAGAATCCCTCGATGAATCTTCGGTAATAACCAGCTAGACCAAGAAAACTCCGAATTTCATTCGGTGTTGTAGGCGATTTCCATTTGCGCACAGCTTGTACTTTCGCAGGATCCACATTGATTCCTTCTGCTGAGACGATATGACCGAGGAAGTTCACTTCCCGGAGCCAAAACTCGCACTTGCTGAATTTGGTGTACAACTTTTCGGTTCTCAACGTATCCAAGACGGTTCTCAAATGGGTTTCGTGTTCTTTCTTTGTCTTCGAATACACAAGAATGTCATCAATGAAGACTAAAACAAACTTATCGAGGTATTCATGGAAAACGCGATTCATTAGATCCACGAACACAGTTGGAGCATTGGTCAGACCAAAGGGCATTACGGTGAACTCATAATGACCGTACCGAGTTCGAAAAGCAGTCTTTGGTACATCTTCCTGCTTAATCCTTAACTGATGATATCGTGATCTCAAATCAATTTTTGAGAAAACTCCTGCTCCCTTCAACTGATCAAACAGATCATCAATCCTCGGCAATGGGTACTTATTCTTCAGGGTCAACTTATTTAATTCCACGTAGTCGATGCACATTCTTAAAGTGTCTTCTTTCTTCTTAACGAACAAGACGGTGCTTCTACGGGGATACGCTCGGTCGGATAAATCTAAATCAATAATTCTTGTAATGGATCTTGATTCTGAAGTTCTCTTGGCGCCATTCGGTATGGTGCCTTCAAATTGGGGTGACCCAGGTTCTAAGTCGATGGAGAACTCTAATTGTCTATCCGGTGGTGATCCAGGTAGGGATTCCGGAAAAACATCGGGAATTCTCTCACTGGCGGGACATCTTCTACCTTCCTTTCAACTTCATCTTTTCTAGCCAAAAACACTATATAAGCGCGTGCTTCTTCTTGTCTTAGTAGCTTCTCCGCTTGTAAGGCTGAAATAATAGGTACTCTTTTATGCCTTTCATCTATCCCGTAAAAATAGGTTGGTTCTTTGTCTGGTGGTTGGAATGAGATTTCACGACTTTCGCAATGAATTGTTGCAAAATTTTGGGTTAACCAATCCATTCCCAAAATTATGTCCACATCCCTCATTGGCAAAAGACGCAAAGATTCTGCTCTCAACTTGAGAGGACCTAACTCAAATTCTAAGTTAGGGCACTCATGCGTGATTCTATCGCTTCTGCCTAATGGCGTAAGGACTCTTATATCAGGATCAGATCATTTTACTGGAAGCTCAAGAGTATCTACGCATGCTGAAGAAATAAAGGAATGCGAAGCTCCAGTATCGAAAAGAATTATTACAGGTAATCTCTCAAAGTTCCATACACGCTCATTGTCACGCTTCTTATCACTTGATTTGGTTTAGGTCAAAAGCTCTCGATCTTTGGGTTTGTGGTTGAACTTCTTTGTCTTGGTTGAGCTGAGGTGGTTCTTTGTAGAGTCATTGGAAATTGAGCTACCGGAATCTGGGGAAACATCAGAAACGACAACTGAGGGTAAGCTGTCATAGCTTTCATAGATTGAGTCTTACGGGGAGGATTTGGTCTAGATCCACTTCCTGACGCCTTATCTCTGTTTGGATAGTTGTTAGCATAGTGGCCCACTTGACTACAGTTGTAACAACTGTTACTTCCCCATTTACAAACTCCAGAGTGTGCCCGATTGCATTTTTGACACACAGGTCTAGCTTGATTTGGGAAAAACCGAGGTTGGTCTTGAAACGATGGTCGAGATTGACCTTGGGAGGATTGTCCCGATTTCGCCATCGTTTTTATTCGGGAAATTTTATTCTCCCATCTTCTTATTCCCAACCTTCCGATCGATCGCAATAGCTTTGTGGGTTAGGATTCGGTGGATCTTTGGAGTCGAATCGACGTAATCTTCTCGTGACGATTTCCATTTCCATATCAAGCGCCCGATTCAAAGTCTCGCATAAGACATCGGAGGTTGGCTTCACAAGATACTATTCTCATTTCTTGGTGTAATCCGAGCGAAATAATTCAGCCATTTTCTCATCGGTGTCGACCTTATAAGGTGCATACCGAGCCAACTTGCGTAACTCTCTCGTTGTACTCACCATGCCTTCTTTCCTTGCTTAAGATTACCAAACTCAATCTCTTTCTCGCTGCGATAGCTGCGTGGAATATACTTGGCCAAAGGTTCTTCCTCGAAACGCCCCACGTGAAAACGCCTAGGCGTTTCGGCGTAAGGTTCTCTCGACGAGACTCCCACCAATAATCGCACATCCCATTAGCCGGAAGAGATACATAGCATACACTCTCGATCGGTGCATTCCAAAATCGAAAATACGGTCCATAGCCCTAACCCACTCTTGATTTCGGATGGATCACCGATCCAAAGAAAAGTTGGTGGATTTTGACGAAGAAAAGTTCGAAATCTTGCGATCAAGACGGGAGGTGATTGATTAGGTGAGTTATGAGGTGTTGGTTGACTCTCGAGTCTCTTCTTCGTATTGGGTTTCGACGTCTTCTTGGCATACTAAAAGAATTTAAAATTTTGAATATAGGATCAAAGAAAACAATTCTTATCTCATAACTGATTAAAATGATTGCGGAATTCAAACAATTCAGTTTGTTGATAAGATACTCATTACGAATAAAAGAGTTGCAAAGCTCATATAATCGAAATATTCAATTTATATAATCATGGAAAATTCTCTTTGAGGACTTTTTAACAAAATGGGAAAATTGCCATAAGTGGGTGCAGGCTATGGTGATGCTTTATCTATATAGCATCCTACTAACTATCCACATACATACCGCATACATATACATCGACTGCATCACATTACAACTACTTATGCAACTACTATACATCGTCATACTAACAACATCGTACTATCGCACACAAGATCTACTACTAATGACTACTGCTTGGACCAGGCTCATCATCTCTGGTGATGTCCATCTCTTCATCGGCTCCACTGGTCGCTGCTTCTTCATCAAAGTAGCGATCAATCTCATCTTCCCAATCAGGGCTGCCGTGTCTTGGTGCTGCAAACTGCAGAGGCTCCATCTCTTCTTCATTGTAGTCTCGCACTGGTGGTTTAGGAGCATTGGGGTTGTTGTCATGCGAAATTACTTTAAACTCAGGATGTAGAATGTAGGGGTCAGTAACAAAAGACATTTCACTGACAGGGAGATACTCAAGCTTGCACTTGCCAATGGATTCAATATGTTCAGGTTCATACCGATACGATCTGGAGAGACCTGATGGTCTAGAAGAACTAGTCCCCTCATCTACAAGAGGAGGTGACTCTTGGAATGTATGAATCACACGAAAACATCTAGGAATGTCAGCTGAAATCGACTGAGACTCGGGAGCTATAACAAGAGTGTCAGGAGGAATTGAGTGAAGTGGGTAAGAGCCAGGAATTACTTCGTAAATGTAATCATCGGGGCCACTCTGAGAAGACACTGGATTATCAAAATAAATCGGATAAGAAGGCGAGTCAAAACAAACGGTTGCTCTAATAGATCCGCATCAATTTCCGGTATCACTGGATCCGGATAGGGAAGAGGAATATTCTCAGCAAGAAGCATATCAACGAGCCACGGATCAAATGCAGGGTGTAAATACGAATCATCAGGACCTTGATGAATATCTGAGTCCATCAATGGAGGAGAATCAGCTGGTTCAACAATGTCGGGAACTAAAGGAGTACGATCTATCAACATAGGCTCATCAAATCTCGGAGTCGGGATAACAGGGGGTGACTCAACAAGAGCAGGCTGAGGAGAATGATCATCCTGCCTCATATAGTGCTCTGCAAAGAGCTGACGAACAGCAGAATAAAAGCTCTCGAGAGGAGGATAGTCACCTGGGGGCGGACCTTGATAATCCCGATTCCGTGCCCGAACAAGCGCATGGAATCCTAAGAAATCCCCCGACTCTTTAGGAATTCTAGAAAAATCTATGTAATCAAGAGCACTGGAAGAAGCCCATCCTCGCCGATTATCTTTGGCGGGACTCGAATCATCAAGTGTCGCATCATAATCGTTACCCAAGGTCGCCACCGTAAACCGATTACAACGAACCGCTAGAAATCTGAGAATTCGTGTCTCGCCCGACTAAGCTCGTAAAATCTTTCGGTATGTCCAATCAGCAGAGGTCTAACTCTAGTACTTTTACGCGGAGTAGTCCGCATCCTCGGCATCCTAAATAATAATCATAACTTAAATATCAGGACAATCACATCGATATGTACCATTTCCCATCTTGGGATACTAATCAAATTGTATGCATAGTCAACTCATATAGTATACAATACTAAGCATGTAAAGATCGCACAAAGCCATAAGCAATGCATAAAGGATTCTGAACTTTTTATGAAAATCAACTACTTGTACCAGATTGTGTTGGGGATGACGGACTTGAGATGCTGAGCTCACATGATTTAAGACAACTGGGTTAGACTCAAGTAAGACTCACAGGACCAGAGCGAACAACTGCTCTAATACCATTCTGTCACACCTCACTTATCTAAACTCGGATTAACTAACTAACCGAGTTTGGCGGAAGGAAAAGGGCCGACTAACTATTTCAAGAGACTCGCAGATATAAGCAAATCATCATTTTAACAAAAGAGAGTATTAGACTGTGATTGACAAATGGTCAAAGTTTAATATTAATCAATCACTGTTTCACAAACTGACTAACTTTAAAGACTCGCAGAATAAACATTTACCATTCCAAAGAAAGACGAGTCTTTGAACTTGTGATTAAATAACGGTCAAAAGTCGAAGATTTATAAATCACTATTTAGCAGGTTGATGCAATAATTTTCGACTCAAGATTTAACTTATTTATCAAATGTCTAACCCATTCAGACTCGGATCATGCAATAATTTATAAACTGTAAGTGAGTTGGCGACAAAAGAGTAGCCGAGTTTATGTGTGAAGACATAAACCCGGCAAAACACATAACATGACAATATAGGTCTTCGCCAAGATTCAATCTCCGTCATCTCTTACACAACCTACATATTTAGAAATACATGCAGGCGTGAGTACTTGATGCACTCGGTGGGCAATCGCCAAAACAATCTGAAACATGCTCTTAGAGCTATATAATCGACTTGCCACTTCTCAGTTCTGTGGTTTTAAAAATATCCTATGAATCATGCTTTAAGAAATCACTTACTTCATGATCAATGCACGTGCTAGCAATTCTAATCATAACATGTCTGCAGACAATCATCAATAAAGACCATATCTACAAGACAAATGTGTTGAGAAGTAGGCCTCCTTCTCAAACACCTTCGCCAAAGGCCACCGTGTACACATACCCTTACTAGCACTGCCTAGCATAGGGCCGATATTGTCATTCTCGTAGATAGGTAATATGCAATATACTCAAAAGCAGACAAGTCAATTAACTTTTGCAAAATAGCACACATGCTCATTATCATAAACTTGTGTAAACACATATTTTAGTTTAGAAAGCCCACCTGGAATCTGGCTTACTCGAGACTTTCTGCCTTTCCTTTCTTGATCTCTATCTCGCTTCCACTTGCTCCTTAAAAAGAGATAAGAGGAATAAATACGGGAAAGAGGAACTAAGAGTTTCTAACTCTTGAGCCTCTACTAAAACTCTCTCGATACTCTATGGTTAAGCTAAGCTGCTAGGTCAATGCATCCAAAACTAAACTATTCAACTTATTAAGAATGTATTTTATAAAAACTCGAATCTTTTCAACTCCATATATATATATATATATGGGATATCATTACGATATAAGAAAATCTTTAACTTTCAAATCCTTTTCATTTGGAAACTTCGATCAAGTAAGTCTTGATCAAGTTACATAATCACAAGAATCTATATTTTGAAATCAAATTCAAATATCAAACTATAATCACAAAGTCCTTTGAAATACGCAAACTAACGAAATCTAAATTTTTCATATAACCATAGAAAAATCTCAATAAATCAAAATAAGCTAATTTCATATACTAGATCATACTTTTGAAATCAAACTAATCAAATAAAATCAAAATAAATAGTTCTTGATATTCCATAAGCATACTAAATTAGGGTTTTTCACATAAGTTGGATTTAACTCTAATTTCTTTCACCAAACACAAGCATATATATATAATCACATATATACTAACTTATTCTAAACAAATCAAAGCCAAATCATCTTAAAAATCAAGCCTTCATTTTCGGTCATCATAGGAAAATTAGGGGTTTCGATTTTTGTTTCCGTAATCAACTCTAATCATGCTCAAACATCTTTAATTACATAAATACAAGCTCAATTTAAGAAATGATCAACTATTCCTCAAAGTAAGAATTAGGGTTCTTGACTAAAGTTTGGGTTTTTCTTGAAAATAACAAATCAAACCATAGATCAAACATAAATCACTTCTAAAAGGATAGATCTAAGCATATATAAACTAAAGATCGAAGAACGAAAACTCTTTGGAACAAGGCCATCATGGCCGAAACCTTGGGGCTTTGAAAAGGGAATTTTTCTTTGTTTTCTCAACATAATATCACTCAATATAGGTAGATCTATGCATATATCAACTAAAAATCGAAGAACAAAACCCGTAAGGGAAAGGCCCTATATGGCCGAAAGTTTGGGAGTTCATGGGGGTGGGTTTTTCTTCATTTTATCTTCAAAACTTGAAATAGGTTAGTGGTTTACCTTTTAAGACGTCGATCTACCGATTCGAAGAGGTTTGGAAGTCCGGATCTTGAGCTTGAAGAAGAAAATTTTTAAGTGTGTGTGTGTGTGTGGCTCTCGAAAATGAGAGCAAAAAGAGAGAGAAAAGGGTTGTGAAAAAATGGAGGAAAAGTAGTCTTGGTGGCTAAGTTTTCATATTTATATAAAGTCTTCATCTCACTATTCATGGCTTCCAAGGGAAGCTTTCAATTAGCTTCCTAAATAAGCTATAAGTTTCTAGAGAATTCTTAGCTTCTTTAGCAAGCTTAAATAAACATTTGGGCTCATTTCTACACTTTAATGCTAGGCCCAATTTGTTTAGGACGTTAAGTCTTCAACCGAACATATACATATATTCAAAAAATTATAAGGATATAATCCATCCTTATTAATTTATTAAATCAAGATAACTCAATTTGGAACATAGAAATTATTATTGAGTTGAAATCTTTATAAATCACTCTTTCAAAACTAAACATTGAACTAAACAATAAATATAAATTTATTGTTAAATCGATCAACTTTAGAATTCTAAAATAAATCTTTAAGTTAAAACTTTATAAAATCTTATCTGATGATGCATTGTCCCTAGTCACTCACGTAATTAATTCCTCATTAATTACGCTCACATAATTAATTCCTAATTAATTACGTACTTAGCGCTTAATCAGAGCTATGAAAATCTGGGGTATTACAGGGATTGAGTCAGTCAATCGAATTAAGCCCTAGTCACTATTTTGACTTAAGAAAAAGCTAAGAGAGATAATGACATATCTCTTCCTAAGAAATCGGAACAACCGATACGGGCAGATAGGGCACATAGAAACCTTAGCCGTCATCTCTTCTATAAATATGAGTAATTAGGTCGAACAGACCATCCGATCATTCACACTCACATCCGTCTCCACATTAAAATGATCTCGCACTCACCCGCTCTCTTTCTCCATCTCCACGTTCTCATTCCTAAGGGATTATCATCGCCCGACTAGCCAATCCGATCAGCCAAGATCTACTATTTCGTCTTTTTTACATTAATTACTTATTCTTTATTATTTATCATCTTTTCTTCGATTATTTTAACTGACTTGAGCGTCGAAGGCCCTTCAATCGACACCCCACCGGTTCTCCTAGAAGGGCTCTAACGTGTTCTTTGGTCTCAGGTTGCTAGTGCCTGTCGTCCGGACTAACCCGACGTCCTGTTACGTAATTGTTGTATCTATCCCTAACAATTTGGTGCCCATCGTGGGGCCCTAGCAATCAAGCATATCAACGAACTGCTGTAAAATTTTACTATGAGTAATCCAAACGACATACGTGAAATGAGCGATGCATCAACCCAGTCGGAGCTGTTCGTCCAGGTAGAGATGAATGTGAAAATCACCGCCTTGACTGAACAAACGGCCCAAGAAAGGGAGAACAGGTTGTTGCTGGAAAAACAAAATGCTGAATTGGTCGCCCGTTTGGAGGCAACAATAGCCCAAATCCAGACATCTCCGCAAACCAAGCACTTCGGACAGACATATTTTTGATCCCTATCGACTCTATGCCGACTATTAAGGACATCCCGTTCACTCCTAACGGGACCGAAGCGATGCCCGATGACCTGACATCTTCGGTAAGGAACACTAGATCGAAATCACTCAACCTAACTTAGGTTACCTTCTTGTAAACGCAGTGAGCACGAGACTCATGTTTCGCATCAAACAATCGAGATAAACACAATGAGAACCACACAATGGCGGCCGGGACGATCAGATTATGGAACCGCCTAACAAAGAAACCAAGACCGACCCTCACGATCGGACAATTTGGTGGCACCGAGGCCAACCATTCCAATCCGAGCCACCACGACAAGGAACTACCTTAAACGCATACCAAACCCAGACTCGGCCGGCGTGAGGTTGGAGGAAATGGGGGCCATCATCCAATAAATAACTGGAGTTCCAGCTCCTATCAAGAAAAGACGAGAGCCGTCACTCGCCTTTCGTAGACGATATTACCCTGGTTGAAATGCCCAAGCGATTCAACCTACCAAACATGTTGATGTTTGACGGCTCGACCGACCCAGATGACCATATCGCTCAATACCGTCAGAGGATGTTCACTGCCGCTATCTCTCGAGACATGAGGGAGGCTTGCATGTGTAAGGGGTTCGGTTATAATCTGACAGGACCGGCCCTACAGTGGTATACAAACCTTCCAAATAACTATATTCGTTCATTTGTACAACTAACCGATGTTTTTGTTCAACAGTATGCTAATAGCAGGAAATTGGAAAAAAAATCCAGAAGACCTTTATGTTGTCGTTCAGAGACACGACGAACCTCTCAGAGATTACATCGGACGTTTCAATAAGGAGAAGGTTTCCATCACTAACTGTAGTGAGCAGACTGCCGCCACGGCCTTTCGCAAGGGTTTATTTCCCGGTTCAGACTTGTATATGACCCTAACCAAGTACACATGCAAGACCATGGAAGATGTGCTAATTCAGGCTTGGGCTCAAATCAAATGGGAAGATGACCAATACAATCTTCAGAGGTCTTAACCACTCGAGAGTTCCAGACGAGACTACCGAGTTGAAAGAAGATCAGGTGGTGATCGACGTGCTGAACCATACCCATCTCCACGCAGATGAGCTATCAGGAAAGAGTATGATAGAACTCCCGACACACGTCCACGTGAAAGAGCAAAAATTCTAGAATACAACCTCTCTATCTCGCCCGCTGAGACAGTGGAAGTCCTCAAGGGACTTGGCGATAGAGTCAAGTGGGCCGAAGAGATAAAATCCCCACCAAACCAACGAGATAGGTCCAAGTGGTGTGAATTCCATGCCGATCATGCCATCGAACGGAAGATTGCATCGCGCTAAGATTGGAGGTGACACAGTTATTGAAAGAGGGATACTTTGCCGATTTACTAACATAAAAAGGCAAGCAAACCCTACGGCAAGGACGAGATGAGAGAGACGATCCCAGGGATGCCAGTTCACCAAAGCTTCCACCCACACAGAGAACGGTTAATATGATTTCAGGTGGCTCAAAAGTGAGTGGTATAACACTCTCAGCAGAAGGAGACATACCAGACATGCCGCTTCAAGCAAGCTAGGAACCAATATACCCAACCGGACAAGCCCGACCACTCCTGCTCAGACGATAAGCTTCACCACATCAGAATCAACCAGGCTCTTAAACCCTCATCACGACGCTTTAGTTATTTCTTTAATTATCGCTAACTGTGATACCAAACGTCACTACTACAAATTTACCTTTTCTTTACACCTCATAGACTACGTTTTTTCTTAAAAATCGTAGTCTATAGGTATAGACTACGCTTTTTTATCAAAACCGTAGTCTATGTGCGAAAATTATTGAAATATAGACTACGGTGTACTTAATATGTGTAGTCTTTATGAAATAATGACTACGCTTAACAAAAACGTAGTGTATGTGCGTGTTTTTTACACCCATAACACTACAGTTAACAAAAACAAGCGTAGTAAGTGCATAAATTTAATATTAGAAACCCTATTTCTAATTTTTGTGCGTCTCTCTCTTCACTCACGATCTATTTCTTCTCAAAGCGCCGAGCCTTGCACCCACCACCACCTGTAACCTCCGGGCTCCATCCTCGCCGCTAGACCAGACGCCTCACCCATCGCCTTCCTTCATAGCGTAGTTTATGTTACGCTGATGGCGATGAAGATCGCCGAGCTCGATGATGGCGCGGAGAGTATTATAGAGAACAAGCGCAGCGAAATAACGACACGAGACCGATCGCGGTTAGGGTTGACACGAAAAGGGCTTTAGTCGAGCGGGCTGGGATCCTGCTCGACCCGACCCTTTTATGACGGATCCTGCTCGACCCGACCCTTTGTACAACCTTTTCCGCAACAAAATTCAAGCGGAGTTCGGTGGTGGCATCAAATCGATCGGTGTGGCTTCGGACTACTCAAATTCATGGCACTATTTATTAATTTTCGAATAGCGTCTTTTATTTTGCTTGTATGCTCGGATAATTATTCGCTTAATCTAGATTATCATTTTATTTTGACTATTTGAATTCACTTTTCATTGTAAGTGTGTAAGTGTGACGAGGTAGACGATTGTCAAGATCACCCAATTATACTATTCGATTGTGTATGATTAATTCGATGCTCGCTATGTGATTGAAAGCGAAAAATCCAATATTGAGTGCAATGTTAAATCTTGAATTTCGGCTCCATTTGTATCTATTCTAAGAGAGCTAACATTGACATTTTGTCGGTAAAATCTTTGATGAATCTCGGATGTGTTTTGTCTTTACACTATATTGGTGTGGTTGATTGATTAAGAACATTTTCTATGGCGAGAACCGAAAAGTTGGTCGGCATCACAACTGGGTACTGACCATGGTCGTTGGAGTATTTACTTAGGCATGTTGTATGGAGGTAGCAAAGCGCCTCTCGCTACGTGGTAAGTATGCATCCCTTGCTATAGATTTTTGTATGTTCTTCTTTCCTTAGTATTCAAGGTGAATTATAAGAAGAGGTGTGCTTTCTCCCTTTTTCTTGAAAAGAATATTGAATCGCCATGCGATCTTCTCTATCCATACTTGGCTAAGTAATCCCAACCAAAGATGAAGGATGGAAAGAAAGCGAGTTATGGCAAATTTTCTTGTTTATTGTCAACATTACCAAATGATTTGTATTTAAGCAACATCCAGTTGATGGAAGCAAAGATATGGTTTTGTCATGTTTATTTGGGTTTAAATCTCTGAGCCAAATTGAGCAAAGGCGGCCACTTCTCAATATTGTGCCAACTGCCAATTCTATTTGTAAACTCATTCTTTTGTGAGCTTGGGTTACTGCATTGAATCAATCAAACATTGCATAATTATTGAATTAGATGACTCATATGATGATTTTTTTTCCCTCTTTGTCTGGCTCTTTTGGTCCAGTATAGCATCATAGAAAGCACCAATGCTTAATTCTTGTGATGATCTGAATTTTTGAATGTTTACATATCCCTAAATGATTATTTGATATCTAATTATGGAGTGAATATTCACGAGGAACACTCAATCTCGGCTAATTCTGATTCAAGTTAAAAATTGCTAAAAGTTGATTCGTTGCAAAATGTTTTGCATTGTGATTGATATACTTCTCTCTGCTTGATATTTCTTGACCACCGTGTATATATCGGACTACCTAATGCAAAGCAATGAGTGCAAATCTTTGGTGTTCATAGTGCTGGGGAAAACCTTGTCAAGATGTTGACTTTGAAAAGGTTGTTTCTACTTAATGTATTCCTCTTTTAAGTATGATTCTTCTTTTTCTCATTCGATTGGTTACAAGGCGTCCCAATCAACTATACTCTTCATGCTTATGCTTGATTTTTATCTTCTTTTCTCCATCTTTATAGGTCGTCTTCAGACCGTCGGGTACTGGAGCAGATATACGAAATCTAGTCAATGACGCGGAATAATGTCTATAAGTTTATTACTTATGATATTTGCAAGTGCACATGTATTTGGTCTATTTGTATGCTTTTCTTGCGTGTTCGTTTCACTAATACACATAATGGGACCACAAGAAATATGGAAATAAATATGAGGCATTGTGCTTTAATTTGTTCTTTTTACATTACGGGTCGTGCGTAAATGTAATTGTTCTACTTTTGTATATTTCTTTCATTTATGATGTCTATATATGCTAGCAATTGAATCTTGTCATGCACACCCATTTTTTTGGCTAATTTGTATATGTTTGATTAGTCCTCTTTTCTAGTTCGAGTTTTCTTTATATTTGAAATGCTAGTTGCCACGAGATGATTTTCTTTAAACTTTTACATATCATTGATATGCATATCATATCAGTCGGAAAGGAAACTTGAAGATCTATCGCCAGGATATTGTTGATGCTCGACAAGCAAATGCTTGAGGGAATGGGTGTCTTCTCACGGAGGAAGAGCAACTGAAATGTGAACAAAGTGTACGGTTTCTTGATAATAAAAAGAGATATTTTATATAATTTCTTTCATAAGCGAGACTTTGTTTGTTATCCGAGCATCCGATAGAGAGTCCGAGATCGACGTTGAAGGAGAGGGTCGGGATATCGACGTGCATGAGGTGCATGGGCCGAAGCCGTTGATTGTTTACAAGAGAAGATCGCGTGAAGGAAGGGATTGAGCCCACGTTCGTGGGCTGGGCTAATGAAGGAGTGTTTTATTATTATGGTTTAATTATTCGATTAGTAGTAGAAGTAGTATTTGATATTATTTCCTTAATTATAGTTGCAGCAGATTAATAGGAGATTTGGGTTTATTATTAAGGAGGAGGATATTGTTTTGGAGCACGGTGGTGGGACGGTTTTCCGTATTTCTATTGATCTCTTGCTTTTGCTTTACTACATCAAAACTGTTCTTATCAATTGGTCCGACTGCGGATCCCTTTCTCACGCGATGGAGACACGATCGGTGAATGAGCAGTTCGAGAAGATGGAGAAGGAATGTAGGAGACACGGACGAGAGAGAGAGAGATGAGGCTAATCTGGTGGCCATCACGGCCACCCCGCCGAGTCTTGAGGAGATCAAGAAAACGCCATCTTCTTCCGGTGAGAAGGAATCCCACGAAGACGGAACAGTCCGAGCACGAGAGCGAAGAAGGAGAAGCGCGATCGGAGAAGCAACAGAGGCGTCTGCGGCTACCATCGTTCGGCGGAACCGATCCGATTGGGTGGGTGGCTCGCGCCAATCAACAATTTGAAATCATGGATACGCCACCGAAACCAAGGTCGCACAGCGGTGGTGGCTATGGAAGGAGATGCGTTATCTTCGACGACGTGGTGCGGACGCAAGCCATCTCTCATGGGAGAAATTCACAGAGGCGCCGTATCTCGCTTCGACACCCGTTTCTCGGGATGCATTCGAGAGGCTAGCCGACATCAAACGATCGGTACGGTGGATGAGTATATCAATCTGTTTGTTCACTCTCTAGTCAAGTGCCGTGATTGTCGGATGCTCATTATCCGGGCTATTTTATGAAAGGACTAAAGGACCAAATCGAGGTTTTACGAATGTTCGGACCCACGAGTTAGAGGTGCGATGGTTTTGGCTCGAGACGTGGAGGCCAATGTGGCCATTCGGGAGGTGGACGAATCAACCAAGGGTCGTGGGGCCCATCCGCACTAAACAAGAACTACACGCCAGCCGAGTCGGCGAGTTGGATGCGGGGTGGGGCGACAGTGGTCGGGGTCACCAAGAACAGCTCTCGGCAGTGGGAAGTCGGGACCAATCACGGGGGTGGGGCATCGTTCAAAGAACCATATCGGCCAAAGTTCACACGCTTATCGGCACAGAGCTTGCGGATCCGAAGGCGAGGGCTTGTGCTTCCGTTGTCGTAAGCCATATTCACCCGGACATGAGTGCGTAATGAGATCACTCGAGTGATGATTGTCGAAGAGGGGAGCGCCAGGTCGAGGAATTATGAGTACTATCAACCAAGCGTGGCTTGAAGAAGAGTGGGAGGAACCGGTGGAGTATGAGGAAGGCGACTTAACCTTGTGTTCGATGGCGGTATCACCACAGCCGGACTATACGTCTGCATGGGAAGATTGGGAAAGGAAAATCATCAGACTCATTGATTGTGGAGCCACCACAATTACATATCGAAGAAGTTGATGCGGAGCTAGAGTTGCGGTAGATAAAGAAGAAAATTTGGCGTGGAACTCGGCAATGGGTGGAGGCAAGAATCGGGGAGGTGTACGGATGTAGAGGTGGAGTTGCAGTGTCAATCGAGAAGATTGTTTGCTTCGCCAGACCGGGAAGCATCGACTTGATCCTGGGCATGGCGTGGTTAGGAACTACGGGGTAGTGCGGATGGATTTGGGCGGATGTCAATGGAGTTCGAGTTGGAAGGGCGGCGAGTCACGCTGCGAGGAGATCCACGATCGCGCCGAGGACCCATTGCGGTGAAGTCTCTATCCCATACAACCGAGGCGCAGATGTGGGCTGGAGTGAGCGAGGAAGCAACGGCCCGATTATCCGAACAGTTCCACGTGTGCTCGATGAGTTCTTTGCAGCATTCGCGGGGTGTTCGGGACCCATAAGACCTACCACCGCCGCGAGACACGGACCACGGATCACACTAGAGGCGGGCGAAACTAGTATCGTGCGGCCGTATCGCTACGGCCACCACCAAAAGGGCGAGATCGAGATTGGTGAGAGACATTTGCTAGCGGTATCATTCGTCCGAGTTCGAGTGCCTTCTTCACCGGTTTTGTTGGTGAAGAAGAAAGACGGCGATTGGAGATTTTGTGTGGATTATCGGGAGCTCAACAAAGTCACGATTCGGATAAATACCTATTCCGGTAATCCGAGGAGATGTTGGACGAGCTATCGGGAGCGATAATATTTTCCAAGATCGATCCGCGATCGGGATATCATCAAATCGCGTGGCGCCGCAAACATCCCAAGACTGCGTTCGAGCGCACGGTGGGCACTACGAATTCTTGGTGATGCCCTTTGGCCTTCTGAACGCTACCAAGCGTTCGATCTACCATGAATGATGTATTCCGCCCTACCTCGTGAAATTCAGATTGGTATTTTTGACGATATTTTGGTTTCTGACCACACGGAGGAGGAGCATAGAGCATGTTGGGGTGGTCTGCGATACTACAAGAGAATCACTTTTTGGCAAGAGAAAAAATGTGCTTTGGATGCGAGAAAATTGAGTATTTGGGTCACATTATATCGAGGATGGTGTGGCGATGGATCCTGCGAAAGTGAGTGTTGTGGTCGATTGGCGAGACCGACCACACCGCGAGAGGTTCGGGTTTCCTAGGTTCGACTGGGTACTACAGCGGTTCGTGAAGGAGTATGGATTAATAGCAAGAACGGACGACCCTATCAAGAAGGACGCCCAAACCTATGAAATGGACAGAGCGAGGCGGAGAGCATTCTACCGGTGAAGAGGTGCTAAGCGAGGCACCGGTCTTGCACTACCGCAGATTTGATAAGGATTTTGTGGTGGAGTGCGATGCATCGGGAGCGGGAATAGGGGTGTCTTGATGCAAGAGCGGCGACCGATCACGTTTCAAACAAATCTCTTTCCGACCGCACCTTGTCAAAATCGGCGTCTGGCGAGAGATGATGGGCCTCGTGTTGGTCAGTGCAACATTGGCGACCCTATCTGTTGGGAAGGAAGTTCGTGGTCCGTCTTGATCATCGACTGAAACATTTGCTCCACCAAAAGATAGTGACTCGGCACAACAAGTGTGGGTGGCAAAATTGTTTGGGGTATGATTTTGAAATTGAATACAAGACCGGGGCATCGAACGCGCGGTGATGCACTTTCAGGAGAGATGGTGACGGTGGTGGCGAGCAGGCCCGAGTGGGTGGGCTTTAGTGACGTCGAGGAGGAGCGGGCGAAGGGCGAATATGTGGGAGCGATTATGCGGCGGTCCGAAACAACTCGCAAAGAAGTCGGGGTTCGAGTTGGTGGGGTCCCGCTATTCTACCATGGCCGTGTGGTTACATCGCTTTAAGATCGCGCATGGATACCCAAGCTCCTTATCGAATTTCATGACACCCCCGTGGCGGACATGCCGGGTCTATCGTGCGTATCGCCGGATTGCGGGTAACGTTTATTGAAAGGCATGTTCCGCCATGTAAAGGACTATGTTGCTCGATGTCTTATTTGTCGAAGATGAAATATGAGGCGATTTCCGCGGGATTGCTGCAGCCATTACTGTTCGAGCGATTTGGGAGGATATTTCAATGGATTTCATTACGTGCTCGCCAAAGTCGAAAGGGTTCTCAATTGTTTTGGTGGTGGTGGACCGACTTTCAAGTATGCGATTTTATGGCTACTGAAACCGCTTATCTCATTTCGATCAAGAGTCGATGAATTCGTCGAAAAGTGGTTCGCCGCATGGTATTCCCAAATCCATTGTTGGTGATCGAGACTCCATGTTCGTAAATGCATTACGGAAGGAGCTTTTGAGCGATCGGGGACTAAGCTCAAGTTTAGTCTGCGTATCATCGGAAGCGGATGGACAAGCGGAAGTGTTGAATAGGGTGTTGGAGACTTACTTGCGTTGCTTCACTAGTGAACAGCCGAAGCAAGTGGATCCGTTGGCTCGCTTGGGCGGAATTTTGGTACAACACTGTACCAATCGGCCGCAAGGATGACGCCTTGAGGTTGTCTATGGGCGCCTCCTCCTTCTTTGCGCGGTTCCTTCCGGAGAATGCCAAGTCGCGCGGTGGCCGATAGTTTGGGCGGCGGGATGAGATTTTGCGCCATCTTCGTGATAACCCGACAAGAGCTCGGCAAGAGACGGCACAAGAGCCAACAGACATCGCCGAGAGCTGAAGTTTGAAGTGGGGATAGGGTGTTCTTGAAGGTACGTCCTTTCGGCGTTCGTCATGCGAGGCGGGCCGCATCTGAGTTATCTCGCCGCTTCTATGGGCGTTTGAGGTGATTGGGCGCGTAGGCAAGGTGGCGTATAAGTTGCGAGCTTCCGTGCAGCGGTAAAATACATCCGATGTTTCATATATCTCGATTCATGCGGAAGGCGGTAGGGATCATCCGTGGCGGCGGAATTGCGGAATCTATCGAACTCCTATTTTGCGGTTCGGGCAAAATCATTTGGCTTGGAGGAAAGTGGCGAGAGGATCAGGTGAGGAAGAGCGATTCTTGGTAAAATGGAAAGGACAATCGGAGGATGACGCGGCGTGGATTGATATAAAGAATTTCAAAGGCCATTTCGGATTTCAACCTTGAGGACAAGGTTGTTTCGATGGGGATGGAGTTGATAGAGTCCGAGATCGGCGTTGAAGGAGAGGTCGGGATATCGGCGTGCATGAGGTGCGTGGGCGAGCCGTTGATTGTTTACAAGAGAAGATCGCGTGAAGGAAGGATTGAGCCACGTTAGGTGGGTGGGCTAATGAAGGAGTGTTTTATTATTATGGTTTAATTATTCGATTAGTAGTAGAAGTAGTATTTGATATTATTTCCTTAATTATAGTTGCGGTGAGTATTAATAGGAGATTAGGGTTTATTATTAAGGAGGGAGGATATTGTTTTGGAGCACGGTGGTGGGACGGTTTTGCCGTATTTCTATTGATCTCTTGCTTTTGCTTTACTACATCAAAGCTGTTCTTATCAAGATCACCAAGAATCAGCCTTTATGAATAAAGGTAAGGGCATTAGTGCATGTTTTGTTATTTTCCTAATTCTTCTAGTAGGATTTTCAGCGTAGACTCTAAAATAAGAGCATCTTCTCATAAATTCTCAAATTACTTGATCATCTAATTTACATCGTTTACCAATTGTCCTAATTTTGGGACATATATGTAGGTCATTGATATTGTGCTCAGGAAAGTCATTAAGGATTTCTCAGCATTGTTGGTCTCTCAAAGCAATCAGGTTTTGACTGTTGTAATTACTCTTTACGAGTTTTGACATGGTTGCTGCAACTTCTATCTAGTATTAGCAACTTAGTTAGCTAATTAATTGCCATAATGAGGTTCAGTTTTTTCTGTCCTGCAGCTTGGCTTGTTTTTTAAAGAAAGTCTTGAATAGTGATTGTGGCTCTCTGACGAAGGCCCAACTGCTGGAAGCCATATCAAAGTACCTTACCAGAAGGACAAGTTTTGTATCATAAGATATTTCTAGCTTCTGTATTTGTGGTGGAAGAACTGTTGGAGCATTGCCTATGAATACTAAGCCTCATGTTGGTGTAGAACTTCTTGATATTCAGTAAAAACAGTTAGAGGTATTAGTCCTTAATTTTTTATTGTTCCGAAGATGGGATGAGAAATCCAACAGTATTCCCTGATTATGATTTTGCTCTGAGACATTATACACTACAATTTCCCGTGATAGAAATCATATTATGATGTGTATGTTGTACAGAAGGATAAGAATACAAATGAAACATAACTGAATTCATGAATTTGATTGGATTCAAGTTTAGTCATTTAATGATTTTGTGCAAAAGGTTATAACTGAGGACCAGAATTTTGGGGGATGCATGCAATCACATGATATGATGAATGTTGTGCGTGCAGACTTTCTTTGTGCATACTCTAATATAGACTCAAAACTTTCTTGTTATTACTTTCATGTCAGTGTCTTTACTATGTTTTATATGGCATTTCAAGCTCTATGTTAAATTTATCCTCACAATATTCTTCTATCATCTAAACCTATATTCAGGAACTTAAAGCTCCTTTTTAAGGAAATAAAACAAGAAGCCCACAGAGCTCAACTGGGATGGGAGAAAGAAATAGAAGGCCTGGGTGAGATTTACACAAAGCAATTCAGCATTGTCTATTCTTCTTTTGCTTCATGTAAACGAAGCAATCTGCTTCGTGTATATTGTTTTGTTATGTGATGTGACCAGTATTTTTGTATAGTGATTTTGTAGCAGCAATGAAAATAGATTGTATATTTTTGTATAGTGATTTTGAACGTAATGAAAGCAAGTTTATTTTAATCTCATTTGCTATTAGATTGCGCGTCATTAATTGTACAGGTTTTAAATAAAAAAATTAACTACGGTTGAAATTGAAAATCGTAGTACAAAATATATATTGACTACAGTTTGATAAGTCAACCGTAGTCGTTATGCTAAATTGACTACGGTTGTAATAGAAAAAGCGTAGTTTATAAAATATAAAATTTGGCATAAAAACCATAGTAAATTTGGTATTAAAACGGTAGTAAAATATATAGACTACGCATAAAACGCGTAGTGTATATGAAATTCAGGGTAGTCTATAGTAGGTATAGACTACACTTAAAAAGCGTAGTGTATGTGCGAAAAGTGTAGTCTATAGTCGGTATAGACTACGCTTAAAAAGCGTAGTGTATGTGCGAAATTAATTTTAGTCTATCGGTATAGACTACGCTTAAAAAGCGTAGTGTATGTGCGAAAGTGTAGTCTATAGTCGGTATAGACTATGCTTAAAAATCATAGTGTATGTGCGAAATTAATTGTAGTCTATCGGTATAGACTACGCTTAAAAAGCGTAGTGTATGTGCGAAAAGTGTAGTCTATAGTCGGTATAGACTACGCTTAAAAAGCATAGTGTATGCACGCCTAGCTTTCTCTACACCACTTTTCTCTACGGTCCAAAACGCACATAGACTACGCATTTTATGCGTGGTCTATTCTGTTTTTTCTAGTAGTGCATGTACTAATTGATAACGGCAGTTCTGCCAATGTCCTATTTCTTAATGCCTATAGGAAAATGCATTTAGACGAGTCTGACATAGTCCGAAAGACTACCATCTTGATCGACTTCAGCAGGGAGAGCAAAACCACTATTGGAGAGGTCGACCTTCCTGTGTACGCTGAGGGCGTAAACTTTTCCACCAAATTCCTTGTGATCGATGCTTCCTCTGCATATAATGTCATCCTAGGCTGTCCATGGATCCACGACATGGAGGAAGTATCCCGGTTGCCTAATCTCCAATGTCGAGTGAGGACAGTCTATGGAGAATGCTATAGAAAATCATCATCTTTCTACCCTCTTAATTTTCGAAAATTCTCACTATAATGCTATAGTAATTCTCGAAAATATGGAATGAGGATTAGTCTTGATTTTCTCTCTCACCTTATATTTATAATGCAATCCTAAATCTATCAAGATAAAATTTATGCATATCTAATAAATATAATCTTATCTCTTAAGATAGAGATGATCGTCGAGTCCCAAGGGACTCTAGAGAGGAGGGGGCGAAAATCACCTTAGCTCCAGGCCTGGATGGGCCAGCCCAGTGATCAAATGCAAGGAATAAAGATGAGCCTCAAATAAATTAATTATCTTATGTTCAAGATGTAACATAAATTAATTCATAAATATTCATTCATACCACTAGAGAATAAATCTTGACTTACCCCTTTATTACGAAGTTGAGTCGGGCTTGCACTTAGACTTTACGAATCCCGTATTTAAGATATCGACGTCCATTAATCATTTACGCTGCTCGATCGCTTAAAATAATTAATATCTTTAATTCCTTAAGTAGTACCACTCAACCTTATTATTGTACTTGAGATAACTCAACCTGCGGGGTTTAGTACAATAAATCTTTGAGCTCCTTAAGGGACGTCATCATCCTAAACGGATACGGTGACTCGACACGGGTAACTAGCATGACATACAAGACCGCCACCACCCAAGATGCAGAGAATCTTGGGTTATCTCATGTAACCCTCACCCATAGCAAGTCAAAGTAGTGGTCAGCAACTCATACTCACCTAATACCTTATCGAGATTTAGATCATCGTAAGTCTCCAAGATCTAGGTTCTTCACGACGGTCAGATAGAAGAACTCATCTCACTATGATCCATCAATACGTCAGAGACGTACCAGTATAAACAAGCAACCAAGTCAAGTCACTTCTTATCTACACCACATGACTATCATACCGACAACTCGTCATCAAGTTGTCTCGGTTTGTAATACTTTTATATCTCATTAAGCTTGACCAATCATACGGACTTACGTGATCTACAACACAATCGTATGATCTAACTTATATATGAGATAAAATGACATACATATGCAATCAAGTAAACAATTCAGATAGGAGATTGTAATAGTGGTAACATGAAACATTGTATACAAGCTCAACCAAACTGCTTTCAGTATACAAATCCAACAAAGCCATCAACCCATTTTTCTTTCTTTTTTTTTCTTGTCGTTTTCTTTTTCTCCTTTTCTTAATTTAATCTTTTGTGTTTATTTTATTATGAGTTCTAGCTAATCTCCTTTATTCCGGCAACGATTAAGGAAGCTCTAGCATGATTTCTAAGTGAGATCTAATTTGTTATTTATCCTTAATTCGTATGTAAGTATTTATTGTTCTTCGTTTTCTCTGTGATTTAATTATTTCAATCCGCTATGTATTGTACAATATTTAGTGAGTTGGAATTAATTAATAGCCAATTAAATCAGCAATACGTAATCGTGCTTTAGGTTTGATTAGTGGTACATTGACCTTCAGGTCAAAAGAATAACAATCTTAATTCGGTAATCCCGCATCAGAGTTTATCAATTTTGAAACGGGTTTCTCTTGTTCTTAATGTTGTAGGCTCATTAAACCTATAGAGCGTCTCTTACGATTGTCAGTCGATTAGAGAAATAGTTAGCGAAACGTCTTCCTAACTATCGAGAAGTTAAGGAGAGATAAGATCACGTCAGAAGCGTCTTCGGTCGGTGGTCATAATTGGTTTATTTGCATGAGTTTAAGTTATCTTTGCATCAATAATCAAAATATCAAGTTAGGGTGGAATTAATTGGCTGCCGGAATATCTTCACACTTTCGTTACTTTTCTCAAATTTATTCTCTTTAATCATAACTCAGTTCCTCTTTCTATTTATTGTTATTTAATAATTCCTAGGTTTTGTAATCCCAATTTATTCGTGGTTACGTTGCAGGTCGAAAGTTTAGGAGAATTATCGCCAGTCTCTTGGGAGACGATTTTACTTACTGCTGTCTGCAAGGATTTGGTCATACCGACTGTCTGTCAGTCGATTATTTTTGGTGAAAAACGACGCACAACCTAGTTCCTTCTCAAAACTCCACCAACATTAGGTTGCTAGATCTGTATGCACCACATACAATTTAAATATGAACACGGTAATCTCACTATCCACCCACAGTACCAAAGAATATACAACTCGTTTACAAGTAATAACAATTAATAATTATGTTTACCTCAAAAATACTTTACTAATAACATGAATATAGGAACTCTTATGAGTAAACAGACTAATAGAACTCTTCAAGAATATGAATAATACGAATAAGACAAATATATTTGTGTTTGAGCTCGAATACAACAACAAAAAATATCGATGATGTTTGAGCTCATCTTCTAGAAAAAAGTAACCTCTATCAAACAATACAAACTCGCCATACTGACTTTATTTGTGTTCTACATCATATTTGGATTTATATATATACGACAAGCTCCTTAAAAGTAGATTGCTTTTATATAACATTTAGAAGTTCACGAACTAAGATATATATACAACTCGTTTGACTTATAGTACTACTCAAAAGTCATCGCTTGAATTAAAATATAAATTCAGTTGAAAACCTCCTTTTCTAGTTTCATTGCCAGCAATAATAAAACTAATAAAATGGTGATATTTTTATCAAATACATTATAATTGGGTTATTGGTGTATAAATACATAAATTTTGATCTATTTTGGTTTTTTCACTAACTTTAAAATTATCACAAAATACAAAAACTTAATGATTTTAGTGATTTTACCATGATTTCAAATTCAAACCAAATTAAATCTGACTTGACATCTTGAAAAATTATCATAAACAAAACGGTCAATGATATAAACGAAATCATAGAGAGAAGATATTGATTCTTTCAATTCTAACTAGAACCAGACTATGAAACAAACGATAAGACATGATTTTTGTAATAAGGGTTGAAATGTTAAATCCTATAAATAAATAAAATATGATTTGTTTTGATGGAACAACGATGTTTTATATTTCCTCTCTATGATGTCTTTTATAACCGTTTTGTCTATAGTAAATTTTTATATATCAAGTCATATCTAATTTGGTCTGAATTTGAAATCATGGTATATTCACTAAAATGATTAAATTTATGTATTTTATGAGAATTTTTAAAGTTAGTAGAAAAAATCAAAATAAACTCAAAATTGATGTATTTATGCATCAATAACCTTTATAATTTTATAAAATCTTTAATATGAACTTTATCTTTAAAGCACATATAAAGGATAATTATTGCATAAAAATCTTGAATTGTAACCTTTGGATCAGCGTGAACAAAAGAAACTGAAAGTGAAATATTGACTCATGACATACAGAGCTTCATCCTATGAAACACACACAAATACACATATATATATATATATATTTTATAATTTCTCTCTTTCTCTCTATGAAAAGTGAGAATTGGGAGCCGCAAAAGCTGCCCCTCATAGTTCCGGTTCCATAAACCAAGTGCTCGTTTGTTCTTCTCTTTGTCGTCTGTCTCTTACTTCTCCCATTTCTTTCTCTACCTCTTCGTCCTCCACACACACACACACACACATTCTGACACCTAAACAGAAACTGACAATGGCAACACGTTCTCACTCCTTTTCGAGCTTCAAATCCTACCTCCGCGCGCTCTCCGACACCCCATACCGCCTCCGCCGCCGCGCCTGCTCGGTCTCAACCTCCCTAGAAGAAACGAGCCGGGTCCGCGACCGGTCCGGCTCGGAAATGAAGCGGGCGCTCGGCTGGCAGGACCTTATCGGCTTCGGTGTCGGCGGGATGGTCGGCGCTGGCGTCTTCGTGACCACCGGCCGCGCCAGCCACCTCTGCACCGGCCCCGCCGTCGTCCTCTCCTACGCCATTGCCGGCGTCTGCGCCCTCCTTTCAGCCTTCTGCTACACCGAGTTCTCCGTCGACATGCCAGTCGCCGGCGGCTCCTTCAGCTACATCCGCGTAACATTCGGCGAGTTCCTCGCCTTCCTCACCGGCGCCAATCTCATCGTCGACTACGTCCTGTCGAACGCCGCGGTGGCGCGTGGCTTCACCTCCTATCTAGGCACCGCCTTAGGCCTGCCGGCGAACGCGCAGCTGAGATTCGCCGTCCACGCCCTTCCGAAAGGATACAACGAGATCGATTTGATCGCTGTGGTCGTCGTGCTGCTGATTACATTCGTAATCTGCTACAGGTTCTTTTTTTTCTTTCTTCGAAAGGCACATTTTGATTTCAAGGATGTCTTTTGTTCACTCAATATGATAATTTCTTCAGTACGAAAGAGAGTTCGTGGCTGAACATGTCGCTGACGGCGATGCACATTCTGTTCATCGTGTTCGTGATAGCGGTGGGGTTTTGGTGGGAAATTTAATAAACTTCACGGAACCGGGTAACCCGAAAATGCGGGCGGTTTTTTCCTTTCGAGCCTCCGGCGTGTTCAACGGTGCAGCCGTCGTGTACGTGAGCTACATCGGGTACGATGCCGTCTCGACCATGGCGGAGGAGGTAGAGAATCCGGTGAAGAACATTCCGATTGGAGTGATCGGCTCCGTGATCATCGTCACCGTGATTTACTGCTTGATGGCGGCTTCGGTGTCCGCCCTTGTCCCTTACGATTTGGTAAATCATAGGGTTTGAATTTGAGGTTCTTTATTTTTAAAAGCAGAAACTGTAATGGTATTTGTGTTGTACGGTGCAGATGGATGCGGATGCGCCGTTTTCGGGGGCGTTTAAGGAGGGGGTGAAGTGGGTGTCGAATGTGATCGGTGTGGGGGCCAGTTTGGGGATCGTGACGTCGCTGCTGGTGGCGATGCTGGGGCAGGCGCGCTACATGTGCGTCATCGGACGGTCCGGCGTGGTCCCTTCCTGGTTCGCGCGGGTCCACCCCTCTACCTCCACCCCTCTCAACGCCTCATCCTTCCTCGGTACTTTCTCTCTCTCTCTGCGGGCCTATTTTTGATGTTGAAGTATGGAATTGAAGGATTTCTATAAATGTTTTCAACTGTTTTTTGGTATGAAAACTAACAACGTAGACGCCATCTTTGGTGAAATCTTGATCACAGTGAAAATCGTTGACTATGGCGGATCTTTCTGTAATTAGTAAACACTGCTTGTTTTTGGTTCGATTATCCTTTTGGAGCTAGTGGATGAAAATATTGCATTGGGCATTTGTTGACACTGACATGATGACTAACTGATAAATATGATCATTATCTTGTGGGATTGAAAAACAATGTGGGTTCGAAGGGATCCTTTTAGAAGTGGCTTTTTTGACTACTTTCTTGAGGAAATTAATTCAAACGATTATTGATTCTACGATCCGAGACTTGGTTATTTTGGGATAGTTGTTGAGATAGCGAATTCAATGCCCTGAATCAGAATCTATTCGCGTTGAACTCATCGCCACTTCACTTTCAAGATTTTGTGGAGCTATGACCCATTTGCAATTCTCTTGCAAGTTGATTGCTTTAGATGATGATGATGTTGTCGACCTCATTGTAGGGATCTTGACAGCAGCCATTGCCCTGTTTACTGATCTAGACATCCTTCTGGATTTGGTATCCATCGGGACGCTCTTCGTGTTCTACATGGTGGCGAATGCGGTGATATACCGGCGCTATGTGGCCATAGGGACGACGAACCCATGGCCGACTCTCTCCTTCTTGTTCTGCTTCTCACTCACCTGCGTCATGTTCACTCTCCTCTGGCGCTTCGCGCCATCCGGCAAGCCCAAGGCTGTGATGCTCGGAGCGTGCATTGCTGCTGCTATTGCTCTCCTGCAGGTGTTCCTCTTCGTGGTGCCTCAGGTCCGGAAGCCCGAGAACTGGGGGGTCCCATTCATGCCGTGGATTCCCTCCATGTCGATCTTTCTCAACATATTCTTGATGGGTGCTCTGCATAAGGGGTCCTATCTCCGATTCGGATTCTTCTCGGGCCTCACGGTGCTTATGTACGTCGTGTACAGCGTGCATTCGAGCTTTGATGCGGAGGAGGAGGGCATTCTTTGTGAAAAGACTGAGAGAGCATCAAGGAATCGGTTGAAAGGAAGAAGTCCATATTCTGTAGAATCTTGCTGTCACTAGTTGGTTGCACTTTTGGGTTGGGGTAGACGAAAGGAATAGCAAAAAGTACATATGTGCTGCAGTTTTTTTGCAGTGTAGAATGATGTATAGTCAACAAATGTGTATATCTTTTGTTTGCCCTGTGTCCATAGAATTTGTGCAACTTTAACTGTAAAATTCTTAGAAATACAAAGAAATTATAAATCACGTTCTGTTTGGTGGTGTTTACTTTGCATGATTAGTATTTTGAAGGATTGACTATTTGATGGATTAAATGTATGATAAGATAATTTTTATCTATCAATCATTTGTTTACTACAAATGATTAGTGAAGGATTAAGATTGAGATAAATAATTCTCCATTTATTTGGAGGATTATTTCAATCCGATCTATATTGATTGGATTAATATTAATGAAGAATAATTTAAAGGATTAAAATAATCACGGGCTTTGGGATATCTTCAAATATTAATCCTTAAAAGTAAACACTTGATTAGGTTGGATTAATTTTATCTATCCAATCTAATCATGCAAAGTAAACACCTCTTTTATGTATTCGATAGGTATAAGGTGCCGATAATTTGATAATTTATTGGATAAGAATTTAAAAAAGAATATGTTTCCCAGGGCTGAAGCCCCTCCTTGCCCCTCCGTAGGTCCGCTTCCTATTTATAAGAAAAAGAAGTTTATAATAGTGTCACGGGTTTAGTTCAGTTGTTAAGAGTTAACAGACTTAGATTAAAGACTAAGGATCGAGTCTTAAAAGTTGCAATGTGAGATTTTTATCATCTTTAACATAGTTTCTTGTGGATATTAGGTAAAGTTTTTCTAATCGTTGAGTTATGATTTATCCCCTCACATTTTCATAGATAGTGGTATGAGAGCTTCCAAGGGAAGAGGTTCTCCTTCTGGAATAAAAAAGAAGTTTCTGATTCAATTCTTACATTTACCCTTTTCCCAAATTCAGAAAAAATATAGAAAAATCCCATCCCAATTTAGAGAAAGAATAGAAAATTCAAAGCGTTGTTTCAGACTCATAGTTCCTATTAGGGATGTCAACGGATGAGTTTTACCCGAACCGATCCGAAATCGTTCAAAACCCATTAAATTTTAAAGCAGCGGTTCTGGTTCCAGGCCCGCTTTAGACCCGGACCGTTTAGATCCATAGTTTGATGGTCCGGTCTGGTCTGGATCTGGTTCTGATTTCAGAACCAAAACCAATACTTATTTATTGATTATGATCCGAGTAAAAATCGTTTATTGATAAGCCTAAATATAAAAAGGCTTGTCAATGAGCTAGTTTTATCCATATCGATTCAAAATCACTCATAACACATTAAATTATAAAGCAACGGTTTCGATTCTAGTTACGGTTCTTGTGGGTTACGGTTCCGGACTGTTCGGATCCGGACCGCTTAAGACCCATTGTTGATGGTCCGGTCGGTCCCGATCCGATGTCTAATGGGTCGGTTCAGCAACCGTAATCATTACTTATTTATTAGTTCCTGTCGTGAAAAGCACCCATCGACATCCCTGGTTCCTATGACAATATCGTGACATAATGTTTCTTTGGCAAAATGTGCATTCTTGTTTCGTTAGTCGAACTATTAACATATTTTCCCATTATTTAAAATCTCAGTTTTATTTTCAGTTTAATTCACATTTTATTATTGAGGTGTTTTGTTATTTTCATTGGGATATGGTGATGAAGATAAAAATTCGGAAAATTAGTCAGAACTCACAATCTCATATTGACTTTCCTCCTGATAAAGAACTAATATAATATTATATCTACGATTTCAGTTGCATCTTAAGCATTTTTTCTAGTTTTTTAAGTCATTTAAGATTTCTTTTATGAAAAGAAAACATAAAAGAAGAGTCAGTTGCCGAAATTCAATAACCGTAATTTATGTGCTGAAATTCAGTGTTTCATTGTCACATTTTGTCTTATTTTTAATTTTATGGTTTTTTCATCTTTATTCTTTAATTTAAATTTTTATACTTTAGTTTAATTTTGTAATTATTATCTAGAGTTTATTCCATCTTGTTAGGACATATAATTATTTTTTATTCTATCTTGTTAGGACATATAATTATTTTTATCATTTAATTTTAGTTTTATTAGTTAATAGTTCATTATTAAGATTGATAAATCCAAAGTTGGGATTCATGATTTCTAAAATTTCAAATTTTGAAATAAAAATTATATATGATACATAATATAATAATAAATTTTATTCTTATAAAAATATTTTTAAAATAATAGATATAAGAATAAAGTATGATGACATACACAAAGTGATGGTACATTGAATCTCGTTCTGCTGAAATCAGGCTCTCTTTGCGCACACTCTCAACCACAGCCACAAATAGAAATCATTTGTTCCGCTTCCAGTTCTCGGCGCACTAAAAGGTATTGAAATTAAAAATAAACTTAAAAATAACATAATTATTTAACACTACGATATTTTTCTAATATTATGATAAATTATCAACTTTAATCAAGTAATACCCAAATTACAATACATGAAGACACGATACAAACTTAGCCCTAGCTATGTAAAATCTTCTGTTCCTAAAACTTGAGTAAAGTCATTATAAATTTGACTGACTTGACGTGATCATATACATGTGTATAAATAATTTTTTAAATGCTGTGTAAGCTTAGAATGATATATTTTTTAGGTTGAAAATATTATTGAAAAAATGAAAATGTGAGCTTATGTAGCATTAAAAATGTCCATTTTCACATATATATTTTCACATCAAGTTTGCTACGATCTTACACAGTTTTCAGATATCATAAATTTGTTCGGTGATTGATTTAAATAGTTTTCTATAGTTTTAATATTAATTTGTCAAAGTTGATAGTTCATGATAGAATTTGAAAAATAGATGAAGTTTGAGATGTATTTGAGTAAATATTGTCGAGTTTAAAATTAATTTTAAAACTTTTACCCAAAAAAGTTATTTATGTTTATTATGCAGAAAATAAATTCGAGGAATCCACTTCTGAATATAAATTTTAGATTTTAGGAGTGCATTCGTACGTTTACAATTTGTGTCTCCAACTTTCACGATATTTTGAAAATATCTCCAATGTTAAGTTAATATATTTAAATGTCCACAAATTAAGATATGCATTTAAATATTCTCAATTTTGATGAGACTTTGAAAAATATCCGATATAAAGATTTTGACGATGCAATGCTGAGTTACCTCCCTGGATTTTCGCATGTATTATAGCTTAAATGATGTGGTCTTTTTTTTACCTCACCACTAAAAATGACATTGTTTCACATGCCTAAATTAAACGACGTTCTTTTTCATATTTAATCATGTGAAATGACATCATTTTTAGTGGTGAGATGGGAACAAATATAATCTTATTTAAGCTATAACCCATGCGAGATTAATCGAGCGATGTGACTCAACATTCCATCATTTGATTTATATTGGGGACCATTTTCAAAATCTTGTAAAACTTTGTGACATTCGAATATATAAACTTAAGTTAAAGACATTTTTTTGAAAATATATCGAGATATTTTTTCAAATTTCATCAAAATTAATGATATTTAAATATATTAACTTAAATTATAAATATTTTCAAAATATTATAAATATTGGGGGACACATCCTATAATTATTCATTACATAAGTAAAGTGAGTTTATGTGGCTAAAATGTTCTGATTTGAACCCCACTAATATTTGAATAGGTCAAGTGCATCGCGTTTGATTCTCCAAGTATGATTTATTGGTCTTGTGTCATTTTGCGGCTATTATATATGAACATGAGATTTACCCAGTACACAAAAAATATGAGAAATTCTATAGAACATGTAGGTGTACTACATTCTCTCTCACATGATAATATTTTATTAATATAAATATTAATAAAATATTATCATGTGAGAGAGATATAGATTTGTTAGTTCCCATAAATAAATAAATAAAAAGAAAAAGGAAGTTGCAACGATACTCTCACTAGCTACTGTGCACGTCTCATCATTAATACTCCATGCTAATGATAGTGATATTTAATTATTCAAATATTATTAAGTAAGACATGCTAATTAACTTTTTTTCTTAAATAAGATAGCATATATACAACAATTAGATTTGAAGACGGGAACATTGTGAAGAATCATGAAATCTGGCTTTTGGCTTAGGGCCATTGTATTGTTAACTCCCAATATTCCAACTATTGATGAAGAACCTCATCTTAAACCCTGGATTCCAGGATTAAAGCCTAGTTTCGCAAATTGGTGAAAGTGATAACTAGATGCCATTCAAGAATTAATGAATACATTTCCGATATCTTTTTTATAGGTAAACTTGTCATACCTGGTTTTTTTTTCTAAATGTGATATATTTTTCTTTTATTGTTTGTAGATTATTGCAAAAAAAATAAAAATATGCATCAAAATAATAGTTGAGGTTTTTTTTTGAGGGAAAAAAACTAATGAATACATTTGACGATTTATTTGTACCTTTGTCCAGTCCTTAAAAAGAAAAGATTTTTCATTGAATACATGTACTCCACTATGGTGTTAAGTGCTTGAATTTTCAAGTGTAGGTAGGATTTTTGTATTTCTAGGCATTAAATGTGACCTAAACAACCTTGATATTTATAATCTGCACTTACGGCTGTCTAAGAATGAAACTCATTGGTGTCGTATCTAAGTAGAGTGTAGTAGGCAGTAGGCCTGACACACCAACCATATATCATATCTTTCATAATTCTTTGTCTTGTCTAAATGAACCGTAAGCTCTTCATTTATCAATAGAATATTTTGTTAAGCTACTTGATCTTCATTAGTGAAATTACAAAATTCCCGATGAATCTTGCCTAAATATGCTGATAAATCTTATGTGTGAGTTTACGAAAACGATAAAGAACACAAGAGGTTTTTACGTGGTTCGATCAAGGTAAAGATCTACGTCCACTGAGGTATGATTCCTCAATACTTTCACTATATTTGATTACAATGAATATATTTAAAAACTCTAGTATTCGATAGTTGCTCCTCCTTCTACCTTCAATCTAACCTCTATTTATACATGTTGTGGATCCCTCAAGATTGTCATGGATCTCTTGCCTTGTGTGATCCGATCTCTTTGTGTGATCCGATCCCTGAATATCTCCTTCAATATCTTTTCTTAGATTTGATCTTGAATAGGGTTTAGATGTTGGGCTTTAGGCCGAACCGTGTAGGCCGAAGTTGCTAGGCTGACCCAGTTCGCTTGGGCCTGCTATTGGGCTTGAGCGGTTGGGCCCCATATCCTATCATAGCCCCCAATTTGTCGGTGACAACTACGCCGAGGTAAGGTGAAGGATGTATTTTGTCGAGGTTGGTTGTTGCCCAGCTGAGGTTATTGTCGAGGATTTTCTTGCCTTTTGGATGACGAGGTGGAATCGTATTATCTCGTCCGAACTGGATTGGACGATTTGCCGAGGTCCGAACTGAGTTGACCGAAGTTGGATGGGTGACCGGGCTGGAGCTAGAGTGATAATTGCACGATTAGACTGGTACGTCTGAGCGTTTTAGGATATTACGTCATGTGTGCCAGCCGGTTAGTTGGCGCTCGAATCACGCGCGCGTCTACCTCACGTCAAGTCATGGGTAACCACGTGGGAAGTAGAATAGGCAGTTTTTGGGCGCCTATTTTACTTTAAATCGGTCAGAGAAAGGGGAAACTGTTCATTTCCTTCATCTTCATCCATATTTGCTCCAGAGAGAAATTTTCAAATCGGTGGTGCCTTTAGTCTTCTTTCAGAACTTCGTCGAAGTTGAAGCAATATCCCACTTTGAAAAAGTAAGTATGTCTTCCTTGTCTTCTTCTCTGTCTTCTCTGGTAGAGATTTCTGAATCTTTCCGATCATCTTCTCCGGCCCATTCTGAATCTTCCCGATCATCTTCCGTTGATAGTGAGGTGGAGATTCGGGATCATACCTGTTATACCCTGTCGGGTAGGTCTAGGAGCATGAGCGCTAGGGTTCCGATGATACCAGCCGCCTGGGATAGGTATAAGATCAGGGACGTTTGTTCGTCTTTGACCGCCGCGGATATGTGCACGATAGCCTCGGAATTCCATATTCCGGCGGAGTGCGGGTGGTGTTTGCCTCAATCCGGGGATAGGGCGATGGCCCATCCGGAATGATTTATGACTGTATATAGTGATGCTTTGAAAGCGGTCTTAGGTTTCCTTCGCTCCTATTTTTTGAGCATTCAAGAATATTTCCAAATTCCCATTTGCCAGTTAACCTCGAACTCCATTAGGTCGGTGGTAGGGTTAGGGCTTGCCTGCCATGGAATCGGCGAGAAGCTTTCTTTTGAAATTTTGATGCGTTTCTTTTGCATCAAGAGTATAGGGGGTGTGTACTACTTGTCGCCTCGGCAAGCGTTTAAAGTGACTGCACCCTCAAAGGTTTCCCATTGGCAATCGAAGTTCTTCTTTTTGCGGGCCGAGAGGCAACCAAGGTATGAGTGGGGCATGAGTAAGATGAGGGATGTGAAGTGCAAAGCCCTGGGTGCTATAGAGGATCAACTGAACATCTTGGGTGAAATCTCCTGTAGCTACACTGAGGATGATCTGGTTGATGCCGGGCTGAGCACTTATAGATCGGGAGCTTCGGGATCTGGGGCAGATCGGGGTGAGGGCCCCCTTTTTATTTATTTATTTTTATTTTCTTATATTTCTGATGATGTGTTTGTGCTAATCAACTCCTCTTCTTATTGTGTAGTGAAGCTCGAGGCGAGTAAGAAGGAAAAGGTGTCGGCTTCATCATCTCCAGGGCAGTCGCCGAGCCCGAGGCCGCCGGCGAAGAAGGCGAGGTTGGCCGAACAGAGCAAGGGGCCCCAAGTGATGGCCGAGCTCAGTGAGTTGTTGACGAGGACCACGGCACCTCAGCCGAGGTCAGGTCCGACATCGGCGGGAGATAACCGTACTCGGATCACTTACGAGGTGCCGATTCCAAGCTCCCTATATCTTTCCGTAGGTCTGATTTATTCGTATCCGCCGTTATCTCCTTCTGTGATGTGTTTTTAACGGTATGATTTTCAGGATGCGACTGCGGCAGCGGGGGATCTGCACCGGATAGCCGGACTCATTATCGAGGGCGTCTCTCGATATGACACGGTGGAGAGGGAGAGGGCCGTTGCTGAGGCCACGAGGGCCGCTGCGGAGGCCGCTCTGAAGGAGAAGACTCGGGCTTTGGAGGTGGCCCAGGCTGATGTAAGGAAGGCACGGGGGAAGATGGCGGCGGCTGTGGCGTCGGCAGTGGACGAGGCGGAGAAGAAGTTCGCCGAAGAGAAGGATGCCCTGCTGGCGGGGCAAGGGCCGATGCTGAGGGCCTTTGCCAGCAGGCTTATTCAATCGGAGACCTTCTCCGCCTTCATCTCGGACTTGGCTGCCGTGCTGAGGACGCAGGTGGTGTCCGACCATCTGGAGGAGTTGGCGGTCGAGATGCCTGACTTCGACAAGGTCAGGCATGGTTGGGTTGAGGTCGACCATGAGGAGCAGCAGAAGGACTACGCTCGCGTAATTGCCGAGGCGAGGTCCTTCCCTCTGCTGGAGACCTTGGCGGCCTCCACTTCTCTGCTGACGGCCGAGGTCGTCTCCCAATGCAAGGAGGATGAAGATGCCGATCTTCAGAAACTCCTTGCCGAAGTGCGGACTGAAGCTGGCGGTGTTGGGCGAGCTCAAGGCTTCCTTCTGAAGCGCAGGCTAGCGGTGCCGAGCAGAGCTTGCAGGAAGGTTCTGGTGAGCCCCGCCAAGAGGCTCACGTCAGTTGACCTGTTGTAATAGGTTTGATCTGCCGAGATCATTGAGAAGGCTCGCCTTAAACCAGCACCACTACCACTTCGGAGCTTCGTATAAGAAGAGACGCACCCGGAGGGGATCATTGAATTACCTATCACACGGTGGGGAAAGCGCCGACGAGCTCCACCAAAGTGACACAATTCTTCGTGGTAAGCGCCCACTCACCATATAACATCATACTAGGCTAGAGGCGGTTGAATGCGGTAAGGCGGTGTGTTCAACGTAGCACTGACCATGAAGATCCCACAAGAGGAGGAATAGTTTGTGATCAGGAGATCGAAAAAAGCCAAAGAATGCATGCGGTCGCCTTAGAGGTCTTGGGACTTGACCCAGCACCCACAGTATAGCAATTCTGAAGCCCGGAGTTGGAACTAGAAAGGGCGTCGTCAATTCTCGGCAGCTCGGTAGAGGAAGTCACGTTATATGAAGGCGATCCTCAAGGTCGTCAAAATTGGTTCCACCAAGTACCTCGGCTAAGAAAGCAGATCATCCAACTCCCAAGGAATTGAGGCGTCTTCGCTGGTCACCCTCGACATGACCGGGGTCTCACCAAGTATCATTACTCACCACCTCAACATTGACCCCGGCGTCAAACCGTTTCGGCAAAAACAACAGATATTTGTGGCGGAACGGAATCAGGTCGTACATAACGAAGTGCATCAACTCTTGAAAGCAGGCATATTATTCGAAGTCAAGTATCCGACTTGGATAGCCAACCCGGTGATGGTCAAGAAAGGAGGAGGGGGATGGCGAATGTGTATCGATTACACCGACCTCAATAAACATTGCCCTAAGGACTGCTATCCCCTTCCCAACATCGACAAGAAAGTTGACGCTTTGGTGGTCTGAAGTCTTGACTTCACGGATCTATACAAGGGTATCACCAAGTCACGATGAGTGGCGAGGATCATCCAAAACAGCCTTCATCACGGACTTGGCGTCTTTGCATATAAGAAGATGCCATTCGGACTCAAAAATGCCGGGGCCACCTATCAAAGAATGGTGGATAAGATATTTCAGCCCTACATCGGTCAAAATGTGGAGGTCTATGTAGACGACATCGTCGTCAAGACTAAGGAGAAAGCCACATGTGTTGCCGACCTCTGGATCGTCCTCGGCTTACTTCGTAAAGTAAACCTAAAGCTAAACCCCCAAAAGTGTACGTTCGCAGTTCGGTTTGGAAATTTTCTGGGGTGCTGGGTTTCACAAGAAGGATTAAAAGCCAATCCGTCCAAGGTTCAAACCGTTTTGGAGATGAAGGTGCGAAGATAATCCACGACGTGCATAAGTTGATTTTGCGTAGGCTGCTTTGAGCGTTTTCTTTCGAAGCAGCGGATAAGCAACTCCCTTTTCAAAATTCTCAAAAGGCTCCGAGTTCCATTGGGATGATAAACACAAGTTGGCTTTTGAAGATCTCAAAGCTACCTCGCCAAACTACCCACTTTATACGTCCCGAGAAGGAGAAGTCCTCCCCTGCACTCGCATGACGGATGAAACTATAAGTGTCGTTTAGGTACAAGAGGATGGACATCGTCACTCCTGTATATTTCATCACCGAGCACTCAAAGGGCCGAAGCGAGATATCAACCTCCGAGAAGCTCGCTTTGGCGTCAGTAAATCTTGCAAGGAGACTACGTCCCTACTTCCATGCGCATCCCATACAAGTTCTCACCGATCATCCACTTCAGCAAGTGTTGACAAAGCCATAAGCTTCGGGGAGAATTGCGAAGTGGGCAATTGAGTTGGGCGAACACGATATCTCTTTCTCGCCTCGTCAGTGATAAGCAGCATTTTACATGTTTATAGTTGATATTTGAAGATGAGTTTAGCTCGTTTAATGTGCGTTTATGTATCGATTCTTAATGTTTTCTATTTCTAGAAGATCTGCTCTTGGGTGTTGCCTTTGGCGTTTTGTAGGTTTATATGTTGATAATCGAAGCAAGGAGCGGCCACGAGAAAGTGTTACAACCGACCTATTTCTAGCGACCCGACTAGCGGTCGCTAAGTTTGCCGCTAGGAAACACGCGAGAACCCAGCGAGCCGCGACGCAACCTCGTGTCCATGGCGAAGCCTAGCGCGAGAACTCACCGGGCGATTTCTCGCGACCAGTTTATAATTGCTAGCGACCGCTAGCCGGGTCGCGAGGTACCATGCGGCGCAAGAAAGCGAGCGAAGCGAAGAACGCAGCGAGACAAACCTAGCGATCGCACTAGCGATCGCGAGGCGGCGCGCAGAGGCGCAAATTGGGGTTTCCACCTTTTCTATAAATAGGCAAGAGCCCCTTGCCCATCGGACCCCGCACGCCCAGACACGTTTTTAGAGAGTTTTTCCTCAGTTTTATCTTTGTTTTAGCTTTAGTTTAATTCTAGTATTGATTTTCCGTTGTTCTAGTTTAAGTTTATCGTTTCGTTATCGATCGGAACGTTTTGTCCGATCGCTTTCCGTTGTTTTCCGTTCTTTCGCTTGGGATTGGATTCAAGACCAACCATTGTTCTTCAGACGTCTCCCTACGGGTTTTATATATTTAATTTCCGTTTTCATGATTAAATCGTATTTTATTCCGTTTATTATGTCTGGCTAGTTTTCCGTTCTAATCCTAGGGTTTGCATGATTCGATCCTATATGTTGTGATTCCTGCTATTGTTATTTACCTTCCAGGCATTGATTCATGATTCATTGTGCTTATATATATGTGTTGATTTCTGATCAATCTTGATGCATATCTAGTTGCCAGTTAATGACGTAACTGTATTAATTGTCAATCGATCTTGAATGCATGATACGAATAAGCCTTGAGTCGTAACTGAGATAGGACATTCGTAGGAAGCATATTCTTAGTGATCCATTTGGAGTTGCTTATTTTCCTCTAGAGACCTAACCGTGATAGGGAAAATTAGTAATCAACTGCCACAATTGTCGTAACTGAAGTTGTTGGTTATATATGTGATCTTCCGTCTTGTCTGGATTAAAACGGTTAGTAATAAGCATGATAAACATCGTTGTGGATAGGATTGATGCATCCCTAGGGTTAGTCTTTCTTCATAGTTATCATCCATGTTTTTATCGCTTTATTTATATTTTTGCTTGGTTACCTTTGCTTTGGATTAAATTCAAGCCCCAAAACCTTCACCCAAATTACGTGCGGATAATGATGAATTATCGTTGAGCTAGCTTCTATGTTTTCGTGATACAATCTCGTGGATACGATGCTTAACACCCTATACTTACACCTTTTACGTGTGAAAAATGAGCGATCAAATTTTGGCGCCGGGAGTTGTTAAGATTGCATAGGAATAATTTGTGATTTGGATTTATTAATTCAAGTTATATATATTATATTATTTTATTTATTTTGTCGATGCTAAATTCTCTCTTTTCTCGGGTAGTTTATGCGTACAAGATCTCGGGGACCTCACGAAGAATTATTAGATCCCGAGATCGAAGGCTCTCAAAGGAGAAGAGGGCGAGAGAAAAGACGGGCTGCAATGGCATCAATCCCGAGCAGGGGCATTCCTCCGAGCAAGTTGCAGACGCATGTTAGGCGACTTTGCGAGATGCGGCGTCGGATGGCGAATATGGGAATCATTGTCCTGCTCGGAGGAAAGACCTCGAATCACATGTACCGGCATCCCACGAGCAGTTCGAGGAGGCGGTTGGGGCCCTGCGTAGATGCAAACAATTTTGAGCTAAAACCGCCCCGATCGGTATGGTCCAAGGAGAGCGGTTTGGGGAGGAGTCACGAAGACCGAATGCGCATCTCGAGACTTTTCTCGATATTTGTGACACCATCAAATGAATGGGGTGCCACAAGACACGATCCGGATGCGCATGTTTGGTTTCTCCCGCTTGCCAAGCGAAAGATTGGTTGAAGTTTGGACCGAGCGGCATCGACATTTGGGGAAACTTTATAGAAGTTTCTTTGAAATACTTTCCGCCATGAAAGAAGATCATCGCGAAATCTCTCATTTTGCCAAAACCACGGCGAATCATTATTCGAGGCATGGGAGAGATTCGAGCTCTATTGAGGCGATGTCCACAACATGGGTTCTCCAAGGAGCAACAAATCACACAGTTCTACGGTGGACTGACATGGCAGACAAGGAGCATGGTGGATGCGTCGGCGGGGGGCTGCTTATTGAACCGACCAGTAGACGAGGCAAGCCGTATTGTAGAGGAGATGGCTGCCAACAGCTATCAATGGCCAACGGAGAGAACGCCATTGTTCAAAGCAGCTGCTGTTGAGAGTGATTCAAAATATGACGATCTCATGAAGAAGTTCACTCTTTTGAAGAGTCAGATTGAGACAGAGAACGTCAGCCACATCAATCAGAGGAATCATCCGAATTTCCAACAACCTCCAGCAGGCTTCACCGTTCAGAATGGTTTAATTCAAGAGCCGAAGAAGCCAAGTCTCGAAGACATGATGCAACAGTTGGTTGTAAGCAACCAACAATTGGCAACGAATCAGAATTCGTTCATAAGCAACACCGGGCAGAAGATAAATCATTTGGAGTCCACTGTGACGGCTATGGGGAAGCATATGAAGATGTTGGAAAATTAAATTGGTCAAATAGTGATAAACGCGCATTTTACACGTTTATAGTTGATATTTGAAGATGAGTTTAGCTCGTTTAATGTGCGCCACGTATCGATTCGTAATGTTTTATCTATTTCTAGAAGATCTCGCTCTTGGGTGTTCTTTTGGTGTTGTGTGGGTCCATATGTTGAAAATCGAAGCAAGGAGCGACGCGAGCCATATACACTACGGCTGTTTCTAGCGACCAACCTAGCGGTCGCTAGGATGGCCGCAAGGAAACACGTCACGAGAACCCAAGCAACAAGCGACCGCGATAGCGTGCCCATGGCGAAGCCAGCCGAGAAAGTCAGCTGGACGATTTCGCGACGGATCAAAATTCCTAGCGACCGCGAGCCAAGGCGAGCCAACCAAGCGGGCGAAGAGGCGATAGCGGCGAGAGGGCAGCGAGACTTACCTCGCGACCGCACCTAGCGATCGCGAGGTGGTCGCGAGACGGCGCGCGAAGGAAAAACTAGGGTTTGGGGTGTGCTATATATATGGCAACACCCCATCGCGCCTAACTTAGCATATCGATTCCGAGCCTCTTCTCTCGCTTTTCATAAGTTTTCCAGATTTTTAGCTTTAGGTTCCATATAGTTTCATTCTAGAGTTGATTTACGCATTGTTCTTCATTTGTTTTACGTTTAGTCTACGATCCGGAACGTTTCGTCCGGATAATCTTTGCGAGTTTCCGTTTTTCGCTGAGGTTGGGATTCAAGCCCAACGATTGTTCATCCAACGCTTCATCACGGGTTTTATATATTTAATTTCCGTTTCTATGGTTAAATCGTATTTTATTCCGTTTATTATGTCTGGCTAGTTTTTCGTTCTAATCCTAGGGTTTGCATGATTCGATCCTATATGTTTTGATTCCTGTTATCGCTGTTTACCGTCCATGCATTGATTCATGATTCGATTGTGCTTATTTATATGTGTTGGTTTCTGATCAATCTCGATGCATATTTAGTTGTCGGTTAATTACGTAATTGTGTTAATTGTCAATCGATGTCGAATGCATGATACGAATGAGCCTTGAGTCGTAGCTGAGATAGGATATTCGTAGGAAGCATATTCTTTGTGATCCATTTGGAGTTGCTTGTTTTCACCTAGAGACGTAACAGTAATAGGGGAAACTAGTAATCTACAACCGCTTTTGTCGTAACAGAAATTGTCGGTTATATATGTGATCTTCCATCTTATCGGATTAAAATTGGTTAACGAGGCAGGATAATCATACGTTGTGGATAGGATTAATGCAGCCCTAGGGTTAGTCGTCTTTATCTGTTTTTAAACATCCGAGTGTTTATTGTTTTAATTTACTTTCTGTTTTGTTACCTTTGCTTTGGATTGAGTTCCGAAGCCCTAAAATCTCACAAAACCATATTTGTTGCTTGGATAATGATGAATCCTTGTTGAGTTAGCTTCTGTATTTTCGCATTACAATCCCTGTGGATACGATACTTCGCTTACCCTATATTTACACCTTTTCGTGTTAGAAAAATAAGCGATCAAATTTTGGCGCCGTTGCCGGGGATTGTTAAGATCATATAGGAATAACTTGACAATTTGGAATTATTAATTCAAGTTGTACTTTTCTTTTATTATTTTTATTCCTTGCCATTCTGATTTCCTTCTTTTTCTCCAGGTAGTTTATGTTCACAAGGTCCCGAGGACCTCCTGAACTACTTTGATCCGAAATCGAAAATTCACAAAGGAGAAGGAGGCGGGCAAGAAGAAAGGAAGCAATGGCAAATCGAATAGCAGGCGTTCATCCCAAGTAGGCTGCGCTTTGTTAGCGGATTTCACGCAATCGGCGCCAATTGGCGACTATGGGACTCGTTGTCCCCTGCTCGAGGCGGCAAGACCGTTGAATTACATGTATGACCTCCTGCACCGAGCAATTTCAAGGAGGCGGATGGGGCCGAAGTAAATGCTAACAATTTTGAGTGAAGCCGGCCCTAATCGGCATGGTTCAAGGGGAGCAGTTCGGGAGGAGGAGTCACAGAGGATCCGGATGCCCATCTCGAGACCTATCTCGACATTTGTGACACCATCAAGCGAGAATGGGGTGCCACAAGACACAATCCGGATCGTATGTTCGGATTTCTCTGCGAAATCAAGCAAAGGACCGGTTCAAGACCTTAGATCATATGGGCATCAACGGTTGGGCGATTACTGTGAGAAATTCCTTTTGAAGTACTTTCCTCGGCTAAGGCACGGAAGATCATGGCCGAGATTTCCACTTCTCCTAGTTAGGAGATGAATCTTTATTCGAGTCGTGGGAAAGATTCGGGGGCCTATTGAGGAGGTGCCACAAGATGGATTCTCGAGGGAGCGGCAGACACGCAGCTTTTACTGACGGGTTGACACCTCACACGAGGAGTATTGTTGACGATCAGCGGGGTTGCCTATTGAACAGACGTGTAGACGAGGCCGGCCGCATCATAGAAGAGATGGCGGCCAGCAGTTATCGATGGTCGATGAGAGGACACCGGTGGTGAAGGCTACTACCGTTGAAGGTGATTCAAATACGATAATATTATGGGCGATTCACCTTGTTAAGAAGCCAATTTGAGAAAGAAAGGAAAGGAAAGGGGCGGCTCGGATAAATCTTTGCAGTCGGAGATAATCGAGGTCGAGGGCGTGAATTACATAAATCGGAGGAACAACCGTCTGGGGAATCCGGTACAATCCTAACAATGAAGTCACCCAAATTTCTAAACGCCAACCCCAACAATTTTCAACAGCCTCCTTGAGTTTCTCGATTCGAGCGAGTGATTGAGAGCGAAGAAGCCG
Organism: Salvia rosmarinus; assembly: GCA_036937905.1. NCBI lineage: Eukaryota > Viridiplantae > Streptophyta > Magnoliopsida > Lamiales > Lamiaceae > Salvia > Salvia rosmarinus. The sequence goes on from JAODLM010000368.1 coordinate 80,907, forward strand.
AGTCTAGGAGACATGATGCAGCGGTTGGTTGTGAGCAACCAACAATTGGCAACGAATCGAATTCGTTTATAAGCAACACCGCGTAAGATTAATCATTTGGAGTCCTTTGTGGCGGCTATGGAAAGCACATGAAGATGATGGAGAATCAAATAAGTCGGATAGCCGCACTGCAGAATGGGCAAAGACAAGTCGGGCCATTTCAAAGTGTCTGAGGTAAACCACAAAAATCCTTGTAATGCCATTCACTTGAGGGTGGGCGAGCTTATCAAAGTCGCGAGGAGCGAGCAGGGAAAAGCGGGCAAAGAGAGAATCTCATGACCGAGCTAGCGACCATGAGCCGGTAGCGAGGAATCAAAGAGTGGAGTTCGCGCGGCGGCTCGGTGGGCGCAACAAGTCAAAATCGCCCGCGACATGTCGATCAGAGGACCTGGCGAGCGACCTAGCGATCGCGAGTAATTACAGGCGCCACGAGAAATCATACGAAGCTTGACGCGCACCTAGCGCCCGAGAAGGCGCCCGCCAAGACGGCGAAGGAGGCGGTGCACATGTGCCTAGCGACCGCACGCGCGGTCGCGAGGCTGATCATGAGGCAAGCTATGAAGAAATTTCCGACGTCGTGCCTCCAATTCCGCTTCCAAGCCGTTTAGCCAAGCCTAAATGCGATGAGAAGTTAACCGATTCATGGAGATGTTTGAAAGGTGCACATCAATATTCCTTTACTTGATGCACTTCGAGATATCTTGGGTTACGTTAAGTTTACGAAGGATGCCGTTGCCGATAAGAAGAAGCTTGGGAAATTCGAGGCGATAATCTGTCTCAAGAGTGCGATCTTTGTCTTTGCAAAAAAGTTGCCGCTCAGCGAGAAAGATCGAGCGGCTTCACCATCGCATGTGTCATCGGAGGACAGACATTCTCAAGGTTACGTGTGATTTGGGGCAAGCATCAATCGATGCCGTTGTCCATTTTAATGATTGGAGATTGGGAGATCAAGCCGACCACCATAGCTCTTCGGGATGGCGGACACATCGGTGACTTATCCGAAAGGGATAGTGGAGGGCGTGCTCGTGAAAGTTCGAGATTTCATCTTCCCGGTGATTCGTTGTTCTCGATATGCGGGAGGATGGAATACACCTCTTATTCTCGGGCGGCCATTCTAGCTACCGGCGAGCATTGATAGGCGTGCAAGATGGAGATCTCACCTTCCGAGTCGGCGGCGAGGAGATGAAAATCTCTATATGATGCTATGAAGCGGCTCGACGAGAAGACCATGGAAGATTGTCGAGTTATAGAGCGGTTGTCGCCCACCTCTCAATCAGTTGATCCGGTGGAGTTTTGTATGCAGAACTTGATTTTCTCACCCATGAGACCTTGATGAGGCGTGTGGCGAGATTTTAGAGTATCTTGAGTCCATCGATGAAGTCGAGGCCCTCCCGAGGAGTCGATGCCTTATTTGGATGTGAGGAAGCCGATTGGAGGAAGGGCCGCCGTGTTGAAGAAGGAAGAGACTACACCCAGATGGAGTTGAAAGAGTTGCGGACCACCTTGTTATGCATTCTTAGGCGGCGAGGAGCGCACCCGGTGATAATATCTTGGCTTTGGCGGATGAGGAACCTAAACCGATGGTTGTCTTTGAAGCGATACAAGTCTGCGATTGGGTGGGCGATTTACGATATCGAGGGTCGCCCTCGATTTGCATGCATCGGATCCTGTTAGAGAATGAATACAAGCCGAAGGTGCAACCTCAACGCCGATTGAATCCGGCAATGCAAGAGGTCGTCAGAAAAGAAGTGTTGAAGCTCTTAGACGCGGGCATGATCTATGCCATATCCGACGGTGAGTGGGTTAGCCCTACTCAAGTGGTATCGAAGAAGGGGTATCACGGTGATCGAGAGCGAGGCGAGCGAGCTTGTGGCAACAAGACTCATAACGGGATGGCGAGTTTGCATCGACTATCGTGCTCTCGAACACGACCACGAGGAAAGACCATTTTCCCCGCCCTTTATTGATCGGATGTTGGAGCGGACTAGCGGGATATGAGTTCTCTGTTTTCTCGATGGATATTCGGTACAATCAGTTGCCATCGCCCAGAAGATCAGCCAAGGCAGCGTTCACTTGTCAGTATGGGTTTTCGCCTATAGCGAATGCCGTTTGGATTGTGCAATGCTCCAGCCACCTTCCAACGATGTATGATGTCCATCTTCCATGGGTTGATCGAGAATATTATGGAAGTCTTTATGGACGACTTTTCCGTGTTTGGCTCTTCGTTCGACCATTGTCTCCATAATTTGTCACAAGTGCTGCAAAGATGTGAGGGAGGCGAATCTTGTTCTCAATTGGGGAAGTGCCATTTCATGGTGAAGGAAGGTATCGTGCTTGGTCACAAAGTCTCGGCCAAGGGTTTGGAAGTGGATCGAGCAAAGATAGTAGCTATCGGACGCCTCCGCCTACAAATGTCAAATCGGTGAGGAGTTTTCTCGGTCATGCGGGTTTTTATAGGCGGTTCATCAAGGATTTCGGCGATCACGAAACCATTGTGTGGATTGCTCGAGAAAGATATGAAGTTCGTGTTCACGAATGAGTGTTTGGGCGTTCGAGAAATTGAAGTTAGCCCCGATCTCAACTCGGTTTGGTCTCACTTTGATTGGAGTCAACCATTCGAGTGATGTGTGATGCGGCGATTGGGCGATCGGTCAGATTAGGGCGTAAACGAGACAAGCTTTTCGAGTCATCTATTATGCAAGTAAGACTCTCGACTGCTCAAATGAATTACACCACCACGGAGAAGGAATTACTTGCTGTGGTCTATGCTTTCGATAAGTTTAGACCTTATTTGGTGGGCACTCACACCATCGTACACACTGACCATGCCGCCATTCGTCATTTGTTCGCCAAGAAAGATTCAAAGCCCAGATTGGTGAGATGGATCCTTCTTCTTCAAGAGTTCGACATGGAGATTAAAGATAGAAAGGGCTGCGAAAATGCGGTAGCCGACCATTTGTCGCGATTAGAGAAACCAGTCGAAGGAGAGGATAAGAAGATTGGCATCAAGGAGAACTTTCCAGACGAGCACATCTTGAGCGTCATCGATCGCACACCATGGTATGCTGATTTTGTAAATTACTTGGTGATTGGAGTTCTACCTCCATCGCAAAGGTCATTTGAAAAGAAGTTTCTCCATGATGTTAAGTTCTATTATTGGGACGATCCTCGTCTCTACCCCGATGTGCCGATGGTTTGATCGTCGCTGCGTTCCCAAGGAGAATGGGAGAACATAATCCACGAGTGCCATAGTTCGTTGTTGGAGGCCATTTTGCGGCGAGGCAGTGCAAAGATTTGCCAGATGGATTCTTTTGGCCTTCGATCTTCAAAGATTGCCAATCTTTTATCAAGAGTTGTGATCGTTGTCGAAGAGTTGGGAATGTCACTAAGAAAGACGAGATGCCCAGAAAACCATCATGGAGGTGGAACTATTTGGCGTATGGGGATCGACTTCATGGGTCCGTTCCCGATGTCTTGTGGTTACGTATATTATTCTTCTTTGTGGAGTCGTTTCCGTTGGGTAGGGCGATTCCGGTATCACGAACGACTCAAGGTAGTGATCAAGTTCCTTCACAAAAACATTACGACTCGATTTGGAGTCAGGGGCGTTGATCGGTGATGGGGATCGCTTGATAATAAGTGGCTAGGCAACGTTTAGCCAAATATGGGGTGAAACATCGAGTCACCTCCCTACCATCCACAAGCAAACGGGCAAGGTGAGCTCGCCAACCGAGAGATCAAGCGATTTAGAGAAATCGGTTGTTCGGTAGCAAGGATTGGGCCAAGCGGTTGGATGATGCTCTTTGGGCTTCTGGGATGCGTACAAAGCTCCCATCGGGCTATCTCCATATCAAATGGTATTTGGTAAATCCATCATTTACGGTTGAATTGGAGCACAAAGCATATTGGGCGATTAGGAGAATCAACATGGATTTCAAGGAGGCGGTATGATGAGAAGTGACCAATTGTTAGAGCTTGAGTGGAGGAATGAAGCTTTCGAGAATTCTCGGATATACTGAGGAAAGAGCTCGAGAAATTCCGACCTCCACATTCGTGCCAAAGGATTTTCGCCGGGTAATGATGTCTTACTTTACAATGCTCGACTCGTCTATTCAGGAAAGCTCAAATCAAGATGGTCGGGGCCGTATACCGTTTACCGTGCGCTTGCCAATGGGAGTTACGAGCTCCTAGACTCGGGGGGCAACATTTTTAAAGTGAACGGCCAGTACCTCAAATCCTACTTCAAGTCACACTGATCGAGAAGTCAAGGTGACCAAGCTCAGCGAACCATGATAAGAGGTACCGTCGAGCTAGCGACGATAATTCTAGCACTGGTTGGGAGGTAACCCAACAGTTTTACATGCTTTTGTTTTTGTTGTTTTCGTTTTTGTTTTTGGTTGTGTTTCTTTGTTTGTGTCGTGTTTCGTTGTTTCTTTCGATCCCAAAGTTTAATAGCTTTCTTTAAAAAAAAAAAAAAAAACAAGTGTCTAGCGACCACCCTAGCGACCGCGAGGTCGCGAGGCGGTCGCGAGATTTGGGCGTAACGTTGTTTTACGGCGGCGAGCTCGCTGACCAAGCTCGCGATCGCGAGCTCGACCTCGAGACCCGTCGCGACCCGCGTCCTGACCCGCGCCCGCTTCGTGACCCGCGTTTTTAACACTTATCTTCCCAATTTTTTGTAACCTACACACACACACACACGTTTTCTGAAAAAGAGCAGCAACAAAACCCTCTCAAGCACACAAGACACCTCTCTTCCCAAATTTTCTTGCATTTCTCCACCAAATCCACTCAAGGTATGCTATATTTGTTTAATTCTTCATGGGTTTACATTTATTGAGCATGCTTAGGAAGGATTTGTTCCATTTATCCTCTTGAGGTGGGTTTAATTAAAATTGAGAGACTAGGGCTTATTTTGTTAGATTTGTTTGGTGTTTGAGCATGATTTATCCAATGATAGGTTTATTAACGTTTATACACGTATATTGTTAGATCTAATGTGCCTACATTGTTGATTTGGGTTAAAATTTGTGAAATAGCCTTGAAAAACATTGTCTGCTACAGCAGCATTGATGTTCATGCGGCTGGGCGGCTGGTTGAGGCGCTGCTGCGGCTGGCTGCCTGGCCGGTTACGCTGCGCTCGCGCGGCGCCGCGCGCGCCCGTTAATGACGGCCGACAGTGCCTCGCGACCACCCTCGCGACCGCGAGGTGTGGTCGCTAGTTTCGCCGTAACGTCCAATTTTGAAATTTTTTGTCGTGTGTGCTTTTCCATTGTGTGTTATCTTGCAGATCATATGACAATATGGGGAAATAATTTGATTAAGTTGAAGTTTGGGGATCTATATTGAGCATTTTGGGTTGGCGTTTTGATTGTTTCATTCATACACGGGCTAACTTTGAAATTCTTTTTAGGTACAAATGCCATGACGTACTCACGGTCGAAAGCGGCAAGAGCATTGTCTCCACTTCCCACGACGAGACACAAGATGATTTCCACGATGAGCATCATGATGAGCCTCACGACGAGCCACGCATGGCACCACCAGATGAATTCGATCCCGAAAATTTTGGGGTCAGACTGCTGAGTGACTCGTCGGAACCGTTGGGATAGATTGGTGAGATTATGGCATAGGCATTCACGTTTCATGTGCCTCAATACGTGTCAAGAGATGGGCATAACCAATGATGTGACGTGGTTAGCCGAGAGGTCCGGGATGTACTCAGTTATCACAGCCAATTATCTTACATACCGGATCTTGACACTCGAATTCTTGTCGACTCTCCATGTTCACAAGACAAATGGCATGCCGGACTACATCATGTTCCAGCTCGACAATGAGCCCCGTCAACTCTCCGTGGACGAACTTAATGGCATAATCAATGGAGATCCGGAGGGAAATTACATAGGGGACGTCGAGTACACAGTCCAAAGCGTATGGCCAAAGTTCATGGATGCCAGACTCGAGCACACTCCATATTATGATGCCTCGAGATCAAAGGCTAGCTCGATCTGAAATCGGTCCATTACTTCCACGGCGCCTCACATTCACCTTGCATGGCCGTTCGAGCCGCTTGACCGTCTCTCACAAGATATGAGCATCTTGATTGAGCCGTGTTCAACGGAAGATGCATGCCGGCATGTTCTTAGCTCAAGACTTCCATACGCAAATCCACGTTTGGGTAATTCCAAGATATGTATCGGGGATTCGTTACCCCATTGCTAATTTCTTTGGGATTACGATTCGAGAGTCCGATCTCTCACGACATCTTCTGGACAAGGCGTGCCTATACGCCCGTGACATTCTCAAGAGGCACCCCGGCGTTACTTGTGGTCATTATATGATCAAACGCCAATCAATCTTCCGCTTACCCAATCCCGAGCTCACCAAGATAAGCCGATACTTTACTCCGGATGCCAACCGGAATATGAGCTCCTCCGCACATTATGCATGGACGCGGCTGAACGCGCAAGGCGAGGTCGAGGGCGAGCAACCGCGACGAGTGAGCACGCCGAGCAAGCCGAGCCCCGGTGCCTCGAGATCGGCGGCATATTGCACCCGCCACCCGCTCGAGGCGATTTCGGATTTATGATCGATTAGATCACATAGATGGTCGCCTCAACCATATTGACGGGAACCCGACATCGATTATGGAGCAGCAAGAAGCCATCTACACCCAACAACAAGCACATCTCGAGCAACAACGAAGATGATGGAGATGATGCAAAGAATGGAATCGAGTATGGATTTTATCCGCCACCGAGATAGCAGCGACATTCAGGTAAGTTTTCTCCCAACTACTTTTTCTACAAACCTTATTGTTTCCACATGTTCACAATAAGTTTGGGGGAGTAGACGAGTTTGGTTGGTTGAGAACTCGCTTATGTTTTCTATGCTTTATGGTTTAGTTGTTATGCTTCAGATCTTTTGTCGTGTTTTGTTTTGTTTTTCGCTTTCGTGTGCATCGATCAACGAGTTAAGTGAAGTATGTTAATCCATGTGGCCAATGACGATAGAAATTTTTGGTGAAATTTAATGATAGTGCGATGATATGTTAGAAAATGACGCATGAATGACGTGAGATGGCTTAGCTTGTTGTTTTTCACCATTTGCTTATCCTCGTGAGACTTGAGCTTCATTGTATACATATCTTGATACAGATTTCATTAAATGTGTGATATCGTGCATGTGATTATCTTCTAGAACTTGCCGTGTTTACGTGTCGAGACCGCAATATGTGTTTCAATTTGGAAAGGATAAAGGCCATCACAGTTAACCACTTATCACCCAAACACTAACCCGATGATATATACCATTTGTCGCTTCTTCGAGCCTTTATTAGACTTTTTCTTTCGATTAACCGGATGATAGGAGGTGAGGATGGATATGGGAATCAAAAGGGGTGAAATTTTGATGTAGTTATGATGAGAAAAGTTTCGTGTAGAAAAATACATCTGTGGTGAATAATAGTACCTTTGTTGTGAAAGATAAACCCTATAAGCTCTAGAAAAGAAAAGAAAAAGAAAAATGTTAAGTTCACTATGAGTGTTGAGCATAAAGGGTCTTTAATCAAAGTATAGGTACCATCTGTGGCATTAAACGTTGATTTAGCACGTTGGGAAAGAAGAAGAAAATGGACGAAGTCCATATGTGTCGAAAAGTATAAATGGGGGTGCTTGGAATGTTTTTGAGTCACTTAGCCATATTTTATCCTACCTTAACCAATGTGCCTACATTACAACCTATGAAAAGACCTCTTTGATCCTAATTTGAACACAATGACGTGGTGGAGATATTAGAGAAACGGCAAGCCTATGGTAAGATGTTGCATTGCATTGATCGTTGAGTGTATACACGTCCTACATTTCTTTATGAGTTGAGTGTATCCTATATTTTACACACATGCCGTTGTGAGGGTTGAATTAAATAAGTTTTTGCCGTCAATTGTTGTTTGTGTTGAGTTGGCTAACGTCGTCATGTGCACTAATGTTTTTGAGCGTTGATATGTTTCGAGGCTCAGAATGGTTATCATCTTTGCTACGCCGTTGATCTTTTCGTTGTGTCTTTCTGCTTTTGGTTTTGTTTGAGGACAAACAATGATTTAAGTTTGGGGGTTTGATAAACGCGCATTTTACACGCTTATAGTTGATATTTGAAGATGAGTTTAGCTCGCTTAATGTGCGTTTACGATCGATTCGTAATGTTTTATCTATTTCTAGAAGATACCGCTCTGGGTGTTCTTTTGGTGTTGTGTAGGTCCATATGTTGAAAATCAAGCAAGGAGCACGCCTTGCGAGCCAATATACACTCGGCCTGCTTTAGCGACCAACCCAGCGGTCGCCAGATGTCCGCTAGGAAACACGCTACGAGAACCAAAGCAACCAAGCGACCGTGATAACGTGCCGCGAGCGAAGCCCAACGCCGAGAAAGTCACCGGATGATTTCGCGACCGGATCGAATTCCTAGCGACCATGCGAGCCAAGGTCATGAGCCAACCAAGCGGGCGCAGAGGCGACAATGCCGCGAGAGGGTCAGCGAGACTTACCTCGCGACCGCACCTAGCGACATCAGGAGTGGTCACGAGACGCGCGCGTAGGAAAAACTAGGGTTTAGGGTGTGCCTATATATACGGCAACACCCCATCGCGCCTAACTTGGCATATACGATTCGAGCCTCTTTCTCTCGCTTTTCATAAGTTTTCCAAATTTTAGCTTTAGGTTCCATATAGTTTCATTCTAGAGTTGATTTACGCATTGTTCTTCATTTGTTTTACGCTTAGTTCACGATCCGAACGTCGTCCCGGATAATCTTTGCGAAGCTCGCTCACCGAGGTTGGGATTCAAGCTCAACGATTGTTCATCCAACGCTTCATCACGGGTTTTATATATTTAATTTCCGCTTTATGGTTAAATCGTATTTTATTCCGCTTATTATGTCTGCTAGTTTTTCGCTCTAATCCTAGTGGTTTGTATGATTCGATCCTATATGTTGTGATTCCTGTTATCATTGCCACCGTCCATGCATTGATTCATGATTCGATTGTGCTTATTTATATGTGTTGGTTTCGATCAATCTCGATGCATATTTAGTTGTCGGTTAATTACGTAATTGTGTTAATTGTCAATCGATGTCGAATGCATGATACGAATGAGCCTCGAGTCGTAGTTGAGATAGGATATTCAGAGGAAGCATATTCTTTGTGATCCATTTGGAGTTGCTTGTTTTCACCCAGAGACGTATGATAATAGGAAAACTAGTAATCTACAATGCTTTTGTCGAATGTAAATTGTCGGGTTATATATGTGATCTTCCATCTTGTCTTGATTAAAATTGGTTAATAGGAGCAGGATAATCATCGCTGTGGATAGGATTAATGCAGCCAAGGGTTAGTCGCCTTTATCTGCTTTTAAACATCCGAGTGTTTATTGTTTTAATTTACTTTCTGTTTTGTTACCTTTGCTTTGGATTGAGTTCCGAAGCCCTAAAATCTCACAAAACCATATTTGTTGCTTGGATAATGATGAATCCTTGTTGAGTTAGCTTCTGTATTTTCGCATTACAATCCCTGTGGATACGATACTTCGCTTACCCTATATTTACACCTTTTCGTGTTAGAAAAATAAGCGATCAAATAGCCGTATAAGTGAATGCTCTACAAAAGACGGGCCAATTTCCGAGTAATACGGAGGTGAACCCAAGAATCAATGCTTCTCCATCCAGACGAGGTGGGACGAGCTACCCGAGCCCTACCAAGAAGAAGAGGCTGAAACACATCGAGGTAAGCTCGCGATCGAAGCTCGCGATCAGCGAGCCCGATCGCGAGGAGTCCGTATATTTTTCTGCTGTAATCCCACGACCGAGCGCGCGCCCGCCGCACCCGACCACGAGCCATCGTGAGTGCGCACCGCAGCTGTCATGGCGACCCAGTAGCCGCTAGCCACCCCGCGAGCAATCAGCAGAGCATCTTTGCCGAGACACCAGCGCTGTGAGCTCACGCCCGCAAGCTCGCACGCGAAGACGGAGATCACAATGAAGCTTTAATCGTCGCACGACACTCCTCCGGTCCCGTTTCGAGTCGACTTGTCAAGTCGAATATGACGAGGAGTTTGCTCGCTCAAAGAGGTTTTTCAAAAAGTTGAGATAAATTTGCCTCTTTGAAGCGCCATGTAAACATGCCGGATACATGAAATTTTTAAAAGACGCACTTGCAAGCAAGAAGAAACTGGGAAATTTGAGAAAATTACCCTATCTCGAGGAATGGTCTGGCGCTTGCAAAGGAAGCTCCCCTCTGAGCGAAGGATCCCAGCGGTTTCACGTTAGAGTGCGTAGATCGTCGAGCGACTTTTCCAAATGTTTTGTGCGATTTGAGGCGAGCATCAATCGATGCCATTGAACGTTTTCAACCGGCTACACCTAGGAAAGGTAAAGCCGATGAAGATTTCACTGATGATGGCTGACCGGTCAGCCACATATCCAAAAGGTATCGTCGAAGACGTGTTGGTAAGAATTCGATATTTTGTTTTTCCTGCCGACTTTGTAATTTTAGATATTCCCGAATTCAAACAACAACCGCTAATCCTAGGTAGACCGCTTCTAGCAACGGTCGTGCGTTGATTGATGTGCGGGGCGCAATCTCACGCTTCATGTTAACGATGAGGAGCTCAAGATTTCATATACGACGCCATCAAGCAACACGACTGGAAAGCCGAAGATTGTGCGCCGATCACGACCGTTGCCGCACACGCCTCGCGCTTAGAGGGTACTCGACCGATCGAGGAATGCGTGAGAAGGAAGAAGTGGACTCGGCATGGAACTCCGAGTGTTTCGTTCAAGTTTGGGGGCCACTTCCATAGTCGAGTGGTGGTCATCCGTGAATGCTAAGTTTAGGAGGATCCACGAGTTGAGAAGGATTGCCACTAAAACGCCGGATTGACAAGGTTAGTGATGGTCTAGCTAAAGACGTTAATTAGCACTTGTTGGGAGGTAACCCAACGCTTTCTTTTTTTGTTTTCGTGTTTTATCGTGTCTTTCGCTTCAGGCCGCCGTCGTGTTTCATTTTTCTTTTCGTCGTGACCGCCGATCAACGAGTTAAGTGAAGTGTGTTAATCCATGTGGCCAATGACAATAGAAATTTTTGTGAAATTTAATGATAGTGCTCATGATATGTTAGAAAATGACGCATTGAATGACGTGAGATGGCTTAGCTTGTTGTTTTTCACCATTTGCTTATCCCGTGAGACTTGAGCTTCTACAGATAAACATCTTGATACTGCTTTTAATTGTGTGATATCATGCATGTGATTATCTTCTAGAACTTGCCGCTCTTACGTATCGAGACCGCAATATGTGTTTGAAATTGGAAAGGATAAAAGGCCATCTTTGTTAACCACATATTCACCCAAACACTAACCCGATGATATATACCATTTGTCGCCTTCTTTGAGCCTTTATTAGACTTTTTCTTCGATTAACCGGATGATAGGAGGTGAGGATGGATATGGGAATCAAAAGGGGTTGAAGTTTTGATGTAGTTATGACGAGAAAAGTTTCTTTTAGAAAATACATCTCGTGGTGAAGAATAGTACCTTTGTTGTGAAAGTTAAACCCTATAAGCTCTAGAAAAGAAAAGAAAAGAAAAATGTTAAGTTCACTATGAGTGTTGAGCATAAAGGGTCTTTAATCAAAGTATAGGTACCTTCTTGTGGCATTAAACGTTGATTTAGCACGTTGGGAAAGAAGAGGAAATGGACAAAGTCCATATGTGTCGAAAAGTATAAACGGGGTGCTTGGAATATTTTTGAGTCACTTAGCCATATATTATCCTACCTTAACCAATGTGCCTACATTACAACCTATGAAAAGACCTCTTTGATCCTAATTTGAACACAATGACGCGGTGGAGATATTAGAGAAACGGCAAGCCTATGGTAAGATGTTGTATTGCATTGATCGTTGAGTGTATACACATCCTTAATTTCTTTATGAGTTTGAGTGTATCCTCATATTCTACACACATGCCTTTGTGAGGGTTGAATTAAATGAGTCTTTGCCGTAAATTGTTGTTTGTGTTGAGTGGACTAACGCCGCCATGTGCACTAATGTTTTTGAGCGCTGATATGTTTCGAGGCTAGAATGGTTATCATCTTTGCTACGCTCGTTGATCTTTTTGTTGTGTCTTTCTGCTTTGGTTTTGTTTGAGGACAAAAATGCTTTAAGTTTGGGGTTTGATAAACGCCGCATTTTACACGCTTATAGTTGATATTTCAAGATGAGTTTAGCCTCGCTTAATGTGCGCTTATGTATCAATTCTTAATGTTTTCTATTTCTAGAAGATCTTGCGCTTAGGTGTTGCCTTTGACGCTTTGTAGGTTTATATGTTGATAATCGAAGCAAGGAACGGCGCACGAAAGTGTTACAACCGACCTATTTCTAGCGACCAGCCTAGCGGTCGCTAGGCTGGCCGCTAGGAAACACGCGAGAACCAATGAGCAGCGACCGCAACCTCGTGCCATGATGAGCTTCAGCGCCGAGAACTCACCGGACGATTCTCGCGACCGTTTATAATTGCTAGCGACCGCTAGCCGGTCAGCGAGGTACCATGCGAAGCGCAGGCGCAAGGAAGCGAGAAGAACGCCAAGACGAGATACCTAGCGATCGCACTAGCGATCGCGAGGATCGGTCGCGAGGCTGCCAGTAGGCGCAAATTAGGTTTCCACCCTTTTCTATAAATAGGGCAAGAGCCCTATGCCCGCCGGACCCAGGCCTGAGACACGTTTTAGAGGTTTTTCCTCGTTTTATCTTTTTTAGCTTTAGTTTAATTCTAGTATTGATTTTCCATTGTTCTAGTTTAAGTTTATCGTTTAGTTATCGATGAGCGTTTTGTCGATCGACTCGTTGTTTTCCATTCTTTCGCTTGGGATTGGATTCAAGACCAACCATTGTTCTTCGAGCGTCTCCCTCGGGTTTATATATTAATTTCCGTTTCATGATTAAATCGAATTTTATTCCGTTTATTATTGCGGCTAGTTTCAGTTCTAATCACAGGGTTTGCATGATTCGATCCTATATGTTGTGATTCCCTGTTGTTATTTCCTTCGGGCATTGATTCATGATTCATTGTGTATATATATGTGTTGATTTGATCAATCTTGATGCATATCTAGTTGCCGATTAATGGCGTAAGCTACTAATTGTCAATCGATCTTGAATGCGTGATCGAATAAGCCTTGAGTGAAATGGCGAGATAGGACATTCGTGGAAGCATATTCTTAGTGATCCATTTGGAGTTGCTTATTTTCCTCTAGGTAATGGCGATGGGGAAAATTGGTAATCAACTCACAATTATAAATGGCGAAGTTGTTGGTTATATATGTGATCTTCCGTCTTATGCGGATTAAAGCGGTTAGTAATAAGCATGATAAACATCGTTGGGATAGGATTGATGCATCCCTAGGGTTAGTCTTTCTTCATAGTTATCTTAGTGTTTTTATCGCTTTATTTATATTTTTGCTTGGTTCCTTTGCTTTGGATTAAATTCCGAAGCCCCAAACCTTCTCAACATGCGTGCTTGGATAATGATGAATTATCGTTGAGCTAGCTTATGTTTTCGTGATACATCTTTGTGGATACGATGCTTAAGCTTACCCTATACTTACACCTTTGCGTGTGAAAATGAGCGATCATCAAGCCATCGAGGTCGGGCCTTAGCAGACTTCCTTAGGACTAACTTCACGGCAAAACCGCGAGCTACTCTCGGATAATGCAGTCGAACCTCGGAAGCATCAGAAATTCTTGGCAAATCTATGTGGATGGAGCTTGAAAAAAGCGGATAGCAGGCGGGCATCTTGCTTACGGACCGGATGGCCAAGAGATCACCTCGCACTTCGGTTTACATTCAGAATACAAACAACGAAGTGGAATCTGAGGCCTTAATTGCGAGGACTTC